>CM060869.1:20093394-20238394 GCA_030737845.1 Acorus calamus | reverse complement strand
CTGGATCTGAACTTGTAAGATAAAAGACAACAGCAGATATACATTAGCAAAGAAAAATAAAATCAGAATGGGTAGCTCATTGTGGCACCATTTTGACTGAGACTCTGTTCATTATGGCAGTAGAAATAATAATTCCTATAAATGCATCTGCGACTTGTCAACTAACAACATAATACTTCCTCTGAGAAGCATTTACTCTCATGTGACAGGGTCACTGGAGCTACCAATAAATCTATTGCACCACTTCTGTGTGTACATATTCACTGCAAGCCTGCAAGCCCTTGGTGCATCTTTCAACCCTTCCATTTCCAAAGCTTTGTCTATCCTGTTTTTGTTTCCTTTCCTTTCCTTCATTTGAGTGAGTGAGTGTGTGTGTCTGAGCTTCTGGAGATGGAGAGGGGCAGTAAAAGCCACCCAGCTATGGTGATGTGGGTTCTCTCTGTGGGGCTTGTCTCTCAGAGTCTGGTGGTTCCGGTTGCCTCCAGGAGCTTAGAAGGGGTGACT
The DNA here is from genome assembly GCA_030737845.1 of Acorus calamus. Lineage (NCBI taxonomy): Eukaryota > Viridiplantae > Streptophyta > Magnoliopsida > Acorales > Acoraceae > Acorus > Acorus calamus. Next base: position 20,237,890 of record CM060869.1, on the reverse strand, counting down.
GAGCAGAAGGCCTACTACCCTCCGGACCCACACAGGAGCCACTCCCCTAGACGTAAGACTCACTCACTCACTCACTCTCACAAACAAAATATGGAAGTTGTATGAATTTTGTTGATCATATATGAAGTTGCTTGTCCCTTTCAAGGCTTCTCTAGAACAATATTTATGCCTAACATACTTTTGAGTTTCTATTGCAGATTCACACAGGACACCTAAATGCCCAACTCCTTCCACACCCTCGCATGGAACGCCGACCGCACCATCCCATGGTGGAGGGTATGGGACCCCGTCCACACCATCCCACGGTGGTGGATACTACAACCCTCCGACTTACCACCCCCCGAGCACTCCTGTGGTCACCCCGACTCCGTCCACTCCAACACCACCATCTGCACCATACATTGACCCCGGGACTCCGTCCACTCCAACACCACCATCCGCGCCATACATTGACCCCGGGACCCCAACCACCCCCGGCATCTCGACTCCTCCAGCGCCGTTCCTCCCCGGCACACCTCCATTCACTTGCGAGTAGGCCTACTTGACACTCACCCATTGAGAGTTTTTTGTTGTTTATAGTAACCTTTGGATACTATATGATGGTTTGGGACCATTTAAATTGTCAAGGAGGGAAACACAAGAACACTAGCTTGCATTGAATTGTGCACAGGGACTATTATTACCCATTCATTCATTCATACCAAACCAGTCTCTACAATCTTTAACACTAGCAAACAAAAAGAGATGTCACATTTTATGAATCAAGTCTTCATTTCTATGTATATCAAATTCACTACACGGAGTACGATCGATCATACTATGGGCTGTAAACTACATCTACATTTTCTCAAAGAGACATTTTTATCTGTCATGAACATAATGAAAATCTGTAATGCAGTTACTGGAGGACTCACCCGGCACTCATATGGGGCATCTTCGGCTACTGGGCACCGATGGCAGGAATCTTCCAGACAGGTGGCAATGCAGCCTTTGGCCCAACCCTGAACTTGCCTCAGGCGCTTTCCAACACACGCATGGATGGGATCGGCGCTCTCTACAGGGAAGGGACGGCGGCCCTCCTCAATTCCATGGTCAGCAGGACCTTCCACTTCACCACCCAGCAAGTCAAGGACGCGTTCAACTCCGCGATCGTCTCCAACAATGCTGCAGCTGCCCAGGCCAGGCTCTTCAGGAAGGCTAATGAGGGTCATTAAAAACAAATGTTAGGGAAGCTTAAGAAAAACTGTTGTATTTTGGGTATCTATGGTTTGGTTTACCTTTGTTTTTTCTTTATGTTTTGAGCAACTTTAAATTTCAGTTTGGGATGCTGTGACTGTAGTAAGGTGGACTTAGTGGCAATTTGGTCTGTCATGTTTGTATTACATAAAGGAGATTAGTTTAGGGTAATATGTTTTCCACTACTATCAAGAACCCACCCCACATTCAATGAGCTTCACAGTTGAATTCACTCCACCATTGTATTGGCTTATATGGATGGGGTGAATGCCATGAAAGCTTCATAAATTTTGATGCACCGATCTTGATAAATCATCAGACGGATGCAGTCAAGTGGACAACAAATCATGTCCCATTTGACAAAAGAAATTGCAGGATAAAACTCATAACCAGGTTCGTGTAAATCTGGAGTCTCTACCTTTTATTTGTTTTCATTAAGGGTGTGTTTATACCAAAGGAAAAGTAAGGGAAAGTGAAAATTTTTCCTTTGACTATCTAAAAATCTAGTGTTTGTGTCAAACAATAGAAAGAAAAAAATTTCCTATCACTTTCTTTTCCTATTTTATTTTATTATCTTGTTAGAATAAGTGAGAAAATATTTCCTTCTTCATAGGTGAGAATTTGAGAGAAAGTGATAAAAAAATTTTCTTCTACACACCATGAAAGGTGGTCAAAAAAGAATTTTTTTCACTTTCTATCACTATTCCTTTGACCCAAATTTTATCACTTTCTTTCATTTTTTCTTTAAATTTGTGCACAAACACACCATAAATCATTTACTTTATTTAGGGTGCGTTTGGTTGCGCGATTGCGCTGCGATTGCGATTACAGGAAGCTGCGTTTGCAATCGCGCAACCAAACAGTTTTGTAATCGCAGTTTTAAACCCAGCGATTGCAGGCAAATAGTGCCCAAAAGCTGCGATTTCGAAAAGCTGAGAAAGTGAGCTTCCTGCAGAATCAGGTTTGTAATCGCAGATTCCTGTAGAATCAGTTTTGCAATCGCGCAACCAAACGCACCTTTAGTCCCATAAGTCCCAAAAGATACGGAGAACATTAGTAGAGCCATCCATACATATAATTATCTGCGCCATGAATCCGTCTAACCAACACGTTCATTAGGCTGATGTCTGGGCCGATATATGTGGCTAGGAATCACCTGACCCACCTAGAAGTGATAAATGGATCGAACAGATGCTTAATGGACTCGGCCCATTTATAAATGGTTGAGATGGAAACAAATGGGTACCTGAGAGTTAATCAAAACAACAAATATATAAATACCTAAACTGATTGTATTCACTAATAAAACAACTACTTAAAAAAAAAACCCAACTTTTTCTATCATTAATTGACTAGAGAGAATGCCAAAATGTCTGTTTAAAATACTTTTATTAAACAAATTCTAAAGTGATATGGACTTTTATTAAACAAATTCTAAAGTGATATGGATCATGACTATGGGTATTGATTTTCTCATTTATTTGGTGTCCAACAAGCAACACCAAGTAAAGGAAACGTTCATTTAGAAGTAAAGCATCTATAATTAGATAATTAACAATAGTAAACCACCATCTTAAAAAAACATATATGTAAATAAACACTGGCTAGGTACGCTAGGCGCTAGGCACATGGTCGCAGGGCCGGCCCTGGGCAGAGGCCACCAAGGCAGCTGTCTAGGACCCCCAGCCCTACAAAGCCTAAGGTATAAGCTCATAAGCCCATGTAAAAAAATTTTAGATGTCAAACTCACTCAGCCCAGTAGAATAAATAAGTCCCAAAACCCAACCATCCCAATCTGCCCCTCATGATTTCATTCCCCAAATCCCTAAAAACACTCCTCCCTTATGAATATTTTTCAACGTTTCATTCCCATTAAGAGCCCTAAAAACTCTCCCCCATCAAAACCCTCTAATCCTCCCACCAATCAGCCATGCCTCCTTTTGGTTTTCTCCATGTGCCGTTTTGACATCCCCAAAATCCCTCCAACGTCTCTCTTTCACACTGATTTTCATCAAGCATTCAAGGTTCTCTTTTTATATATTTGATCTTTGTTATCAATTTTTGGTATATATATTTCTTTCAAGTTTCAATCTCTCTGTTTATTACATATTTACATGTGTTCTCTATCTCTCACTCAAAAGAAATCTCTCACTCTCTCAGACTCTCTGTCTCTCTCTCTTGATCTCGCCGGCTCTCCCAGTCCTAGTCCCCCCAAATTTTTTTATTACTGATTTACTGAATTACTGTAGCAATCAAACACTTTTATGGTATTTTTAAATTTGTATTTTTTTGGCTTGTATTTTCTAGAGGTATTATTTTTAATTAGGTGCATAATTTATTTTTTTCTAGAAGTTTTACCAAGTGAAATAACAAAAGCAATTGAAGTATTACATTATTTAAAAAGAATGGATGGTTGTTTTGCAAATGTGTGGATTGCTTATAAAATATTATTAACTATATCGGTTACAGTTGCTTCTACAGAAAGAAGTTTTCCAAAGTTAAAGTTAATAAAATCTTATCTTAGGTCTAACATGTCACAAGAAAGATTGAATGGATTAGCTCTATTATCCATTGAAAAAAACATAGTAGAAAAAATTGATTATACAAGTTTAATTAGTACTTTTGTTGCTCAAAATGCGAAAAGAATAATTTTCAAATGATATTTATTGGGTTAATTATTTTTTGATATTGTAAATTTTTATTTGACTGCTATTAGGAAAGATATTTATAAGTGTTTTCTTATTTAGTTTTTATCAAAATTAAAACTTTTTTTTTAATGTATATGGGGCCCCGTTTTAAAAATTCGCCTAGGGCCCCATATAAAAAAAATTCTCAGGGCCGGCCCTGCATGGTCGTTGCTAGGCTCGCCTAATCGCCTAGACAACTATGGTCACATAGAACACTCCTAATGCGTTGAGTTCACTGGGCCTCATGGTCACTGTTGTGATGCAGAGGACCAGATGGGCAGAGACGTGTATTGATTAATTGGTCTGGATATACTGTCTAGTGCAGAACAACCATAGGACTGATAAAATCTGCTCAACCTGGGCGAAGCTCAAGGTTAACATCATGCATAAAATATATAAACACAACTGGATCCCAATTACATGGGTTATACGCTTCATGAATTCTAACAGATGCACATACAAGGTCGCCATCTTTCATGTCCTTACTATTTCCATCAGATGCCTTTTCTCTATGTATGTACTCTTCTCAAAACCATCCACCCTAAATTGCTCCTTCCACTGCAGTTTTTGCTACAAATTGGTAATGGTATGACCCCTGAAACAATTCACCCCTGTTGGGATGGATGGATGGTTTCGAATGTGCTTCCAGTGAAGTCATCCATATTTGTGGAAATGGAGAGGACAGACGAAGTGGGATTTTCAATCAAGGGAGGGGAATGACAGTCCTGCTGCAATGAAGCTAATTCTAAGCATACTCCAGACCTTTTCTTCCTAATCTCAAATTCTTAACCCCTGAACATATGTGCAGTCCTCATGTAAAAAAATACCCAATCTATCACTTTGGCCCATAAAAATATCTTAAAGCACCAGGTCAATGAATATTATTCCACAAAGAAAGCATTAGATTGGAAGTACAATTAGTTGTGTTCATGTCTTGTACCTTACAGAAGTACAATTGCCCAGCACGAGTTTTGAAAATAGTGAAAACTATTTCACTAGAGGGGTTGATGTACTATGTTTTCTAACCTATAACATGCAGAAACGGGTTTTGTAAGTTCCATGCAGATACATTGAACCTATGATTTCAAATGTCTGTGCATGGCAGTCAAATATACAGTGAGCAAGAATGACTATGCATAGTTTGGTTGCCTTCAATTTGATATATTACAATTGAGAAGCAGAATATTTCGCCTTCATGTGACATTTAGAGTTCACATTATATCAGGATTTTAAAAGTACACATAGTGATGGGAGGTTCATGCTCATATATTAGACAACAGCTGAGTAGCTCATAAGCTTGTTCAGTTTGTCTGTCATCCAACATCTAGAGAAGATTCCAACTAGTACTGAAATAAAGAGAAACAAGTACTCAACCAGAAACCGATCCTAATGAGAACGGCAATACCAAACTCCAGGATAACCCATTAACTATTAACAGATGCTAAACATGATGAACATCAAGTCCAGGATAACCCATTAACTAGTAACAGATGCTAAACATGGTGAACATCAAGTCCTGGATAACCCAATAACTAGTAACAGATGCTAAACATGATGAACATCAAGTCCAGGACAACCCATTAACTAGTAACAGATGTTAAACATGATGAACATCAAGAACAGGGGTTCAGAAATATAAGGTACAGGATCCATACTGTTTTCGGGATTCATAGCAGCCTTTAAAACATTTCACAAAGAAAAATTAGCAGCACCATAAATTAACAAAATGCTGGCATGACCAGGTAAATGGTTTTGAATTACCTTTGCATTCAGGGAGACACATCTCAACACAATCCACATCTACAATCCTGATGAAAGATTTTTGAAAAGGAAAAAAAGCTACACAAAACACTCACTTGCACAGGCGCACAAGAATTTCTCTCCAAACATGATGTCTAGCCATGAATAGAAAAATTGGAAAGGAAGAAATACTAGCCCAATTTTATTGAGCAGTCCCAGTCAGTGGAAAGGGTTAGAGGGTTAAGAAAATTTTAAATAAGCAGATGATGAAGAATGAAGCAATATGTTCAGTCCCAAAACCAGAATGGAAGAAAGAGAAATGGTAATAACATATCTTAAAATATTGATTTTGTCAATATACCGATGAGGTCCCTAAATCAATATATCAATCTGGGACTTGACAAAATTGTTATGGAAATTTTTGAAAATTTCAGAAAAATATGAAAATGTCAGAATATTATTGGGGGGGGTTACAAACCCTCTTATAACTGCTGGAATTCCTGTTGTTAGATATAGGCATTGGCAGCAACTACATAAGCAAAAAGTTCAAATGGTAAACAGCAGACCCAACCCGTCTACCATCTATTGATATATCATCGAAATATCAACAATATATCGATTGTATTTTGACACATTGATGATATATCGATGATATCAGTGGTGACGCCATTGATATATTGCCCAATTAATAAAATAGAACGATAAGTGGTCTGATTTACAGGGGAAGCAAAATAGAACTTATATCAAAATATCGATTGAAATTTTAAACTATGGGTAATACAGTGGTTCACATCATGATTAAGGATAAAGAAGCTAAGAGTAGTTTGGTTTAGATGAATTGCAATTTGCAAGTATGACATCTTGGGGGAATTTTCAACCATATTGGAGAAAGAACGAGACCCAAAGCAGGATTGAAGACAAATTTATGAATCTATGATGGCGATGGAGCACTAAAGTGTGATTGACAAGCAGGTTACAACTGGCGGAATCACAGAATGAGATACTCATGCTTGAGATATCTGCAACAAGATGGGTTGACAATGAAAGATGTATATGATAATCTTAATATCACCATCCACCTGAACACGTTAGTAGAAAATGTATATTTTTAATGGAAATACTTAATAATCAAGCATGTATAATTTTCTCTAAACATCACCACCAATAAGTTCACATCAATCAATCATTCTAAGAATTTCCAGGCATCAGAATGGCAAAAATCTTTTCTAAAATGATATATTTGATGGGTGCATGGGTAGTCATGTGCCACACCGAGGAAGACAATGACGCAAATCACTAGAGTGCATTCTCAAATTAGTTAAAATGATGTTTTTTTGTTATCATGATTGAGACCAACATTCTTTTTTTTTATTACTTTTTATTTTTATTTTTGCATATCCTTAATTTTAGATCTTGATTATCACACAAGAAAATGTTGTATCACCAATACAGTTTTCAACTCTTTAACCTTGGCATGGAAAACAGAACAAATATGAGACTTGAAAAAACAATTGTGAACTGAAAGAGATTTCGTCAAATAATTGAATTGGTATATGGGTACATTCAACAGAAAATGATAAAAATAAGTATGTAAAATGGATATCAAATCAAGTGCTGAAGTAATACAGAATACTGTAATAATTATCAGGCATGCCTGGAAATCAGAAGCCTGTTTTAAGAGTTTATGTGAAAAAGAAATTCCACTAAACAAGTGATGGAGGGTTTAAGAATAATAAGTGAACTACATATTTCCAATTCATCACTTTTAGCAGTTCAAGAGGACCGTAATCAGTACAGAACTACAGATATTTGTTTCCATGCACTTGCAGTGTTGCTTCATCCTCTCTCTAACACAGGAACACATAACGAGCTGATCCAAACTCCATAAAGAGGCATGCGAAATGCAAAAACACAGCACCATCTAAAGTTTTCCTCATATATCTCTTTCTACGACCATAAAAAAGACCTCACTGTGCCCAACTGTCAGTCTTTAACAATCATCTTATATGAGACTCAACCCAATCAAGAATCTGCTCCATCGGGAAACTGGTCATCTCATGGTACGCATACGCAAGATTCATCTCCTCTTGAACATGACCATACAAATCAAGCCCATCCCCAGATGTCAAATTCATCCCCCTAACCCCTTCCTTCCAAGGAATCGCCCGCCCATCTCTCCTCATGTATCCCTTCTCATCAACAAAACCCTTCTCTCTCAACATCTCAAACAACTTCACTGACACTGTCCGATCCAACCCTAGAATCCTATCCGAGAAAAACTCTGGCACCAACGGGAACTCCTCGCACCGAACCTCCCCGATATCAACACCTTTCTTCCTAAGTGCCTCCATGTTCATTCGAATCAACCGCTCCCGTTTCCGATCTTTGGGCATATGCACAAAGAGCGTCGGCGGGTAATCCCCCGAAACATCGATCGAATCAAACACGCCCTCCGCAATCATAATTACAACACTACTGAACTTCATTTTCATTGCAAGCGAAGACACAAAGTACCCACCTGAGGAGGCACCAAGCGCGATGATCGGGAGATCACCGAGTGTGTTCTTTGCAACCCAATTTTTGATGATTCCGATCACCCTCTCCTCCTCCCTCCCGAACGACCAGCATCTACCGACGCTCGACACCGTCAGCACCGCAAACCGGCGATCGAGCGCTTGGAGCGCGATGAGCCGCTCCTCAGGGAGGCCGACGCAGCCCGGGCAGCGCGGCGAGGGGTCCCAGAAGTTGGCGGCGCGGCCGTTGCAGCCGTGGGCGATGAAAAGGACCGCCTTTGGGGATGTGGGGACTTGCCAGATCGAGTCGGTGCCGTTGATGCGGTCTACCGTCGGGCGGGGCTCGACCGACGATTGAAAGGCGTTCCATTTCGGGCTTGGGAGGGTGAATTGGGGATTGGATTTTGGTTTTCTTGAGTGGAAGAGGAGGGTCGTTGTGATGATCACGAGAAGGGAAGCTAGTATTGCTGATCGGTGTTTGGGGGTAATGGCGGAGAAGGGTTTTGTGGGTTTGGGGGGTCGCATCATTTGGTGGAGAATTTGTGGATTTGATCGATGTGAAAATTTGGGTGTTTTTTGTGGAATAAAAAACAGAGATGATGAGAATGGATTCGGTGAATGTATCAATTCAACATCTTTAGAAGTGGAATTGAATGGAATTTCAAAATGGAATTGATTTGAGTGATATATTGAATCGGATCCAAATAATTTAAATTGAAAAAAACGGTTCAGATGATCGATCTCACCTGAACGTAGAGAGAGTGACAGCTCGAGTGGACTGAAGGGGCTTTGCTCTTACCGGATCAAATTATGGACTTCGGCCCATTTTTTATTCAGTTTAGCCCATTCAGTGCATGCTCATTTGAAATTTTGGAAAAAGATACGGGGGCGGTTATTTCAACCACCACTCCACCTACCCCTTCCTTCCTCTTTTTTTTTTTTTTTTTTTTTTGTGTGACTCGTCCCCACCCCCTCCTCCGCCCGCCTCCTACGCCTGCCTCCTCCGCGTCACCCCCTCCGCCCGCCTCTGCGAAGACCTCATCGTCCTCGACCGCATGTCCTGCGACAACCTCTCCGCCTCCCCCTCCTCCTACTCCGCCCTCCTCCATCGATGCATCTGTCACCGCGATCTTCTCCACGGAGGTGGGAGATGCGAAGGTGGTGACAGGGATGCGGGCGGAGGAGTCAACGCAGAGGTGGGCGGAGGAGGGGTGGGTTACGTTCACACACACACACAAAAAAAAAGAAGGGTGGGTGGAGTAGTTGGTGGGGTTGCAATAACCGCCCCAAAAGATACACGCAGCCTCATTGCAATCTATCTCGTTTTTTTTTAAATCATACACCCACTCTTTGAAGTGCATGTTGATATATGAAATAAAATATATACTGAGATACATTAGGGTTTGTTTAGATACTGTGCAAATGGGTGTGAGTTTTCATTTACACTAAGTCAAACACAATATTTTGTTTGTTTATAATAATTAAGTGTAACAAATAAAATCACAAGGTTCTCATTTGCATTATCAAATGGGGCAATCAAAATCCCAATCAACCTCATGTGTTGTACTAACAGTTTTTATTTCCTCATCTCTCAAATGTATGTACGTAATTTTATATTTTTACCATCTAATGAATTTATTAAAATCCATATTATCCAAAACAAATATTTCTTCTCATAATTTTATCTTAAGAATTAAAATAGATTATTACATTTTATAAATTTATATAAATTATAATAATATAATTGTTAGGATTATAAATATTAATGTGGCATAAAAAATATAAAAATTGTTATATTAAAATACACCAAGAAATCTTAACTAACCATCATAGATATTATCCAACAAAATTGTTATTTATAAAATATAAAAAAAACCTTGTGAGATTATTTGTTAGTTAAAATCAGATTTATTTTAGTTTATATTCTATTTATATTAGAACCTTTATTTTTTAACCAAATTGATTTATATATAGATTAAAAAAACTAACACATGCATTATTTAAATTTTTATATATTAATTATTTGCAACAATTTTTATTTCTTCACCTCTCAAGTGTATGTAACGTAATTTTACATTTCTACCCTCTAACAAATTTATTAAAATCCATATTATCCAAAACAAATATTTCTTCTCCTAATTCTTAAGAAGATAACCATTTGCAAAAAAATATTTTATCAATTTATAATACTATTATCATTTAACATAATAAATTAGCACATATACAAATAATTTCACATATATGAGGCAAACGGTTATTAACAAAAACATATGTAAATGATAGCACAACATAAAACAGACAAACATGTGCAAACAGTGTACAAAGTTTCCTTGCACGTGCAATGTAAAATTTGCATTTGCAGAAAAACACGTACAAATAATCATTGCATCTAAATGTACTCTTAGTGTATTTTTTTTCATGGTGAAAAAAAAAATTGGGTCATATACTATGATAGGACTCATACACTATGATAATTCAATATATACTACATTATCATAGCGTATGGGGTTACAAATAGGACTGCATGTATCGGCACTCATTATACATATCCCATTCTTGCAGCTCCATTCACAGTTCACATTGTTTTTTTTATTTATAAAATTATATACTCTCATTATTAAAGTACATATTGTAATATGAAATAAAGTATATATTGAGATATAATGTGTATTGAAAAAATATAAAAAAATGTATGCCATACACGATGATAAAGCATTATATATTGCACTATCATAGAGTGTGGGGCTGCATACGAAAATACAAGATAGATTGAGTGTATCAATGTTCGAATATGTTGTGCCCGATTTATTTGCAAGCAATAACAAAATATAGTTATGTCAGAATATGTTGAAATAAACTAGTATTGATAATCTAGGACTCTCCTAGATTTGTGTTATTTCAATCAATCTATTTACATGTCAAATCATTTTTCATATTATATAATTAATTATTCGCATGTTATTTATCTTTTATTCATAGCTTATTTACCAAACAAGGGGAGAAGAGTGTTGTTTCAAACATTTCATTTTTCAATATCAATTCCATTATCATATACTCATATTAATCAATTATATACTTTATTATAATTTTTTTTATTTTCTATAAATGAATCTACGTAATTCAATGAAATATATATATATATATATATATATATATATATATATATATATATATATATATATATATACGCGAGCGATTCAGTGCGGGAATGCGGGAAACGACGTCGATCGTTCGATCGCGGGTCTATCGCATCCAACGGTCGAGATGAATCGCACCCGACCGTCCGATGCGATGGACCCGTGATCGACGGCTCGTGATCGCTTCCCGCACGACCGCATTCCCGCACTGAATCGGCTCCCTATATATATATATATTTTTATATATATATATATATATATATATATATATATATATATATATATATATATATATATACGGGGGCGATTAGGTGCGGCGAACGGCAGGTGCGGCGGCGACGTGGGCCGTTCGATCGCGGGTCCATCGCATCCAACGGTCGACGTGAATCGCACCCGACCGTCCGATGCGATGGACCCGTGATCGACGGCCCACGATCGACGTCGCACCTGCCGTTCGCCGCACCTAATCGGCCCTCTATATATATATATATATATATATATATATATATATATATATATATATATATATATATATATAGTCGAGTGATTCAGTGCGGGAATGCGGTCGTGCGGGAAACGACGTCGATCGTTCGATCGCGGGTCCATTGCATCCAACGGTCGAGATGAATCGCCCCCGACCGTCCGATGCGATGGACCCGTGATCGACGGCCCGTGATTGCTTCCCGCACGACCGCATTCCCGCACCGAATCACTTCCCTATATATATATATATATATATATATATATATATATATATATATATAGGGAGCCGATTAGGTGCGGTTTACGGTCGGTGCGGTGCGCGATCACGGGCCGTCGATCACGGGTCCATCGCATCGGACGGTCGGGTGCGATTCACGTCGACCGTTGGATGCGATGGACCCGCGATCGGACGGTCCACGTCGTAAACCGCACCGACCGCATACCGCACGTAATCGCGACCATATATATATATATATATATATTAATTTATATTGTTTTAAAAAAATTAAAATATATATGGGAACTAAATTCTGAAAATGATTATAAAAAAATTATTGCACGTACTGATTCAACCTCCTAAATGAGGCACCCAAGTCTATGTATTAAAACTTTTTATATTACAGAACAGCTTTAGATTCCCTGTTTAAGATTGCCCAAAACTGTGCCGCGGTCTTATCTCGAATGACAGTTGAACTCATACCATGCTGGTCGACGATTTAGGGTGGTTAACGATTTTTTGGGTTCAACGGCACTAGACCATTGGTCGGAATGGGTCGTTGGTCGGAGGTGAGCGCAGGTGAAGACGGGTGGAGGGTCCGTAAGAGGAGGAGGAGTAGCGATCTCTCGGCGAGGAGCTCGGGCTCGAGCGGGGGCACGCGGAGGTCCCCTGACACCCGCTGCTTCAGGTGCTTGGCGAGGAGCCCGGGTTCAAGCAAGGGCACGCGGGGGACCGCCGACAACCACTGCTTCAGGTGCCTTGGGTCTGGCCAAAGGAGTCACGAATGCCAGGACCCAATCATCTGCAGAATGTGCCGCGGCACCGGTCATAAGGCCGCCCGCGGCACCGGTCAGGTGCTTGGCGAGGAGCCCGGGTCCTGGCATCGCCCTCAGTGCAAACGTCTGCTAGAGTCCTTCAACCCATTCCCCGAGACGGCGAAGCTTAGGTGCTGTCTCATCATTAGAGGGAACGGGTGGTCCCCGACCTGGTCTGAGGTCCGTGGGGCCATTGCGAAACGATGGGGTTCTCACGGGTGGCGCAGAGTCAGGGCGATGGAGGGAGGAGTCTTCGTGGTAAAAGTGTTGGATCGTTCGTTGCATTCCTGGATGACTCGAGCCGGCCAATTGCGGGAGCCGAAAGGGACCTTTGAGGTCGACGCCTGGACACCAGAGTTTGGGGCATCTCCGGTGGCTCCACGACAGTGGATCCTCTGTTTTCGTGGCCTCCCGCTACACTGGTGGGACGAAGATTGCCTAAGGGCCATAGTGGCGGACTTTGGCGAGTTCGTGGAAGTTGCAGGGACCTCCCTTGATTGACTGGGACGGTCGATGGTGGACGTCGTCGTGACATCCTGTTTCACCCCCCGTGTCCCAGCGGAGCTCCTCCTCGAATTCCGAGGAGAGGCGTTTGTGGTTCTTCTTGCGGTGGAAGGTATCCAACACTGCCCCTCGTCGCCCGTTTTTTCCCAAGACGCCCCGGAACGAAGCCGCGCCGGTACTATTACGTCGAGGCCTGAGCCTGCCTGTTGGCGCGTCTCCCCACCAAAGCCGCGGTCAGCTGATGGCTTGGTGTCTCTCCCTGACGAGTGTCCTATCAACACCTCGAGCCGGTCAAACGTCGCAGGTGGTCAGATGCCAGGTAACAGAAAGGACGCTTGCCCTCCTATCCCCACCCAAGGAGAATCGACTACACTTGCTGTCTATCAGACAGTAGGTGTGTTCGGGTGTCGCTCTGCGCAGCAGCTGCTCTGGCATAACAGGCGCGCCACTCTAAAGTTACCCCGCAAGACCGGCAGGCACGACTGTACAAGGAAGACCAAGTCTCTGACCTCGGGGTTCGGGGTCGTGGGCCACCCCCCTGCGCCTACCCCGACCTCGAGTGGGCCGACGAGATACCACAATGGGCCGCTCCCACAGCCCATCTGCTCGGACCCAATTCTAAGTTACAGAAAGGTTCGGCTCCTCCTCGAGAAGCCCATGGGCTACGACCCGAAACCAAACCCGGAGACAACCACCCGCACGGAGTGTGTCGCGCCCTCTTTGCCTTCTTTAGCCTCGTCATCGGCCTCGGCAACAGGCGACCCTCCAATGCCGTGACGCGGATTTCATCCTCGGGGGACTCGGTTTGTCTGGAAAAGGAGTGCTCCACTGCGATCGAGTTGGGAGTTGAAGTGGAACCTACCTCCGAGAGAAACAAATTCATCGGGGTGGTCCGGGGCTTCTTTGGTTCGTGCGGGGCCTTTCCCCCGGACCCATCCACTACGAGCGGTGGGGTGAAAAGTCACCACTCGTGACTCCCGCTCCAGATGGAGTTGTACATGGGCCTCATCCGTTTTCTGTCTATGTTGGAATATCCGGGGATTGAACGACCCCCGCAAGAGTCGTGTGGTGAGTGATTACGTTTCAGCCCACAAGGTTCAAGTCTGCTGCTTACAAGAAACCAAGATGGAATCGATGTCGGCGGAAACCATCAGGGCGGTTGGAGGAGGTAGACTCGATGAATGCGCTTTCAAAGGCGCCGCAGGTGCCTCCGGGGGCGCTGCAATCCTTTGGGACAACAGGAAGTGGGCACTAACAGGGCAGTCAGTCGGCTCCTTCTCGGTATCCGTCCTCCTGACGTGCCGCAACTCTAGGTGGAAATGGACATGCTCGTGCGTCTACGGCCCACATGAATCTCTTTGGGCGGAGCTCACCGCAGCCTGCATGCGCTGGGGTGCTCCGTGGTTGGTCATGGGTGACTTCAATGTGACCAGGTTCATCGAGGATCGCAACCACCCAGGCCCGACCACGCCTGCCATGACTAGCTTCTCCAACTGGATAGATGGGGAGGCCCTGGTGGACATCCCAATTACGAATCACGAGTTCACCTAGAGCAATCTTCAGGACGCCCTGTCGCTCGCCCGTCTAGACCGGTTGCTGCTCTGCGCTGAATGGGAAGCTCATTTCCCGAGCTGCTCGGCTACGGGCCTACCTAGAATCGTCTCAGACCACATCCCTTTATTAATCTGTGGAAATGCGGACACCCCGGCCAAATCACGGTTCTGTTTCGAAGCGTGGTGACCTTTATCAGATGGCTTCTAGGAGGTGGTGTCAGAGTCGTGGAGCGCCAGTGCGAGCGGCCTTCAAAGAGCACACCGTCTGGCTTTCAAACTTAAGCGTCTGTGGAGACGCCTGAAAGAGTGGGCTAGCGCGGTCCGTGCGCGCAGAGGAGAGCAAAAGGAATGGGCCGCGGGGATCATTGCTGAGGTTGACCGAGCAGAGGAGACTCGGACATTAACCGAAGTAGAGCGGACTGATCGTCGTGCAGCCAAGGCGGTCATAGCAGTAGTTCTCAAGCTAGAGGAGATCGAATGGCGTCAAAAATCTAAAGCCCAGTGGTTGAAAGCGGGAGACAACACTCGATTCTTTCACATGATGGCAAGTCAACGCAAGCGTGGCAACCACATCTCGTCCATGCGCTTGGTGAGGCCCAACGGAGCGGGCACTCGGACATCGCACCGCACTTGGTGCATCACTTCTCCAGAACATATCGTCGGAGCCGCAGGTGGTTCCCAGCATGGTCTGAGGCCGACCTCCCCCACCTCACTGTCGGTGTGTCGGATTCTCCGATTTGGGTCGAGAAGGATCCGGCGGTGCGCCGGTGCGTGCGTGTGTGGGGGTTCTTCGGGGATTCGGATCGGATGCGTGCCCTGGCGAGCTCGGTCGGATTGTCTTCTCGGAAGGGTGAGGTGTGGTTCCTGGTTGAGGTGCCCGACAGCGGCTCAAGAGGATTCCAGGGTTTGTGTGATCGCCACCTGCTTTTTCTAAAAGCTGGAAAAGGTTGGGTTGGATTTGATCGCCTACGTGGGGGAGTTTGTGGGGTCTCTGCTCTGAGACACGGATATACCGTACACAGAGGGAAAAAACAAGTATCCTATTCTGCTTCCGGGGCTTGACTAAAGGAGTCTTGGGACATAGGGGTGCAAAATGGGGTGTGGATGGGGGGCGGCTAGTGTGATCCAGCCTCGGGTATGGGGCGGCTACTAGAGTTTAGCTGTCCGGGGCCTAGTCTGGTTTGGGCAGAACTTCGGTAGGAAATGGGTTTGGTCTTGGACAGAGGCTAAGCTAGGTTTAACCCGGGTTTCTGGAAGGTGGAATGAGAGGGTGTTTTTGTGTAGGGAATGGATTCTTCTCTCACAAAAAGAGGCTCTCTTTCTGTCTCTCTTGGGAATTCTAGTGGGGGAAGGGAATGGATATCAAGTAGGTTGGGATTTGGTGGATGTGAATTGATGGATTCTATGGATTTAGGCTTGGGACCCCCTCTATTTATAGTAAAAGAGAGGCAGGGGAATATCCAGGGGGTAATGGAGTGGCTTGGCTAATAGTGTATGTGATTAGACCCCTAATTAATTCTCTGGTTCTTCTGTCAGGACCAGGTGAAGAGCGGTTAGTTATAACTAGCCGCCCAGGATGGGGTGGCTACTTCCTGGTAGCCGCCCCTATCATGACCTGCCAAACGTCCCATCTCTAACAAGAGGTGGCTTGGGTCGGTTACTTGGGTTGATCCGGCCAAGATAGGGCGGCTAAATGTCATGACCAGCCGTAATGATCAGCATTTAATGCTGCTTTATGTCCCATCCAGGGAAGCGGTTCAAGGTCGGCCAGGGGGGGCGGCTAGTGCTAACTAGCCGCTTAGTATGGGGCGGCTAGTTAGGTCTAGCCGCCCCTTGCCAGGGACTGGTTTTTTTGGGTTTTAGAGTTTTTTTTAGGTGGGGTTCTGGTTTGGGCCAGGATCTGGTTTAGGATAGGGTTTAGGGTTAGGGTTTCTGGTTTAGGTTAGGGATAGGGTTTATGGTTTGAGTTTCCGGTTTAGGTTAGGGCTGGATTTAGGGTTTCCGGTTTAGGTTAGGGCTAGGGTTAGGGTTTCCGGTTTAGGTTAGGGCTAGGGTTAGGGTTTCCGGTTTCCTGAACTTTGGTTCTCTACTAGATGTCTAAATGTGGGATATTTTCAGGTGTTACTTGAAGTATTTCTGTCTTTCTGGACGGTCAAAATTGGGTTATCTACACTCACGTCCGATCAGCGCGAGGCGCTAGTTTCACCTTTCCTGGAAGAGGAAGTGAAGAGGGCAGTGTTCAATGCCGAGGGGGACAAAGCCCCGGGCCTGGACGGTTTCACTTTCACTTTCTTTCAGAATTGCCGGCCCACTGTGAAGGGAGACGTGATGCGTGTATTCATCGAGCTGGCCGCAGGTTCCCCGGGGCTGGGGCGGCTCAACTCATCCCTCTTCACTCTCATCCCAAAGAAAGAGGGAGCATCGGCGGTAGATGACTATCGCCCAATTTACTTAGTAAATGTGTGTTACATGATCGTCGCCAAGGTGTTAGCGACCCGAATGAAGAGCATATGCGCTGGACTGATTCCCAATCAACCTTCCTTTCGGGCCGCTACCTCCAGGACAGCTATGTAATCGCACAAGAACTCATCTCCGCCCTCCAAAGGGATCACCGGAGCGGAGTCACGCTCAAGTTGGACTTCTCCAAGGCTTTCGACAGCGTGCACCATGACTTCCTTTTCCACGTCTTGGAACTGCATGGTTTCGAAGCATAGTGGATCCAGTGGATCCGAAGATGCACAGACTCTGCCCATGGTTCAATTCTCCTCAACGGAATCCCCTGCGGTTACTTCCCGATCGACCGCGGACTCCGACAAGGTGACCTGTTGTCCCCGATCCTCTTCGTATTCGTTGTTAACATTTTAAGCAGGATGTGCAAAGCGGCCATGAGGGGTGGTTGGCTCCGCGGCTTGGTGAGCGCCTCGGGTGGTCGGGAGGTGGCGTTAGTTCAATACGCTGACGATACCCTGTTCCTACTCGAAGCGTCAATCTCCTCGGCGCGTGCTGCCCGTTTCATCTCCTTCTGCTTCGAGCTTGTGTCCGGGCTAAGCCACAACTGGAGCAAATGTGCACTCCTCCCAATTCACACATCAAGCGACCATGCAGCAGCACTGGCTCAGGCGGTGGGATGCCTGGTGCACTCCTTCCCATCGAGCGCCCTTGGCCTCCCACTGATCTGCGGCAGCATGACAAAAGCCCTCTGGGATCCCCTCATCCAAAGGTTCCATAAGCGCTTAGCCGGCTGGAGGGGAAGACACCTGTCATATGGAGGCCGGCTTACGCTTCTACATACTATCCTATCGGCTCTGCCTCTCTTCTTTCTTTCGGTGTTCCGCATCCCGACCGGTGTGCTTGAGCGACTTGAGATCATCCGGCGAAGGTTCTTCTAGCAGGGAGCTCGGGATTCCACCATTAAGCCACACCTAGTCGACTGGGCCACCGTATACTTGAAGAAGGAGGCAGGTGGGCTCGGCGTGCTAGCACTTCGAGACATGAACACAGTGCTCCTAGCGAAATGGCTTTGGCGGTGGATCGCCAACCCGGACAGTACTTGGGTCCATATATTTAAAGACAGGTATGGTGGATCAGAGACGGGGGAGCGGAGGTGGCCACACTTGAGCCGCGGTCCTCAACGCTAAGCAAAGGAATCTTCAGAGCTCGTGAAGAGATGCAACATCTTTTCAATGGGACGTAGGATCAGGTCAGAGCATCTAGTTTTGGAGCAAGGTGTGGTGCGGGGAGGCCCCACTGCGGGTAAGATTCCCAGAGATCTTTGCCATCGCACGTCTACAAGAGGAGCCCGTGCGTGGGTTTTGGTCGGAGGAGGCGGGCATGAGCAGATGGTGCATCCCCTTGCGCAGATCACGCTTATCAACAGCGGAAGCCTCCCAGCTCCAGTCCTTAGCTGACTGTCTTGCTGAGTGGGGCGGGCACTTCGATTCAGGCCCAGACCGACCTTGGTGGCAGCTTGACCCGACACACGGCTTCACTGTCAAAGGGTGTTATGACAGATTGCGTCGCGGGATCCTGTCGGCACCCTTAGCTTGCGGCAGCCCGTTGCGGATATGGCGTCTGAAGATCCCAATGAAAATCAAGGTCTTCATGTGGCTCCTTGCCAAAGAACGCCTCCTTACTAGAGACCGGGCAAAGTGGAGAAGTGACTCACCAGTCGAGTGCGGCCTATGCGGGGAGGCCCCGGAGTCAATCGATCATCTATTCAGCCAGTGTCGGGTCACCTCCGCTTTTTGGAGGAAAGTGTGCTCAGCCACCTCACTCGCCCCCTTCCACTCCCTTCAGGAGATGTGGGAGGCTAACGAGGCCCTACGGATCCGGTCGGCATCACGACACGCACGGCATGTTTCATCTTTGATCATCCCGGCCGGGACATGGGTGATCTGGCGCACGAGGAACGACGCAGTGTTCAATAACACATCGATTTATGTTGAGAACATGTGGGAATTTATGGCGTTGCTCGTACGGGACTAGACAAAGGAACTGGAGGGAAGGCAGGGAACTCACGACGACGTTGCAGGGTTCGTCCCGTAGCCTCGCGCAAGCGGGGGAAGCGGGGGGTGTGCGGGGAATGCGGGGGAGGGGGGGGGCAGGTAAGTGGATATCCCATCCACTTCACCCCCTCCCCTCGTCCCCCGCCCCCTAGACCTCCCGTCCCCTAACGTATTTTATTTTGGTATCTCTTATTTTCTCTGTATCCTCTCACCCCATTCAGATCTGTACTAACTCCTTCAGAAATGAAATCGGTTGATAGCACGAATCTACCTTTTTTTAAAAAAAAAAAAAAAAGAGATTGCCCAAAACTCTCGGACACGCCTTTCACTGTCATTGCTCAATCGCTTATTTTGAGAATAAAAAAAACCCTAATGAAGGACAATAGTAAAGGCCCTAAGCCAACTATTGATCTCCAATGATTGGACTCATTCAAATGAGGCTCGTGTTATGACTTATAGAAAACGCATAAACAGGAATGTATATACGTTTACCTGATTGGTTGATACACATCAGGTTTTATAGTTTTATAATATAAAATATAAAATATCCTTCCTTAATGGAATATTGCAAGTGTATCTCTTATAATATTTTTTGTATTGGATATCTCATTTCTTTGAATAAAATTAAAATGAATACCTACCATTTTGTTTCAATAAAATAAAATAAAATATACAAACTTTTTTTTTTCTTCTGATTCTAAGTCAACATCGCTCCAAACTATGTACCAATGACTCTTAAACCCCTAGATACTCAATGTTGGGGCACTCCACACTGCACATCCAAACATACCCTAATTTTTATAAAACCCAAAACATTCCAACAAGGTTGTCCTAACCATTGATAGAATACGCGTTCATAGGACCATTCAGAGAGAAATTTTGTACTATTTCACAAATTTTTGTGTGAATGTATACTTTTGTATGTACAGTGTAGCTCATGTAAAAAATCAGGGCCAACCCTATCCTCTAAATATTGTATACACAATATACATAGTATTTGTATAATGCCTCACACAAAAGTTTGAACCAAAAAGTCATCAAAATGTCTCCAAAAGGACACATCGGAAAAAAAACAACATTACCTCTTAATCCAAATATTTGATTAGCAAGTCATTTAGCTTGCCAAATACCCCACCAAAATTAAATAATATATATAGAGAGAGATGCCCCACACTCAATCTCTCACTCACGCCATCTCCCGTTGAAAAACATGTACTCAAAAACTCTATATAAACCTCCCCTCCCTCAAAAACAGATTGAAAGGTATTCACAAACCACCAAATCCAAAAACAACAACATCTCCCTTCCCTAAAACATACACACATGGAAGAATTTCAGGAGTCTGACATGTTCTGGTCCGACGACCACTTCAACCGTCCGATCGCCTCCTCCACTCGATCCTGGCCGTCCCCGCAAAGGAAGAATAACTCAAACACCCTGAAGACAAAAGAGTCTGAACCAATAGAAATCCCAAGGAATAATAAGAGGCCATGGAAGAAGCTTGAATTCTGTAATTCTCACAGAGAAACTTCTGTGGAAGAGGAAGAGGAAGAGGAAGAGGAAGAGGAAGAGGGCTACTATGGTGTGCCGCCGCACGTGGTGGTGTCGCGGAGGAGGAGGATGAAGAGTATGGCGTTCTCGGTATGCACTGGACATGGGAGGACTCTCAAGGGTCGTGACCTCTGCCATGTTAGGAATTCCATACTCCGCATGACTGGCTTTATTGAATCCTGATATTGATCATGTTTGTTGTTGCTTCAACTTATAAATTATATATTATAGATTTTAATTTTTTTAATAAACAATTGACATATTTATTGTACTTGTTAAACAGCAACAAGTATTAAGGAATGTTTTTATTATGTAATTGTCGAAAAAAAATGTTTGTTTTATAATAAGAGAGACAATTTTTTTTAGGACTTTTTGTGACTGATCTTACGGTCAAATTGGAAATGTTATCTCAACCTTATTTGCAATGTAAGCAAAGAGTATTTGTTTTTAAAATAAAAATTATATAAAGTACCATAATCCCAAAAGCACATTTGATCCAACTTTCAAATTATGACATTTACCTACATTATAAAGATTGATTGTGCATTGATAATCTCACTCGTTAAGCCCTTCTCCTTGTCATTGGCACGTGTGTAAGTAGTGAAGAATTAAATGAGGCCATTTGTGTAGACAATGTTTTTAGTTGAGAATTCGACTTGTGAGAAATTGTAGATCTGTTAAAATTTAATTAGCTTGCTAGCCTGTCAGAATGAAGGTTATTTTATTCCATGTGTTGGATTAATATCAAGTGAAGCAGGTTGAAGATTAGGGAAAGGACAAAAGAATTGATGATAGATTATTAGTATATTAAGAAAAGTTGTTATAAGGAGGTTTTATCCACTAAAAATAACAAGTGAAGCATAGATGAAGACACATCAGATCCATGTGGGGAGTTGAATATCCATTCAATTGTTTGGTTTTGTATGAATGTCTTTACCACGCAAATACAACAAGATCGAAGCCATGTCATGACTAGTGTTCCAAATTGAAAAGAAAGCCAATCATTGTATATTTAACACAACGTAACAGGTCTCACAATTAATAATTCATTAATTATTGAATCCACAAGATACCCTTAAATCCATTGAATTCAAAAGGATAATAACCTCAAAAAGGTTAATAATTTGTTTATCCAAAAGTTATTTCATACAAATGACTAGGCACAGATGCTTTAAGACATATTTTTTGTGGCATAAATATTGAAATATAAGGTATGTTTGCTAAATATATATACTTTGCTAAAATGGTAAAAGTGACTCTTATTGACAATTAATATAATAATATACCTAAAAATAAAAAAAGGAACCTAATATATAAAATTTATGAAAATATGAAATAAGACACCAAAAATATGAAATTCACTTTTCATCAATGATGATGATTATTATAACTCATATATAATGATTTTATGAGAACT
This sequence comes from Acorus calamus, assembly GCA_030737845.1. Lineage (NCBI taxonomy): Eukaryota > Viridiplantae > Streptophyta > Magnoliopsida > Acorales > Acoraceae > Acorus > Acorus calamus. The sequence continues at coordinate 20,215,532 of CM060869.1, read as the reverse complement.
TATCGGTCCGTTTGGCTAGCGGAATAGAGGAGGAATTGAGGAGAATAAGGTTAAAAGGGTGTTTGGGTAGACGGAATAAGGGAGTATAGCTATGCGGAATAAGGAAAGAATAAGCTGGTATTTATATTTTAAGTCTACCCATGGAATTATATTATTCCTCCACTGGAATAAGGGGACTCACCTATCAAATCATTTATCATCACATCAAATCACATGTCATCACCTCTTATACATCAATGGGGCCTACATGTCAAATAAACTTTTTAAACCTTATTCTCATCTTATTTTTCATCAACCAAACACTCCAACATTTATTATTATGTTTCTTAATGAGAATAACTGAAAACACAACCAAACATAAAATCTCTTATTCCATTGATAAAGTCAATAATTCATGGAATATGTATAAACCTCATAATAATTTATGTCTCTATCCAAACGAGTCCATCAAGAATGGTTAAATTTTAAAAATCAGTTCTTCAACGTGGCATTAATTGAAGGAATTTTGACACCAATTCCTAACATCCCGTCCTACATCGAGTCTCCCCTTCTTGAAAAAAAAAATAATGTCCTCGGATCAAATAGAAGAATCTGCACACTAGGAGGTTGATATTTGATATAAATAAATATATATATCAATGGGAATTGAAAGATTAAAAACCTTTTTTTGCTTCTTATTCGATGATATTCATTACATTTGATCTTTTGCAAGAGCTATACCTTATCTTGACTTCATATTCCTTCTCGATGAAATGGACCATATAGAGAGTAGTATGATGCATCTTCATTTGCAGTGTGAACTTCTTCACCAATGTTTTCATTGTTGTCCTTGTTGATGATGACATTACAAAAACTCTTGTTGACGGCGCATCGCTTCTCGAATGCGTGCCCTTGTAAGGGTTCTTCCTCTGAACTACTAGCAAAGAATGTGAAATATTCTCTCCTTCGTCTCCTCATTCACATTTTCAGAGATCAAGAGAGAGATGCATCATCACTTGCGTCCCCTTGTTCTCATTATCAGCTTCGGGTTCATCCAGTTTCATGTGAACCTGATTTGAATGGTAACATCGTTGATCACATCAATAGCACTCCTTGTTGGTCATATCGATCAATCTCCAATTCGTCCTGTCCTTTCGTAAGATCCAGTTGCTTTTGTCGCATTCATCGAAATAAAATAAAATAAATGGTGAATATTTTTTTTTTTTCACTTTTTTTCAAGATTCTTGTACCCTCATAGCTCACCCAAATGATCTGGTAAATCTATTAATTCATTGGTGTCTGCTGTCTTAAGACCTGTTTGGACAAGATTACATGGAGAAAAAAAAATTCTTTTGAAATTATATATATATATATATATATAGGGCCGATTACCTGCGGCGAACGGCAGGTGCGGCGTCAATCGTGGGCCGTCGATTACGGGTCCATCGCATCGGACGGTCGGGTGCGATTCACGTCGACCGTTGGATGCGATGGACCCGCGATCAAACGGCCCACGTCGCCGCCACACCTGCCGCACGTATCGCCGTGTATATATATATATATGTTTCCAAATCAATATTTGAAAAACTATGTTGTACATAAATTCTCTGTAACACCAGAGAAAAATACGTAGATTTCTAAAACATGCAGAATCTATCTAATGGTGATCCAAATGATGCATCCATCACTTCTTAAGATTCCACACATATTAGAAAAATATTATCATATATATCATATCATCCAACTACCTTTTTATGTCATGATGCACATAGATTAGATTAGTACACTTCATTTTTGTAGGGGTATTATATAAGTTACCTAACATTTTCATTCTCCTCTGCCCATAGAGTAAGGTTTTTAATTAGTTGGCTTTCAAACACAAGATGAAGCAATGAGAGTAGCACGCGTGTCCTCAAACAATGAAACGTAACGCAATTTTGTTTTCTTGTAAAAGACTTTTATATTAGTAGGTGCCATTTGCAGAGGTTGCTTTCTTTCATTATATCCATTAGAAGAGCTTTATACGTATCTTCTTTTATAAGGAGCTTTTCAATGATCATGACCTTTGATATTTTTTATATATTAAACTACTTATATTAAATTTATTACTGATCGATCTACAGGAGATAATTAACAAGACCCTCTTCATCCAATCTAATGTTAAAAATAAATAAATAAAAGAAAATGTTACACTCAGTTATTCCCATTCCCTGTTATAGTTCCAACACATTTCAAACTTGTCTAATAAAAAAAAACACGTTTTAAACTTTGTTAAAAGGGAAAATCTGAAATAACCCCCAGTCAACTGCCTAAATCCATATAACTCATTGACTTTTTTGAAATCCATATAATCTTATGAAAACAACTATGTAAATATGAACTTTCGTTGATTGATCGATAATAAATATTATGTGAATATTCCATTTGGTTAACCCTAGCTGAAAACATATTATCCTAAAAATCTGTTATAGTGTGTTAAAAATGCACAAAACCCTCTAAAAATAATGATTTCATTAACTCAGATATATTATAAAACTCTATCCAAATGGGTAAAATTGACATTTATAGAGGATTTTTTACATTTTTAAGACATTGTAGTTTTTTTTTGTTTACCGTGTTTTTAGTCACGGTAAACTAAACAGAATATTCCTCATCTATCAACGAAAATTTAACTCAATGAATTATTTAGTTTATATAGATATTTTCAAGGGGTTGTATATCAAGAAAAGTGAAGGGGTCATATGGATTTCGGAAAGTTTACACGGGGTAATATGGATTTTTCCCTTTTCGAAAAGTATATACTCAAATGATATCAATGCATGCATTCTTGCATATTTACTAATAGTGTATCTAACTGGGTATATAATGTATTAAAATTTCATATATTGAATTAAAATTGAAGGAATTATTGAATTTTTTTTTCCCGAACAAGCAATAATGCATGACCAAAAAGAATGAAAGATTGGATCAATCACTTCTTTTATTCTTTGCATGTCCTCTTCGCAAGGATGACAAATTTGTGTACATAGGATATAGTTTTAATCAACATTTCGAATTTTACTTTTTATTAATGTGAATGCCAGATTGGATCGGATTGTATAGATGTTTCAAATTTTGCTTTGGAGTCTCAAGTACATTAAGGCAGCGTTTGGTTGTATGATTGGATAGTTTTTACGTTTGCAGAAAGTCGTTTTTGGAATCATGCAAGCAAATAGAAAAAAATGGGACAGCTTCCTGTAGATATATTTCAGGCAAATAGTGTTCAAAAACTACGTTTTTCAAAAGCTTTGGGGGGGGGGGGGTGACAGGATCACCGATCATTTTGAATTTTTTTCTTAAAAAATATAAATATTGAAGTATATATTTAAATAAATCAATACATATTTTATTCTAAAAAATTAATTTTTTAATTAATTACAACAATAAAGTATATACTGTAGTAGGATAATATACTCTACCACTAGTAGACTGTATAGGCGGTTGGAGGGCTCTGGTAAGCATGTCAGTGGGTCGGATCTTGATCGGATCTTATAAAAAGTAAAAAATGCCCACCCGAAGGATTTGAGACCCGATATGGACCGATCTGAAGGACCTGACAATCAAACCAAGTAAAAAAAAAGAACAAAATAGTTTTTAATGATCACCCAATAGTGAGAGAACAAGTGTTCAACCAATGATGGAGAAGCCAAGTAGGTGCTGAACTGGATATCTTATCCTGGGAAATAGTGTGCTCAACTTGAACGGAACATTCTGATATTGACATATGAGGCTCTTTGTTGAGAAATATATATTAAGACACGTACGTGACCAACTTCGTTGAATTTTATTAAAAATTAAATTATATATTCTGTTAAGAAACTATGAAAGTGACATTTTGTATGATTTGAATTATCCAGGATATTTTTGGAAGCAAGAGAGGGAGGGAGGGAGGGAAGGAGATTTGAATGGATTGTTAGGTCTCTTTAATTTGGATAATCTTCCTTGGACTTTGCAGATAAGAAAAACAGAATATTCAGAATAAAAATGCCCATCGTTAATGCCAAAGTCAAGATACTAATCATCAGGATTGATTGATCAGTTGTAGAATGTCTAACATCATATTAAAGTTGGAGGGAAATAATAAGCCCATGATAGAACCATCTCATAATGATGTAATACATTAACAAGAAAATGTTATACTTAGTCAGAGTCTTCAAATATTTTTAATTTTTTAAAGTTTATATTTGTCCAGTGAAATAAAAAATTTCATAAAAACTGAAGAGTATACTTGAATGAACTAAATGCATGTCATTTTACATTTTTCATAGTAAACAGAATATTTCATAAAAAACGTTTACAGAGATGATTGATAAGTATTTAAAGTTACATGTTCATATCAACATATGAAAGTTTACCTTTATAACATTAGAAAAGAGCCATGAGTTCATCTCTTAAATTTTTTATCATATTGAATTTTTTTTCTATATTAAAAGCTCAATATTATTTCAAATTGATAAAAATGTTTAAAAAGACAAATATTAGGAACACTTGAGCGTGCAGCCCCTTACATGGAGTTCTCACATGCTATGTTGTTTTAAGGTGTATACATCTTGTAATAAAGTATATATTTTATAAAAATAAAATATAAATTTCAATAAATTATAATTATATGGACCCACCTAAAGAAGATGTTTAAGTTTACATGTTTCATTGAATGAGATATGTAACTATTTGGAGATTGCAGGACTATAAGAGGAGCTATAAATGAAATTGTTGGTAACAATATCCAAAATGTGGGACAGTTTCGTGATGTTTCAATGTAAGCATGGTGTAATCAAGCCTACATGATACATAAATGTAAGTCTTTTTATGTAGGTTAAATATTGGGACTCAACCTATGACTTCTTATATATAAATTCTCTTGTCAATCACTAAACTAAAAATCCATGGTGATTAAGGGTATTGTCAGTTATCTTCCACAGGAGAAAATGATATATAATAGCTAGTCTAAAGTAATCAAAATCTTATTTTTGCAATCAAGGGCTCTTTTGTCTTATAATTAACTTAATAGGAAGAAAACCTAATAGACAACCAACAATTAGTCTGCATATTCTTATATCAAACAGTGGTTAATTAAGTCTTTAAAAACAACTTGGCATAGACTAGGTGATCAAATTCTTTGGCGGCGCCTCTTTCTTTCAAATGGCATTACTTCAACTAAAAAACATTGGGCATGACATCGATTAAAACTTAGGCTTTCTTTACTATTTGGAACATGACACCAATCATGACATGGCTTAGGCCAGTATTTCGCGTGCTAACATAAGATGAATTGAATACACTGTTTCATGCGCCGATCCAAATGTCAAACTTCACGTAATCTGGTCCTCTTTTTAAAAGCATTGTTTTTACATACTTTGAAACTTTGAAAAAAAATAAGAGAACATAAATAACATAAATAACGTGATTTGGATCGGAATTTGGGGTTTAAAATATAAAAGAGTTCAAACACGGATCCAAACGATGTCTAAAATACGTTAATTAATTTCTTATTTTTTTGAATTTTTTATTTTTAAGTCCTCGCAAACCATCATATTTAGTGATCGATCTCACACTTCTTCGTATTTAGGTTTCAGTCCTCAGATTTAAAGGATAATTCATTTTTAGTCCCTATTAGAGACTAAAAATAAAACTAAATAATTTACGGATAAATCCCTTTCAGAGACTAAAAAAGAATTATCTTTTAAATCTGGGGACTAAAACCCAAATACGAAAAAGTGAGGGATTGATCATTAAATATGATGGTTTGTGGAGACTTAAAAATAAATAAAAAAACCTCTTTTTTTTCCTTCCTTTCTTGCCTTTCTTTATGCATGTTTTCACTTCGTGTTCTTAACAAAATTGTCTTATCCTACTAAAATTCTATCAATTCATTTGACATTGGTTAATCTTCAAGGAGCTTCAGTTAATATTATTCAAACAATATTTAATGGCAAGTGGGCAACCTAAACTTCAATAGGCCTACTGTTGTCTCGTATGATTCAGGATATAAAAAAAGAGAGATGAAATGATTACACATGAGAGCCTTGTGTGTGACCCACAATATTCTCACAAAGTCCAGTTCAATCATGCGTATATACACCCAAAACATTTTTTTAGATACCCAATGAAAAGAAAAAAAAATCAAAACATTTTCTACGATCCCATTCACGATTTTGTGCTGTTGTGCCATCTAAGTACAGTCATTTAATTTTTTACTAGCTAGTCCCAATCTAATTAAATTTGGGTACCATCAATATCACCGGTATTAAACTGTAAAATATGTGAATTGAACTAACAACTCAAACTGCACAGTTCGGGTATATGTGTTAATATGATGTGTAGTTAAATTCATAGGCTATGTAATCAGATACTGATGGTACTCAAGTCTGATTAGATCCGACTCATTCTTCACAGTTCACACGCGCTTGCGAAACAGAGATCCAACTATTTAATTGTCTCAACAACTGAGTGATCAATACGAGACACCTCTCCTTGAGAAATCAGTTTTGCTCAATCCGGTGGACAGCTTCAACTAGCACCTGTAGCCTTAAAAGTGTGTTTCGTACGTGGACTTCCACTCCATCGTCCATTTTAGGCCAACCAAGCTTTCACTAATTTTATTTAAAATATTAGGCCAACCAAGTACTAGTCTAATCCAATAGAAAAATGTTACATGCAGCCACTTGTGTCGCTCTCACTAATTTTATTTAAAATATAATTATTTATTGAAATAAATATTTTTATACAAATTAAAATATATATTAAAATACACTAATGTATCTTTTAAAAAAAAAAACAATTTCATATATTACGATAGCGCAACAGTAATGTTGCATTATGAAACTGCAGATGAGGTTACAAAATGAATTGAGTGTATCATTGCCAAATCCAGTATATTTTAAGTACTCAACCTGTACAAAAAAATATATATCATATAATAGTCCACGCAAGAACAAAAAGCAGAAGGCATGGATGATTATTTCACAATGTCACACATGAACCATTCTCTTATCATCACAATCGCTCTAATGAGCATACATTAAGCTTGGTGAAACAAAAATAATAAGCAAATATATTTGAACAAAGGAAAATCTATAATAAGTTTGTAGAAGATTGAAAAGAATCAGGACTCAAGAAAACCAGTCATGCGAAGTATGGAATTCCTGAAATGGCGAAGGTCATAACCCTTGAGAGTCCTCCCATGTCCAGTGCACACCGAGAATGCCATACTCTTCATCATCCTCCGCCGCGACACCACCACGTGTGGCGGCAGACGATGGTAGTCCTCCTCTTCTTCCACAGAAGCTTCTCTGTGAGAATTATAGAATTCAAGCTTCTTCCATGGCCTCTTATTATTGCTTGAGATTACTATTGGTTCAGACTCTTTTGTCTTCTGGGTGTTTGAGTTGTTATTCCTTTGCGGGGACGGCCAGGATTTAGTGGAGGAGGTGATCGGACGGTCGAAGTTTTCGGACCAGAACATGTCAGACTCCTGGAATTCTTCCATGTCTTTTATGTAGGGAGATGTGTTTTGGATTTGTTTTTTCTGTGAATGGTTTTCTTTTCCTTCACTTTTTTTTTAGAGGGGTGGGGGGGGGAGGGGGGGGGGGGGGGGTTTGTTGTTATATATAGTGTTGTGAGTACATATTTTTTAAAGAGAGATGACGTGTGTGAGAGAGATTGAGTCGGGCCACTTGTTTATTGGAAAAGGGCTAGGTTACACTTGTGGTGGTTTTTTTTTTTTTAGTTTTATATGTCTGGTTAAAAATTCAATGAAATATATATCTTATTAGATTATTTATATATTTTGTTAATATTTTTTTAAATTTATTAAAGATGAATTTATTTAACTTAAAATAGTGAAATATGCACTTTTTATTAAAACATATACCTCATTAATTAGATGATATTTATTATTTAAAAAAAATAAAAACACGTGTGGTATGAGTTTTTGTTAGTAAAAATGAATTAAACATACATTTTCTGGTGAAAAATGATGTATCCTTAATTACCCTTTTCAGCAACATGTTTTCAATTATTTAGAAATAGTATATCTAATATAAAATCATTAATTAATGCGACTGTTTGCATGGGTTACTTAAGAGACTGATTGTTGTAGCTCGGGCGGCACATGAGATGAATTACGCGCATATTATGTAGAAATATATACAGAAATTTCATAGATAAAGGACAATTAGGTGATTGGGTTTCCATAGATAAATGTTAGGGATAATTTTACGAAACAGTCTTCACATGGTTTAACTTTTTTTTTTTAAAATATATATATTGCATATAAAGGAAATGAAAAATAAATATTCTAATAAATGAATCAAGTTTTGGATAATTCATCAAACATCTCTTACCTCCTTGAAAGAGATCAAAAAATCAAATTCTCAGGAACATCATTCTTTAAAAAAAAAAAAATTTACATACCTCTCAAGTACTAAAAAAAAAAGATAAAAACATGATGAAGATCTACCAAAGAAAACATCGTCAGCTAAATGAGAGACTCCACATACAATACAAGGACGATGTATAATATCCCCCTATCATAAAACTTAAACTTTAAACCATTTAATTATCTTTTTTTTGGTACTTAATGAGTCACTTAATTTCCTTCCTTGGCCAAATTAATCTCTTTGATTCCAGTGCAGAGACCAAGCCATAGATGATTCGAGCCACCTTGACACAGCCATGAAAAGAGTCCCCAAGGTTAATTTGGACACCACAACATGATCGGATTCGAGTTGCACCAGACCAACCCGACCTTCTAACTCAAACCCAACCCGAATTTTGTTGCTACATCCAATCATGTGTTTACATGGTATATATATTCATACTAATTCACGTACACATTCATTATTCATGTGCTTCGACTTAAGGGATCTTTAAAGCCCCAATTCCAACCTATATACATCACGATTGAGCGTCATACACTCATCAAGATATACACCTCATCAAATTTTTTTCACAGTATTATAAATTGATTCAATTTAATTCATTGGAGTATATATAATTCATTTTTATAAAAATAGATATCTCTATTTTAAAAATCATCAAAATGTACTGGATTGAAATTGAGATTGGAAAAATGAATCTGCGTAAAATTATCCGGATGGATAACAAGGGAAATTAAAGAGAGGTAGAGAGCACAGCAGCACTATAGATACTTGTCCATTCCAGAAGGCATTCAATGGTTTCATTTTCGAAAACAAAGATGAATTAATATGTCTCTAATGTGATTCGTTTTCATGTAGACTTAGGTGTCACGTTAATGTGGTTTTGCTTTCTTTCATTTTTTAATTTCCAGAAGACCTTAGTTTTTGAACCCACAGTTTCAAGCATCTGATTTTCCCCACGCAAACAATTGTTCTCTCATGTTTCCTATTATTATTCTTCTTTTATACTCTTTTTCTCACGCGCTTATCTTCAGTTCACGTTTCTCATGAGACTTACTATTGTGAAACTATTGAAAATAAATTATCAATACAATAGTTGACTATGGAAACTAATTATGAGTGGTCACACTTACTACACTACTCTTCAATATGAGAAATTGTGTTATGTATTCTACATGTGTATGGGGATTAATTTCTCTGGACTACCACAGCACCGTACCGCATGTTTATGTACCGGAAAAAGATACATTCAGTCTCAATTGTAGTTTATACCATTTTTTTTTATAAAAAAAAAATACATTGTTCCTTTAAAGTGTATGCAGTTATATGAAATGATATATATATACTGAGATACAATAGTGTATTTTTTTTCGAGTTAAAAAAAAAAAATCATGTCATACAATATGATAAAAGCTATATACTATGATATAGCAGTATATATTACGCTATTATATTATATTAAGCTGCAAACGGGGCTGCGTGTATCAGCGCTCTTATATATGTATGTAACTTTAAGGCTGCTGTTGGATAATGCTCGTCTAGTTGTAATTGTGGATCGGCTGTACTATAATTGGGACCGTGTACTGTCCAGGCCTTTGTACACAAAAAATACACATGAATAGCAAATTGCTCTAGATACGTTCTCGGATACTTACATATTGACATTTTCAATGTGAATTAAATGTGAATGCAAAATGGACTATGTGTATTAGCTCTCATATTGAGAAATTACCAACTCTATTTAGATTATTTTTAATTGACTCCATTACCAATAAAGCTTTATATATGTTTAATTATTAAATCCTTATTGTTAATATCAAGCTCAAGATGTTTTTTTTTTTTTTTGGTAAAGAAAGCCCATTGTTGGGCTTATATTACTATAATTTCAAAAGGACTGTATTTACATTATGTGTATAGAAGGCAGTCTATCAACTATAACCTCCCTAACACACTGTTTCAAAGATGGAAAAACCGGTTGAATAAGTCGGCGTACATAGGTATCTTGTACCCCTATAGTTTGTATATTTACTTGCTCTTTCGCTGCTGCCCGGGCTAGTTTTTCTGGTGCTACAACCGCTTCTCGAGAGATTTTGCACCACTTAATGGGATCCTCCAAACTATCATTTCTTCTAATTCTTGTGATGCAATCCTGTAATTGTAAAGGATCAGGACCTCCAGATTGGATAGTTTGAATAAATGTTTCTGCATCACTGCAGACAAAAATATTCTGAAGACCCCATTGTCGTGCCTTGAACACTCCCATTGCAATAGCCTCCGCTTCCATACGAATTGGGGATGCCCATGGCCAAGATGCACAACCAGCTCCTATAATTTTCAATGGTTCCTCTTGGCAAATAACATATGCTTGCCTTTTTAGAGTAATTGGAGACACTCCCATCTATAATAATAAAGTGCCTCTGCTTCAGCCCTTTATTCTGTCCTTTGGTGTGTGAAGTATCCCTATTACAAGGATTTCCAAACCAACTCTCCACCCTGATCCTTATGTTTAAGGAAACTTCAAAGGATAGATTTTTTTTCAAATGCAGAAGGCATTCCTGAGTTACAGCCAAGGCTCGATTAGCTAGGATACCCGGGTTTGTAGTATGATTCCGGAAAACCATTGAGTTTCTACACTTTCAAATTGTCCATGCTACACATATGAAAACCACCTTTTGGATTTGTCCCTTCTCACTACTCTATTCTTTATAAGCCATCATCTGCATCCAATTGGGTGCAATCCAAATTTTTTCTGGGGGCCTTAAATGAACCAGAATGCATCTCCATACATTAGATGCCATCACACATTTTGTGAAAAGATGAGATGCTGTCTCAGGTGCAGTTTGACAAAGAGGGCAACTAGTATCCATTTTGAGGCCTATTGAGTCAAGATGTGCTCTCGTTGGAAGTCTATTCCACATCCATTTCCAAACAAACATTTTAATTTTTGGGGTTATGGGAAGTTTCCATAGGATCTTCCATATCGGGGACTCCACAGTTCTTTGACTTGGATGTAATATCTGATAAACCTCCTTCGTATTTGGACGCTCCGCCACAGAACCTTCACAACCCCAAGTTGTGATTCCATCCAACGAGCATATTGGGGGTGGTTGTTGAGTAATCCTCTCAACCCAATAAGAGGGAAATAATTTGCTCAGTAGATTATGGTTCCAGGCACCATTTTGTACAAAGGAGGAAAGCCTATAATCAAACAAGGCCTCTGACATGTTTATGAAGGTCGGGATGCGTGAGAAAGGGACAGACATAAACCAAGGGTCTCTTACCACATCTATGTCACTAAGATCTCCGGGAATCTTCCTTACTAGTAGCCTGATAGAGCGAAGTCCAGAACATAGGTTTCTCCAAACTGGGGCAGAATTCTTTTTAGACAATGCTTCCCATGGATTCCCAGACCAGTTATTACGAATTGATCACACTTTATTTGTTAAGGAAGGTTTAAGAAGTATTCTGAAGGCAAGCACTGCTAGAACAACTTTACATAGCTTTGTTGCCTTCCGAATGCCCAGTCCACCATTTTCTTTGGGTGATGTGACGATCTCCCAACAAAGAGAATGAATTTTCTATTTTTGCTCCGCTCCTCCCCAAAGAAAACCTCGAATAAGTTTATCAATTCGTGAAACCTCTCCAATTGTAAGAGAGGCTGCAAACATCAAATGAATTGGTATTGAAGAGAGCACTGATTTAATGAGGGTTACCCGTCCAGCACTGGTGAGCATTGAACTCTTCCATAACTGGAATTTTGCTGCCAGTTTAGCCTCTACCTGTGCAATTTTTTGTGGTCTCGACATTTTTCCAAATACCTGCACTCCAAGATATTTCCAAGATAAATTTGCAGTACGTATACGCAATATATGACACATCCAACACTAAAATCTTTGTGGAACTGTGGGAGAAATCTCACTGAGCTCTTATTCCAACTCACCTGCCAACCCGCCATCTAAAAGGCTTCATGTAACACGTTTTTAATTTCCACACATTGCGCTGGAGTTGCCGTGGTCACCACCACCAGATCATCAGCATACAAAACATGGGTCATTATGGCCGAGTGAGAATGCCCTTCCATACTAGGGTGAGGAGCGTATCCCATCAGTCTACCCAGCAAATGTTGCCTTCTAAACAGTGCTGATATTACTTCAGCAGTCAATGTGAAAAGATATGGTGACAATGGGTCTCCCTGTCGAAGTCCCCAAGTTGGTGTGATCCACCGTGTAGGTGTGCTATTTATAAGCACAGTCATTCTTGTGCGAGTAATACACTGTTGCATCCATTTTACCCACAATGGTGAAAAATGGAATTTTGTAAGAATGTCCCCAATGCATGATCATTCAACTGAATCGTAGGCGCTAGCTAGATCCAGTTTTGCTGCGAGTAATGCATGATGACCCTTTCTATGACGCAAGGAAAGGAGAATATCCTGAACAAGTAATAGTTGAGCATGAATAGATCTGCCTGGGACAAAGGCTCCCTGTTCTTGACCAATAAGATGAATCAACACTCTCTTTAACCTGTCAACTAGTAGGTGTGACATAATTTTGTATTTCGTGTCACACATACTGATAGGCTGAATATCCTTTACTGATTGTGGGTTTGATTTCTTAGGGATAAGAATGACAAAGGTTTCACCCCATGAAATGGGAAGCTGGGCTGTTTGATGAAACTGATGTATAACCTTAATCATATCCGATTTAATCATTGGCCAACACTGCTTGTAAAACTCAGTTGGGAAACCGTCCGGCCCTGGTGCCTTATTATTTGGGAGTTTACGAACCACCTTCTCAATTTCCTCCATCGAAAATGGAGCTACCAATAGAGTTGCCATTTCCTGTGTAACATGGGCATTAAAAATGTCCGGAGGTACTTTTTTAATACTAGTGATTCTTGAGCACCAGTGTTCCTCGAAGTATTCTACCACTGCTTGTCTAACAGCATCCTCGCCTTCGGTAATGGTACCATCTGCTTTGAGAATAGAAGTAATTTTGTTTCGGACTCTGCGTCTTTGTGCTTTTCGCATAAAATTTTTTGTATTGTGATCTCCATCCCTGAGCCATTGTACTCTTGCACGTTGAGCCCAAAAGATTTCTTGTTGTCTTTCAAGAGCCAATAGACGGTTAAGTGCCGCACGAATTGATAATGCCACTTGGCTCTGTGGAAGCCCCTGTTGATCACCTTCTTCCAACGCCCTTAATTCCTCATGAGCTTGAGCAACACGGCGATTAATATCTCCCAATCTCCTGTTCCATAACTTCAATTTCTTTTGGAGCTCCATAAGTTTATGGTGCATATGATACATCAGACAGCCCTGATTATGACAATTCCAAACCTGTTGTACGATGTGAGGAAAGTCCTGGTATTCAAGCCAGATTCTTTCAAATCTGAAAGTTTTCAAACCCCGTGGTGGTAATACCTCTGTATCAAGCAGAATTGGAGAATGATCAGAACAGTGACGTGGAAGGGTGTGAATAAGTGCTAACGGAAACCTTTGGCACCATTCCGTAGTAGCAAATCCTCTGTCTAGGACTTCCCAAGTTCTGGCTGACCCATTTCTATTGTTACACCAAGTGAATTTGACCCCCTTTTGAACTATTTGTTGTAATTGATTTCGGGTGTACCATTCTCTAAATTGAAACACCTCCTGAGTGCAACGAAAAGGTTGTCCTCCTCGTTTATCATTCGGGTCCATAAGCATGTTAAAGTCGCCTGCAATTACAATTGGTAAGCCCGTCCTCACAACTTCACTGGTCTCCTCCCACAAAAGGTTTCTAGTCCTTCCATCTGGACTGGCATAAACTCCTGCAATCAGCCATGGATCCAGGTTTGGCTCTTGAACCGACAAGTAAATTGCTTGGCTAGTTGTGATCGCCCCAGTAATATGAGAGGTAAGCTTCCAACAAGCAAACAAACCCCCTGCGTGACCTGTACATGGGCTACCACACCATCCAAAATCTGGTCCCCAGTTGTCACAAAAAATTCTCAATCTCTCCTCATTGGCATGAGTTTCCAACAGAATAACTGCATCAAGATGTGCCGAGGTAATAAGATATTTACAGTGGGATCTAACTTCCCTTCTCAAAATACCACGGCAATTCCAAAAAAGGATTCTCATTGCAAAATTAAGAAGAGAGGAGATGACCCCCTGCTCCCCCTAGTGGTCTAAACGGGTTACTCTACTCACATTCCATCATCAAGGCTGTGTCACCTTGTTGGTCTGCTTTTTGAGGGACCTCTTCTACCCATGAACGGTTATATAGTTCAATAGCCCGATTATGTCACCTTGTTGGTTTGCTTTTTGAGGGACCTCTTCTGCCCATGAACGGTTATATAGTTCAATAGCCCGATTATTAGGCCTTTCATCCTCCTGGGGTCCTTGTAAACCCCTATTTGTATTGAGATTTTGAATATCCTCTTCCAAGTTTAAGCTCCTTTTCTTTGATACTCTTTCCACCGCATTACGGACTTTGTCTAGGACCTGAGTCTCACTCTTCTGTTGAGTTTGTGATGTTGATTGTGTGCCTTTCTCTATTCGTATATGCTTTTCCTCCAACTCCGATTGTGGGAAACTAAGTTTCTTGGTGGGATGTACAATGGGAGAGGCCAAGGGTCTGATACCCCTATTTTCTTGCAGACGTTTTTGTAGATACCCCAATTTTGACCGTCCAAAAAGACGAAAATACCTCAAGTAACATTTTTAAATGACCACATTTGGATCAAATAGAAAACTACTTTAAAATATTAGAGGAACAATAGGAGAAACCCTGGCCACAACACTTAGAAACCTAAGTGACCAGAAGCCGGGCGGCTAGTTGAAAGTAGCCGCCCCTCACTGGGCGGCTAGTTTCAACTAGCCGCCCCTTAACCGCCCTCAACCGCTTCCCTTAGATGGGACATAAAACAGCATTTAATGTTGATGATTGCGGCGGTTTGTTCCAGTTAGCCGCCCCTTCTCTGACGGTTCAATCTTAGTAACCGCCTCAAGCCACCGCTTGTCAGAGATTGGACGTTTGACAGATCATCATACCCGCGGCATCTCCTAACTAGCCGCCCCTCACTCGGCGGCTAACTGCAGCTAGTCGTCCCTGCCCGGGTGTCTGAATTAGGGTAGCCGGCTCGCATCTGGACTCACCCATAAAGCATAAAGCAACTTTACTTAGGTGTGAAGTTACTTAGCCTCACCCTTTTGTCCAACCCATGCTATTACCCAATGGACGATAGAGTGCGTCCTTTTGCAATGATGGTTACTTGGCCACACCCTCTTACCCAACCCATGCTATTACCCAAAGAATAAACCCATGCACCCTTTTCTACTATAAAAGGAGGGGTAGGGGTGAGAACCAAGAGGTGGTCATTTTCATTTCCAAAGTGTGTGTTAGAGAAAGAGAAAGAGAGAGAGAGAGAGAGAGAGAGAGGGAGAGGGAGAGAGCCCTAGCTGAGAGAGAAGGAAAGTCATTCCCCACCAAATTCCACTCTCCATAAACCCCCCTCTAAACCATTGTCCTAAACCACTTTTTAGCCCTAGCCAAACAAATCCAAATTCTTACCTAGGTGCTGCCCAAATCTAGAAGAGGAAATCACCAAACACCTCTTTCAATCCTCATTACCACCACCCTAGCCAAAGCCAAAACACTTCCCCACCTAGGTTCTGCCCAAATCCAGAAAATCCAGAACCAGGTACCAGGCGGCTAGTCCTAACCAACCGTCCCCTACCAGGCGGCTAATTCCCACTACCCGACCCCCTCCTAACCCTTTTTTAGGCCCATATCTCCTCTAGTCAAGCCCTCGAAGCAGAATAGGTTTACCTGTTTTTCACCTCTGTGTACGGTATATCCGTATCCCAGAGAGGAGACCCCACAAACTCCCCCCGCGAGGCGATCAAATCCAACACCAACTTTTCCTGCTTTTTTAGAAAGCAGGTGGCGATCACACAAACCCCGTCTTTTCTGAGAAGCAGTCGGGCGGCTCAGGAACGACTCTCCAGGCGGTGATCTGATCAGTCGCGAGACGGACCAGGACCAAGTTCGCAGAAACCCCCAGTTTTTACATACCGACAAATTGGCGACCACGGTGGGACTCCCTTGTGAAAAACAACAAAAGGTAATCCTCTTCTGCTTCATTCCATAACTTGACTAGAAAGCCATCACCTCTTTAGGAAAGCTAGAATATTTCACCCCCTCAAGTCAGATCATCCTCTACTATGCATCCCAACATATTTTATTGCTTTAAGCCGCACACAGCTGCGCACCCTTTACTGCTTTGATTGCATATTTTATTGCTTTAAGCCGCACACAGCTACGCACCCTTTACTGCTTTAAATGCATCTTTTACTGCTTTGAGTCGCACACGGTTGCGCATCCTTTACTGCTATAAGCTGCACACAGCTGCGCACCCCTTTGCTACTTTATTTACTGCTTTATTTACTGCTTTAAATCTGCATTCATTCATACCTAGGCCATTCCACATTCACACCATGAAAATCTACACCCATAGGAAAACAGTAGAGGAGAAAGACAACCAGGGAGAAAGCACACAATTCCTTAGCCACCTAGAGGAGAGGATGGCTGCTTTAGGGTACCAATCGGTAGAGGACATGTTCAATGACCTCGCCGACTATCGCCAGACAAAGACCTTGAGGCCGGAAACCCCTGCCAAGACCCCCAAGGCTCATCCCACCCCCAATACCCCACCAACACCCGGTTTCTCGGTTAATCCAAGACCAAACCCTTTTTCTCCCCCCACCTTTTCATTTGCCCCGACTTCTCCTACAGATCCAATATTTCCGACCATTTCTGCCCCATGCCCTTACCAGGCTACCTCCAACCCGAGACCGCTAACCTATTCACCCAAGGCCGAAACTCTCGATGACACCATCCGGAGAATCCTCTCTGAAAAAAAAGCAACCACCCCCAACCACAGGTCTTTACACCACCTACAACAAATCCCTTCCGTCAGTCTCCCGGCAAATTTCAAAATGCCAAAATATCACCGGTACAATGGCCGCGGAGACCCGGATGTCCACCTAAAAGCTTTTTATCTGGACTCTCGTCCCTTCTTGGATAATGAAGCTCTCCTTGTATACCTATTCCAAAAATCCTTAGAAGGAGAGGCTATCCAATGGTTTTCTACCCTGCCGGTAGACCATTTATCCAATTTTTCAGCCGTGAGCGACAAATTCTTGAGTCGCTACGGTTACCAAAGAACTAGGATCTCCTCTATCTCAGACCTCACAGCTGAACGAATGGAACATGGAGAGGACTTTGAATCCTATGTGTCTAGGTGGCGTACCCTAGTACACCAAACTGGCCTGCAATTAACAGAATGTCAAGAAATTGACATGATGTTACTAAACCTAACCCCAGAACTTCGTACCAGTCTGTCATACGGAGATTGCACCACCTATCAACTCCTAATAGATAGACACAACCGGATGCAACGCTGTACTGGGCCCTCTACCCCATTCACTTTCAACAACTGGTCAAGGCTCTTTAGGAAAAACCCTTGACAACCCCCACGGTAGAGGGAATTACAAGACAAGTTTCGGCACTCTACCCGAGCGAAGAGCATGTTCCTGATCAAGGACCAGCCCCGAGACAGTATACACCTGGTCCTTCTGGATATATGCTGCCTCAGCAAGCTACTTATTCTAATACTTTTTCTCCTCAATCAGTACCCGCTTCCGTGCCGTTACAACAGCACCCTATAATCCAAAACCCTATCAAACCCCTCCCTCCATACCCAGAACAAATACCCGAGTCCATTTCAATTCATCCCATGGAGGGAGGTCCAATCCGACAATTAAACCATTTCTCCCAGACACAGCCTAGTCAGGCCTATAGTGATAGAGCCAAAGTTCTCATTGTCTATGCCTCTGTTCCACGAGAAACACAAACTTTTGTTCCCCGGCAACCACTCCAAAGGAAATACACTGCTATCCCACCCCCATCAACCTATGAGTCTCTGGCACCTGAAATGATAGAATCTACTGAATGTCCCAAGCAAGACTCTGATGATGATGAAGAGTTTTTGGATGGAGAACTATTGGAACTCTTTTACCCTGCTCCCACACAACCTGAATCCACCATCCAACCCTTAGACCTGACTGAGGTTGAATATCCATTGTCTATAACTGCTCAAGATCCAATCATATCATGGCCTATTGAACCCATCTTAACCATCTCAGATGACTCGGACTCTGACTCATCACATTCTGAGATTGACCTAGATCCAGTTCAATCAATTGTGCGTATCATCGAATCAGAACCACTTATATTTAAAAATGCACAATTTGAGGGAGCAGTCGAACCATCCCAATTGCCAGATCCACTCGACTTGCCACCCCATATGTTAGAGGAGCTCCCTCCGGATTCCCCCGCCACATCCAAATCAATCATTTCTGATCTGATCCATATGCCCCTAATTACACCAATTGAGGAATCTTTACCCCCACCATCATTAGGGCCTCAGCATTATGCTGAACTGTGCTCCCTTGCACCTGTTCAGTCAATAGTCGCCTCTACGACCTATTTTTCCATATCCACATCTTTGTTAACTGACCCCTCTATGAGGGATCGTTCTCTTTCTGCTGAGGATCTATGGCGGATCAAGCGCCACTCGCGCTTTCGACATCATTCAAACAGTGTTCCTTTGAAACTGCTTCAATTTGAGCCTCCATAGAGGACTCACCCTGCACCATCATTTTCTGGAGGCCATCCTCCAGCACTGTACATTATTTTCCCTTGCAGCATGTTGTTTGTTTACTGCTTTCCTTAAATTCAAAATCCAAAAAAAATCAAATATGTTAAAAGTAAAAAAAAAAAAAGAAGAAATTTCCTTTACAAAGTTTGTTTATTTCAGCTATTATGCATGCATTTAAAAGCTTTCATCAAAACAAAAACAAAAAAGTCCCTTATACATATTTAGTTTATTTCAATTATGCCCTTCATTTTTAAGTTTTCAAAAATATATAAACAAAAAAAGGGGGTACAAGAAAAATGGAAGGAAATCAGGGAGATGGTACCCGAGAAAATCAGGCCATCAAGACAACACCATCAATGGAAAAATTGGAAACAATATGAGAGGGACCCTATGTGATCACTCATGTCTATTCTAGGAATGTCTACCACTTGGTAAATGCCGAAGGGGGTGAGATTTCAGGTCGATGGTATGCACTTTACCTGAAAAAAAATTATATGCATAATTTTTAATATTTGAGAAGTTTTACTCTTCCTTACTGTGAATTCCAACGTTTAGTGCTTGATGACAATATTTAAAAATCCTGAAGATAACCTGCATTTTACTTAGACTCATATCCGCCAATCATGCCACCTCTAGTACACGAGTATGATTTAAGGCTTGGTTCACCTGATAAAAGGAAAAATTGCCTGCCCCATGGACTGGGGCAATTGTTAATGTTAATTTTTTTTATTTTTTTTTGGGATTATCTTTCCTTTATTTTTCTTTTGCTTCGTGTCAACTAAGATTTACAAGAAATATACCCCAGACCTAGCATACGTCCCAAAACTGGCTCTGGCACTATACAAACACTTGTAGAGGGGAAGCATGAAAAGAATCGGGGTGAAAAACAGAAGAGCCCCCCCCTCAAATAAAAAAAAAATAAAAAAAATCAGGCAATGAGAGGCCAACAAAAGAAAAATAACACCCAAGTGAACGGGTTAAACTCTCTATTTTAGCAGGCTTTCACGCCTTTACGCACAAGTATATGCCGAACAAATGGCTATACTAGTACAGGGTCCAAACAAAGGACTGTACTTTCCACAAAAAAAAGAAGTGGTAAAAAGAAGAAAGCCAGAGGGACCTAGAAAGTAAGATTTATGCTAGGACTGGGGCAATTTTAAAGTGATTCAAAGAAGATATTACTCTCATCCCCATTCGCCCACTCTTTTCCCACCATGATTCAATTCAACCAAGTCCGTTGGCTAGGTGAAATTTCAACCAAGGGTGAACCTTTCCTTACATTTACAACAGCACACACTCTCACATGAGTCTATTTAAAGTCTTGTATATCTGAGGGATACTTATTATGTTTGATTCTTGGCACATTCATGGAGTTTTCAGCATGTTTAGAATAACATGATCAAATATTTGAAAACTACTCCACTTGGAAACTTATCCCTCAAGCTAAAACCACTTCCAAATGCCTTGGGCTAGACATGGGTGAATCACAAGGTGTTCTCCCTCAAATTAGCAGCATGTCTTGATTAGAATGATCAAAATTTGCCCCCCTTTCTCACATCAATGCATGATTTGGCATCCATCTTAATACTTGACTATCAAAAATTGTCACCCATGCTCATTTACAAATGGTTCCTTTATGCTTCTCAAGAAAAACTGCTTCAACCTCTCTTTTCTTAAACATCACACAACACATTTTACTTGCATACATGTTACAACACGCACTCAATACCACCATGATGAAATGCATGTAAAGTTATCCTTTTAACTCATATGCTATGCTCCAAACAAATCACATCACATGCATGCAATCCCACCATGACAATACATGCAAACTTTTAAACTCATGTTGTTTTAAATTCCACCGTAACAGAACACGCATGCAAAAACAATCCTTTCTAAAAATCCATGCTCACATTTACACTCATAAATATAAAACATGCTTATTTAAATCCCACCATGATGTGTATGCATGCAGGGCATCCCTTTCGAACAAAGTTCTGTTCTATCAAAAGTGCATGCACTCCCTGCCAGTATCTTAAACAAACTGAAATTCTAAAGTTTTCTACAACCACAGCCATGTCTTGGTTAATTTCAAAATTCTACTTGATTAAAACACGACCCACTTGAAGTCCTATCACGTTACCAGTACCATTCAGCTCGAATTTCCTCAGTTCTGGTTTTTTTCCAGAATTTTTATCCTTTGGATGATCCAATTCACCAACTCAATACCTTTACTTGCTTTCTGTCGGTGATATCCCCTCCTTGCTGAGCTTTCCCAAGCACGGGAACGGTAGGCACGAGGAAACTGACGCTGGGCTGCTACGCGCACGATTGCTAAGAACCCTGATCGCGGGTTGGATCACTCACCATTTTACTTTTCCCGCCTTCCACTTGGATCATTCCTTTCGGTTGAAAATTCTAGTCAAGACCTAGCCTCTGACAGTCTAAATCAACTCCCTGAATTGTATTGATCATGAGATCAAGACTTCTTGAAGGTCGGGCCGGTCAAAATAGGGGTCTCTTTCCTTATCATCGGTCGAAGTCTTTCTCGCTTCGCGCAAAGACTCTGTCCGATGAGGGGCAATTGTAGATACCCCAATTTTGACCGTCCAAAAAGACGAAAATACCTCAAGTAACATTTTTAAATGACCACATTTGGATCAAATAGAAAACTACTTTATAAAATTAGAGGAACAATAGGAGAAACCCTGGCCACAACACTTAGAAACCTAAGTGACCAGAAGCCGGGCGGCTAGTTGAAAGTAGCCGCCCCTCACTGGGCGGCTAGTTTCAACTAGCCGCCCCTTAACCGCCCTCAACCGCTTCCCTTAGATGGGACATAAAGCAGCATTTAATGTTGATGATTGCGGCGGTTTGTTCCAGTTAGCCACCCCTTCTCCGACGGTTCAATCTTAGTAACCGCCTCAAGCCACCGCTTGTCAGAGATTGGACGTTTGGCAGATCATCATACCGGCGGCATCTCCTAACTAGCCGCCCCTCACTGGGCGGCTAACTGCAGCTAGTCGTCCCTGCCCGGGCGTCTGAATTAGGGTAGCCGGCTCGCATCTGGACTCACCCATAAAGCATAAAGCAACTTTACTTAGGTGTGAAGTTACTTAGCCTCACCCTTTTGTCCAACCCATGCTATTACCCAATGGACGATAGAGTGCGTCCTTTTGCAATGATGGTTACTTGGCCACACCCTCTTACCCAACCCATGCTATTACCCAAAGAATAAACCCATGCACCCTTTTCTACTATAAAAGGAGGGGTAGGGGTGAGAACCAAGAGGTGGTCATTTTCATTTCCAAAGTGTGTGTAAGAGAAAGAGAAAGAGAGAGAGAGAGAGAGAGAGAGAGAGAGAGAGAGAGGGAGAGGGAGAGAGCCCTAGCTGAGAGAGAAGGAAAGTCATTCCCCACCAAATTCCACTCTCCATAAACCCCCCTCTAAACCATTGTCCTAAACCACTTTTTAGCCCTAGCCAAACAAATCCAAATTCTTACCTAGGTGCTGCCCAAATCTAGAAGAGGAAATCACCAAACACCTCTTTCAATCCTCATTACCACCACCCTAGCCAAAGCTAAAACACTTCCCCACCTAGGTTCTGCCCAAATCCAGAAAATCCAGAACCAGGTACCAGGCGGCTAGTCCTAACCAACCGTCCCCTACCAGGCGGCTAATTCCCACTACCCGACCCCCTCCTAACCCTTTTTTAGGCCCATATCTCCTCTAGTCAAGCCCTCGAAGCAGAATAGGTTTACCTGTTTTTCACCTCTGTGTACGGTATATCCGTATCCCAGAGAGGAGACCCCACAAACTCCCCCCGCGAGGCGATCAAATCCAACACCAACTTTTCCTGCTTTTTTAGAAAGCAGGTGGCGATCACACAAACCCCGTCTTTTCTGAGAAGCAGTCGGGCGGCTCAGGAACGACTCTCCAGGCGGTGATCTGATCAGTCGCGAGACGGACCAGGACCAAGTTCGCAAAAACCCCTAGTTTTTACATACTGACAGTTTTGTAGTAGCTTGTGATACAAAACTCTGCTCACCAGAGGTAGTCCTCTGTTCTTGAGTTTTCAAAATAACCACCTTACTAGTATCACTTTTGCATGATGCTTGTTGTTTAATTGGTCTAGATACTTGTTTCTCACCCATGGCTATGTGAGTTGCCTTTTCCTTGTTATCATCCTCCTTGACAATTTTGGGGTGTCTAGGCCTTCTCCTTGGTGGCACCACTTGCCACTGTTCTTGTTCCTCTTTTGCTGAAGTAGTCTGAGATAGGGTGCTTTCGGGAGAACTTTGCAAATTCTCCATAATAGATGTTGTTCCTGCTTCCTTAGGTGGAGAAGCCTGTGTAGGGTGGTTTGTTTTTGTGCCATTTCCATAATGGGGACAATGCACCGACTGATGGGTGATGCATCCACATTTTTGGCAAACTGATGGAATACGCTCATATACAAAAGGATGCCATCGATGTTGTTCTCCAATCCATATACCAGGGCGTAATGGCTGTTGAAGATCAACCTCCACAAGCGCTCTGGCATATTGCATCTCCCAAACTCTTCTACCGTAGTTTCCACTCTAAGTGATGTCCCCGCATATGCTGCTATTTCTGTGAGAGTTAATCCGTCCCAAAAATCTAAGGGAAGATTGGGGAACCTTATCCAAATAGGAGTTATTTCAAAACTTGCTGTAGATGGGTCAAAATTGTCTCGCCAATGTTGGAGACACAAAAGATGGTCTTGGATAACCCAAGGACCTCCCAATAGCACAGCAAGCATATAAGTTTTATTATTGAATTTGAACACATAGAAACCATGGGCTAGATCCCCTACAAAAAAAGAAGCATTCACCGGCCACATTGAAGCCAACCGACGATGCAGATAGTGAATATCCACTTTTGGACCAAAAAACTTACTATATAGGGTGAAGTTCCATTTCCTTCTATTAGCCTGCAACCTGGCTTCATTAGGATGGTATACACCATCCGAGGATATCCTAAGGTTTCATAAAACCTCTTGTGGAACATTGAACGTTAGGCCAGCTTCAGATAGCCGCTGGACGGCCTCTGCATAAGCCCTGTCGTTGGTGACCCCTTTTGTCCCATTTGTTCCAATTGAAGATGATTCTCCGACTTCAAAAACTCCATTTCCCCTGTCACCCGGAGACGGTGCTTGAATCCCAGGTTTCGAGGGATTCTCTCGTCCAGTCACTGTCGCTGCCGGAGAAGGGGGCGGAAGGAAAAGCGTGGGTTGTTGTCGATTTAGGGATTTCATTCGAGAACATGTTTTTAGGATTATTTTGGATCCAATTTTCTTATTTACTCGAAAATAGTTTTGAAGATAAAAATATATTTTGTTTATCTCCTTGACAGGAGGAACACAATCCAATGTGTTTCCGTTTCCAATCATCTGTGGAACTCAAAATGATTTTATTTCAAAGTATACTTGGTCAAGGCCAAGTTTTCAACATCTTGAGCTTGATATTAAGGTATTTGTGTCACAAAGACCGATTGATAAAACCCATTCATGTCTCATTCTCATTCTTCATACTAACCACTTACTTTTATGATAGAAAGAGGCGCGGCGTGCGTAGCGCATCTTTACCAAGATTATTGTGTGGTCTTTCAACTATGATCAACAACACCCTCCTCTCTTGCTACAGCTACTACTACAGCTAGGAACGAGAAGAGAAGATCAACCCTTGCCCCCGACCCAAATCCAACCTGTTTTCATATGGGCAAAATGGAATAATTTCATTACCAGATATGAAGGAAGCTATTCAAGAGCAGCTCAAACATTATCTATTCCAGGAATAAGCATAACTACTATTATTCTTAGCACAAGAGAAATCTTTGATAAAATCTCTTATTCAAAATATTTTTTAAGAGTTTGTTGATATGAAATAAATGGAAAAAAACTGCGTCCAATATAATAGACTTTTTTCACAGTCGTGCTCAACCGTTATCAAGTTTTTCCAACTCGTGCATGTGCACAAAAATCACACTCGCATTCAACCATGATCACTTTTTTCATGGTCATGATCGATCGAAATCAAGCTTTTCATGGTCGTTGTCACTCTTTTACTCTCCTGTTCCCCATCCTCTAACCACTATGACATACTCTGTCCACCCCCGTGACCTCCTCTCTCGGGATCAAATCATCTGTATTGTGCTATAGGCTCCTTCCTATAACAATCATTGCATTGTGGCCTTACCAGCAAGAGTTAGAACGTGGCAACAATGTACTGATTGCTCCAGGCAGGAGCTTGTAACACACTACAGATGATCACATCCCTCCTCTCTCTCTCTCTCCCCCTCTTCTTTTCTTTCTTTCTTTGTATCTCTTCCTCTGTTTTTTCCTCTCTTTCCCTTCCCACCCCAGAAAACACAGGGTGGGGTTCCTCCCTCAAGGGGTGGGAGAAAAGACCCCCCAACAACATTCCTACACAACCAAACAATTGATGAATTGAAACCCCCACGTTGTCCAGATAAATCTACCTCATTAAAACGTGTTCAATTAAGTTTTCTCTCTCTTTTGTGTTTTCTCTTGTTTTCTTAGTGGATAAATTGGCAACCCAAACTTCAACGTGCACATCAAGTATGATTTATACAAATGTAAAACAGAGAGATCAAATGATTGAACTACTAATTCTCACGCAATCTCTCGAAATGTTTTATTGAATCATCACTCTGGGTCAGATGAGCATACATTGATTGACCTTAGTGAAAGACATAAGTACTACAAATCTATTCAAAGAACAAAAGCTCTATATAAGTAGGATTAAAAACATTATCAGGACTCAATAAAACCAGTCATGCGAAGTATGGAATTTCTAACATGGCAAAGGTCACGTCCCTTGAGAGTCCTCCCATGTCCGGCGCACACCGGGAACGCCATCCTCCCCCCACTCTTCATCCTCCGCGACACAATCACGTGCGGCGGCACACCCAAGTAGTCCTCCTCCTCTTCCTCTTCCTCTTCCTCTGCCTCAGAAGTTTCTCTGTGAGAATTACAGAATTCAAGCTTCTTCCTTGGCCTCTTATTATTCCTTGGGATTTCTATTGGTTGAGACTCTTTCGTCTTCAGGGTGTTTGCGTTATTCCTTTGCGGGGACGGCCAGGATCGAGTGGAGGAGCTGATCGGACGGTTGTCGTTGGACCAGAACATGTCGGACTCTTGGAATTCTTCCATGTGTATTGTATGTATGGATTTGGTGGTTTGTGAATGGCTTTGATTTTGTTTTGAGGGAGGGTAGGTATATATAAAGTTTTTTTAGTACATATTTTTTCTATGGGAGATGGCGTGACCGCGTGACTGAGAGATTTGAGTGTGGGGCATCTCTCTCTCTCTCTCTATTTAATTTTTCTTGTCTGTCTTTATTTGGTGGTGTCATTGTCAAGCCAAATGACTTGTCATGCTAATGTTTTGATTAAAAGGAGTAATGTTGTTTTTTGAATGTATCATTTTAGAGACATTATGAGGACATTTTGGCCCAAAACTTGTGAGACATGATATAAACTTCTTTCCATTTTTTTTTATTGAAAAATGATACATCTAACCCCATTGCAGCCTCAACTATAGTTCATACTGATTTTTTTTTAAATCATACACTGTTCAATTGAAGTATATTATGTTATATGAAATGAAATATATACTGAGATACATTAGTATTTTTTTTTCGTATAGAAAAAAATGATAAAATAATGTACTTCATACACTATAGTGAAAATCCATACACTATGATAGCGCAGTATATACTACGTTATCATAGTGTACGAGGCTGTAAAACGGATTGAATATATCAACACTCTTTTTTATTATTATTTTATTTAAGCAATTTTTGAGAATAGGTTTAATACACTTAGTCTGTTTTGTAGCTCTATCTATAATTCTATACTCTATGCTATCATAATGTATATGCTCTATCATAGTGTACGAGTTATAAAATATTACTACAATTTTTTACATTGTTCACGGTTAAAAATCGTGATTAAAGACTTTTGATCACGGTTTGAAATCGTGATCTACGAGGGTATAATTGTTTATATCATATTTTTTATCACGGTTTTGAACCGCGACCAAAAGTGATAAACAGTTTTTTAGTAAATTGTGATCATTGTAGAGAAACGATCACGCTTTTATAATAAAATGTGATATTTAATATGAAAAAGATCTTAGTGTAGATAAGAACTGTGATCTTTTGAAAAAATGTCACTATAATATTTTTTAAATCTTCAGTTATCATTTATCATCATGTATTCCTATCACAACATTTCTTTTAGGATACTTTTATAGGTTTTATATAATATATATACGTCTTAAAATTTGATTTATAATCCTTTTTTATTTGTAGGTTGTTTAGTGTTTTGTTTCAAAGTTGTAAAGAAACCATTTGGTGAACAGTGAAAGGCAAAAAGAAGAAGAAAATTATGGTTTGATAAATTTTACGAGAAAATAACGTCATTGTTGGAATCTTTCCCACATGAGTTATATAGTAAAACGCCAAAAATCATCACAATTTGATGTTTAGTAATGATGAACAGTTGATCTAAATGAAAGTTTTTTTTTTGTTAAAGCTTACTTTTATAGATAATATTTATTTTTATTTTTTATTTTTTTAATGAAATTTTCTTGAATTTGGGATTGTATGAATTTAATGAGAATGAATATCTAAAGTGATGTTGAATTTGTATGTGTTTATTTATGAAATCTTTGGATTAATAGGTTGGTTAAAAAAAAAAAAAAACAGAGAGAAATCAGATGGATGTAATAAGTTGCTAAATGTTCAAACAACTTTTGTCCATCACTAAAGATAGAAACAGAGACGGACATTAGCCATCGCGGAAATTGGAAACAACGATGGATATATAAGAGCATCTCCATTGGAGAGGTTTGACTGGATGGAGAGGTGGACCCACTATTATCTTATTTAGTTATTTAGCTAGTTTATTGAAACAACAACAACCAACTAAATGAAAATGTAATAAATGAGGGTCTAGTGGATGGATAAAATGTTGACATGACACTTTAATATTTTAATTAATCAGCATATCTATTGAAGATGTTTTTAAAGTTCGTCTCACAACTTTAGCTGACATCGTCTACGGCAACAAACATGTGACAGCTTTAGCCATCGTGAAATGCATTTGAAAGTCATTTTTTTGTGGATATAGATAAGTACATCATTGTGTCAGTGAAGCAGATTAACCCAGTCAGGAATTGAGCCAGGAAATTATTTGGGAAAAAAGTTGAACTAATATTTATTTTTAAAAAATAAAGTAAGTGTTGGAGAATTTTTCGTCGATGGATGTTCTCATCAACGCCGGATCAAGTTAGTAGGGATATAAAATAAAGAAGAAGACTTCAATGTGTGTTCCCCTTTCTTACTCGTATCTTTTTTACCTCTATTGATAATGATTATCACCATTTAGATGTGAAAAATTGTTTCTTTGATGAGATCTACTCATTGATGATGAGAATGAGATGGCCGAATTGGCCGTTGGGGATTGGATGATCGATCGATCGGATGGTCGGATCAACCGTTAGTGTTCAGATGATCAAACCAATTAGATGGTCGGATCGACAACTAGTGTTTGGATAATCGATCGATTGGACAGTCATATCAGACGTTGGCAGCCTGGGTTGATTGCAGTGTCACAAGGTGTTTTCTGGATTTGATTCATTGATCTCTTCTCTTTTATAAAGGTTTGAAATGTTTGCTGACTTAACCAATGTTTGATTCGCTGCTTTCCAGGATTTTTATCTCCCATATCTTTTTGTACAATTTTATTCACCCAACAACACTACATGTGGGTTGAATGTTATGACACAATGGAGTTTTTAAAATCACCCATTGGGAAGTGAACACAGTAGTCTTATGCACCAACAAACCATGCAACCTTTTGATATTGACTTGGGAGATGATCATATATACAAGTTTCTATTTTGAGAAATCAAAGGACACGTATATGACCAACTCTCGTCAATTAATTAGGTTGTTTTAATTGATTGCATTGCCAACTTTAGTTTTATATATGTTTTTTGTTTTAATTGATTCTTTGCATAAGAAAGTGACATTACGGATGAGTTGGTTAAAAGGGGTTTAAGATATGGGTCTATGTGGATAACTTTCCTTGGATTTTGTAGGGGAGAAAAACTATGAAAAACTATATATTCCAGGTACAAGGCCTTTGATAATTAATGTTCAGCTCAAGATACTAGAATCTTATTAAGCTTGGAGGGATCTTGTTGTTCTTCTAGCTAGCATATAAAAAATAAGTGCGCGTGGCATGGTATTATCATGGAGTACTATCAAAGAAAAAAAAAATTCAATATAATAGCTTAAGTAATTAATTGTAACTTTTTATTCAATAAAGCACTCTTTATAGATTCTATTTGAAATCAATTGTCAAATTAAAAGCAGTTAATTTTCAGTTTTAACTTCAATTTTTGAGTTTTAGATTTTAGTTTTTATATATATGTTACATGACAATGTGAGAAATTGGTTCAGGTTGATTGTAGTTAATTTTTAATTATAAAAAACTAGTTGAAAACAGTGTTTATGAAAAAAAAAAAATTTTAAAAATTGGTTCCAAACGGATTTAATGAAGAAACAACAATTACTCTAATTCTTGTGGTCTAGCTAAACAGTGTTTAATTAAGTATTTAAAAAACAACTTTTTGTGCCTCAGCTCTATCTTTGAAATCAATCACATAATAACTTAAATCACTTAAAACATTGGCTTTCTTCACAATTTGAAACACGGGTCATCACATTGCTTTCATTGGCTAACAACACTCAAATGAAGAATTGAAACCCCCACGTGGACCTGATGTGTTCACCCACCTCACTAAAAACGTGTTCAATTAAGTTTTCTTTCTTGCCTGACTTGTGTTGAATTTTCACACAAGTTTTCTTTCTTACGACTTGTGTTTGAATTTTCACTTCTTATTTTTTAGTTGATAAAATCCTCCTTAATGAAGACCTATATTTTCAGCACACAACTGGCAACCAAAAGTTCGGCATTATAGATATGTTTATGTCAAAAGAAAAGTGATTGGAAAGTAAAAAAAAATTAATTATAAAAAATTCTAGTAACAATAAAAAAACATTAATAAATTTTCAATCATTTTCCCTCTTCTATTTTATCTTATTATAAAAAAGTAAGAAATTTTTTTTCCTTCCCCGTATGTAAGAATTTAAGAGAAAATACTGAAAAACTTTTACACCACATATACAAACACCATGAAAATTTGATTAAAGGAAAAATATTTTTATTTTCCACACTCTCTTTCACTCAAATTCCCTCACTTTTTTTATTGTCCTTTCAAAATTATGCACAAACACCCATATCATGAACAAAATGGGGTCCACTTTAGATGGGTTGACGGTGGGTGGAGGTGAGAGTTAGAGGTGGGTGCGCTGGGGGAGGAGGGGGAGAGAGAGAAAGAAAGGGTGCCAATTAGGCCAGTCAATGGGTCGAGATCCGGTTCGAGTCGGGTCGGGGTGGACCCGGACTCGACCCGTGGCAAGACCTGGCAGATCCTTGAAAATGTGGATCCAGACCCGGGCCCGTCTGACCAGACCCGAATATGATTAATAAAAAAGGGAGAGCTCATAAATTTATTTGTCTTATCATTCTATTAAGAAAATTTTGTATAAAGCATTAGTTTTGAGTTTTCTAAACTAATGTCCTGACATTATGTTTGAACATATTTTTGTACAATTCAAAACAATAAACACTAACTGTGGAGGTAAAAATCTGCACCTATACACATGTTGTGATAAGGCAAAAAAGTGGAATGTGGGTCATCGGCAGAAAACCCATTATGCCCAGTCCACGAAAGATGACCTCACGATGACATCACCCGGCAGGTCGACACGACTAGACTAAATGATCTAGTCGTACGGTCGATCTGCCCGCAAATCAGAAGGGATCACCATGAGTAGTCCAAGGCATGACCAGACGACAGGTCTGGTCGTTCGACCTTGCTACTCAGAAACGAGTGATCTAAGGCACGACCAGACGACAAGGTCTGGTCGGGCGACCTTATTATTCAAGTGCGGGTGATATAAGGCACGACTAGACGACATGTCTGGTCGAGCGACATTATTGCTCAGGTACGAGTAATATAAGGCACAACTAGACGACAGGTCTAGTCGGTCGACTTTATTATTCGTCGACATAATGTGTAGGCAAGTATGTCAAGATGGACCATGAACGCACGTAACTGTCACGGCAGCATTTAAAGCCCATTACTCACAGAACGTGGGTAATAATTGTGACATAGTGAGTAAATGCAGGGAATGTTTCCCTAAAAAATAGCCCACTTTCAGTTAGTGGAAAAACGGTTACAAAGTAACCAACTGAACTACGTGAGATTTGATCCCCCAGTGGGTACGTAGGCAGCCTATAAAGAGGTCGCGCGACAGCACTCTTATGACAGATTCGAGGTAATCGAAGTCTAGATGACAACTTAGTCATTTTGGATAGCCAGACACACTCTCTCCCATTCTACCAACAAAACCTGTTTCCATATAACCCTTCCACTAAATATCTTTTACCGAAAATCATTTTTGAAGTTCCTAATCCCATAAATCACAAATTTAGCTGTGAAGGATAGTTTGGCACCGTCTGTAGGATACTGGAACAAAAGGCCGAGAGTTCACAATGTCAAACCCAAGCAACATTCCAGAAGGAGGTCTGCAAGATGGGAGTATCCACCCAATCAACACTAGGTAACCTCCAAGTTAACGCTGGAGGCGGCTCGCCTAGAACCCTGGCAAGACAAGTCCAGGATCTCATGCGGGAAATGCAAGGTTCACAGGAGAACATGTTCATCCGGTTGCAAGGTTCAATGCAACAGATGTTCGAGGCTTCGATGCAGCAGTTCCACACGAACGGGCATCAGAGGCAACCAACATTGAATGGAGTTCTGGCACTTCCGCAGGCTAGTATCGAAGTTTTGGAAGGGAGTAATTCTCCTAATCAGAGGCAACGGTCCCGGCGGTGTTCACGTACTCCGCAGGCAGGCCGCCCACCTCACGAAGATCAGAGGCGTGGTCGCTCTCCCCACAGAGAACGATCTATCCGAAGGAAAGCTTCACAGAGGCAAGCACATCCGAAGGGGTCTGCCTTGCGCAAAGCATCCGGGAGATACCGGCGTGATTCTCTGCCTCTTCAACCAACTGATGGGATGGTCACGTTGCCCCGCCATACCTTGCACTCTGAAATGCACCGCATTTCTAGTCAGAAAATGATGGATCACGCGATACGAGGTTTCATATCCCCGTTCAGCACAGAGATCCTCAGAGAATGACTACCACACAAGTTTGTTCAACCCAAGTTCAAGATGTACAAGGGCACGACGGATCTGTATGACCACATCTTGGCGTTCCGTCACTCCATGGCGTTATACGAGCTATATGATGGATTGATGTGCTGCCTCTTCCCCTCTAGCTTGGAAGGGGACGCATTAACTTGGTTCCATCTTCTTCCACCCGCGACATACAGAACCTTCGAAGAGCTCGGAACCATGTTTGTTGAGCACTTCATTTGTAGTCGGCGGAGGAAGAAAGACCTGGGGGATCTCATGAAGATCCGGATGAACACGGGCGAGACGATTCGACAATATGTCGATCGCTTTCTTATACTGAAGTTTGAAGTGGAGGACTGCAATGAGGATGCTGCAGTCATGGCTTTTCGGAATGGCTTACCAACCAAGAACGGTATGAAGGAGTCGCTCATCAAACGCACTCCTTCTGATTTACAGGACCTGAAGGGGCGTGCTGAAAAGTATGAAAAAGTGGAGGATGAGTTCAGACTCCTGAAGCAGGTAACAATAACTTTCAAGTCAGCTTCCGCTTCCACCTCTCCACCAAATAGGTCCGCTCGAGAATTTCACCCGAAAGAGCAGCGGGGCAAGAAGAGCATAAGGCCAGGCACCTCAACTAACGAGGTACGCAAGGGGCAGGGAATGTACTTCAAGATTCTACCATCCTAGATCCTCTACAAGATCTAGGGGCAACCTTGGTTCAGGTGGCCTGCTCCCATGAAGAGTGACGAGTCGAGGCGAGATCAGAACCTGCGCTGCAACTATCATAAGAGTGTCGGTCACACCACCGACGGCTGCCGAATCCTCCAAGTGTTCCTAAAAGACCAGATCCAGAAGGGTTACCTGAAGGAGTACGCTCCAGCGGAGATCGTCCCAAAACCCAAAACTAGCATGTGACAAACATTGGCCCCAATACTGGTGTCGGGGTCATTGACGTCATATTCGGGGGTGTTCCTCACTTCACCTCGCCGAAAAGTAACCGAAGGGGCCTAACGAAGATGCAGGTGCCGTTTGAGATGATGCAGATCGACCAGGAGCCAAAGCTGGTCGTTAAAAGGCCTCGAGGAGATGACAACAGCGTCATCACTTTTTTTGACGCCGACCTGGAAGGAGTCCAGGCCCCACATTCGGATGCTCTGGTAATTACCCTACGCATCTCTAACTTTGACGTGAAAAGGATTCTTGTAGACACCGGGAGCTCAGCCGATATCCTTTTCATAAAGCCGTTCTTTCGGATGGGACTGAAGGCCGCGGACCTCCATCCGACAAAGGACCCCTTGGTCGCCTTTAACGGAGCGCGAGTCATCCCAGCCGGCCACATCACGCTATCCGTCCGAGCAGGGAATCAGACGGCTATGACGGACTTCACGGTCATGGACCTCCCGTCCCCGTACAACGCGATCATCGGGCGATCCTGGCTCGTGGCGATGAAGGCAATTCCGTCCATATATAATCAACGTCTCCACTACCCTACAGCACAGGGGATAATGAAAATACGAGGTGACCAGGTGACCGCAAAGCGTTGTTACATGGCAGCAATGGCCGAAAAGTCAGCCCAGCCAGAGGTAGAGGAGCTACCTGAAGAAAGAGAAATCCACACGAAGAGGTAGCAATTACTTCAGGATCGGGTCAAACCTGATGAGCACCGGTCCGGTCCTGAAGAAAGGGTCTTGGAAGACATAGCACAGGTCCCGATAGATCTGCTTGACCCCGAGAAGTACTTTCTCGTCGGGAGTTTGCTCTCTACAAAAGAGAGGAAAGCGATACTCGACTTCCTTTTGAAAAACAAGGACGTATTCGCCTGGAGACCGCAGGACATGCTGGAGATATATCCTGAGGTGGCGAGCCATCGTTTGTTCATCTCTCTAACAGTCTGCTCAGTACGACAGAAGCAGAGACGAATGGCCGCGATCCATGTCGATGCGGTGCAGGACGAGGTGAACAAACTCCTAGCCGCTAGGTTCATCCGCGAGGTGCGACACCCCAAATAGCTAGTCAATACAGTGGTGGTTTCCAAAAAGAACAAGAAGTGGCAGGTCTGTGTGGACTTCACCGACCGGAACAGCGTATGCCCAAAGGACAGCTTTCCACTTCCGAAGATCGACCAGCTGGTGGACTCCTTGTCAGGTAATGAACTAATGAGTCAGGTAATGAACTAATGAGTTTCATGGACGCTTACTCAGGCTATCACCAGATCCCAATGTACAAGCCCGACCAAGAGAAAACAGTGTTCATAACGCCCACTGGCATTTATTGCTATAAAGTAATGTCATTCGGGTTGAAAAACTCTGGAGCTACATATCAGAGGCTTGTAACACGAGTCTTCCGACACCAGATCAGAAAGATCGTAAAAGTCTACATCGATGACATGATGGTCAAAAGCGCAGATCGCGGTGATCACCTTATTCACCTTGAAGAAGTTTTCGCCATGTTACGAAAGTATCACCTCAAATTACATGCCAGCAAATGCTCCTTCGGAGTCACTTCGGATAAGTTTTTTGGATATTTGACGACACAACGAGGAATCGAGGCCAATCCCGACTAGATCAAGGTGATTATGGAGATGGAGCCTCCTGGGAACAAGAAGGACGTACAAAAACTGGCCGGGAGATTAGTCGCGCTCAACCGGTTCATCTACAGGGCCACCGACCGGTGTCAGCCATTCTTTCAATTGCTTCTAAAGGCTCAAAGGTTCAGATGGTCGCCAGAATGTCAGAAGGTGTTCGAAGAAGTCAAGAAGTACCTCAGCACGCCACCACTTCTGGTGATTCCTTCTGTAGGAGATATCCTACTCCTCTACATTGCGGCGTCCGAGCACGCCGTAAGCTACGCACTATTGAAGGACGTCGACCATGGGTAGAAGGCCATCTACTATGCCAGCAAGGCACTCAGTGGTGCAGAAACCAAGTACTCCCGTATCGAGAAATTTGCATTCGCTCTACTTGTTTCTGCTCGGAGACTACGTCACTACTTTCAGGCCCACTCGATACACGTAATCACCGACTCGCCTCTCAAAGTCGTGTTACGAATAGCAGACGTCGCGGGTTGATTGCTAAAATGGGCAGTGGAGTTATCAGCCTTTGACATCCACTATCGGCCCAAAAATGCTATCAAAGGACAGGTGGTTGCTGACATCATCGCCGATCTGACACCCGATGAACAACAAATATGTGTCATCTTTGACTACAGACCCATTTCTTGGACACTCCATGTCGATGGGGCATCCAAATGAAAGGGGTCAAGAACTGGACAGATTTTATAATGTGAAGACAGATTTCTCTTCGAGCACGCGATCAAGTTGAGATTCGATACTTCCAACAATGAAGCCAAATATAAGGCATTCATCACTGGCTTGGAATTCATGGTAGACCTTGGCATCAATAAATTATCAATATAAAGCGATTCCCAAGTCGTGGTGTGTCAGAGCACAAGAGAATACCAAACGAAAGATGATCGCATGGCGGCCTATCAAAGCCACAAGCGCACTCTGCTCGCACGGATCAACCACTGGGAGATCTGTGCCATCCACCGTGATCACAACACTCAAGTTGACGCCTTGGTGAATCTGGCAAGTGCTATAGAAGGAAGACCATCTCGAAAAATTAGGGTCGAATTCTTGGGGGAACCAAGCATCGCTCACCTCAAGCAGGTTATGGCGATGGAGTCGGAATCCCAAGGGGCGACCTGGATAGACCCCATAATGTATTTCTTGAAGAACAGACACCTCCCGACCAACAAGGAAGAAGCCAGGAAGATCAGAACCCGATTAGCTTGGTTCTTGATCTCCGAACAGGGGGTGTTGTACAAAGTTTCAAAGGTCCACTCCTCAGATGTGTCACAAATAAAGAGGCCCGAGAAGTGCTAGAAGAAATGCATTACAGAATATGCGGTTGCCATATGGCCTCAAGGTCTTTGACAAAGTGCGTATTGGCCACGGGATACTTCTGACCCACTCTGGCAAAAGACGCACATAACCTGGTAAGACAGTACGACAAGTGCCAGCGGTTCGGCCCGTTGATCCACCGACTGGCAGGGGACTTTAATACCTGTCAAGCCCTTGACCATTCGCACAATGGGGGTTCGATATCGTCGGACCCATGCCGTTAGCATCGTCACAGAAGAGGTTCCTCCTGATCGCCATTGACTACTTCACCAAATGGGTGGAGGCTGTGGCCCTGGCCAGAATCCGCGACACTGATGTACGGGGTTTCCTTTGGAAAGAGATTGTATGTCGATTCGGGGTACTTAACACTATAATTTCTGACAACGGGACGCAATTTGACAATGCCACGATCAGAGAGTTTTGCGAGGAGCTAGGGATAAAACATCTCTTCTCCTCTCCTCGCTACCCTCAAGCGAACGGTCAAACAGAGATCACCAACCGAACCATCCTGGATGGGATAAAAAAGCTGCTCGATGCAACCAAAGACAACTGGGTGGATGAGCTCTCCTCAGTACTTTGGGCATATCGCACCACGGCGCGAAGAGCCACAGGGGAGACTCCATTCTCTCGGGCCTTCGGCGTTGAAGCGGTTATCCCAGTAGAACTAGGGATTCCAACCTTTCTAACCAAAAGCTTTGAACATCAGGCCAATGAAGAAGTCTTAGCGTCTAAACTCGATCTCAAGGACGAATGAAGGGAAGCAGCCTCCATCAAGATGGTCAATTACCGAAACCAGATCGCTCGAAGCTACAACAAAAGAGTTTCACGATAAAGCTTTCGAATCGGCGACCTGGTCCTTCAAGAGGTATTCTCCGAATCCTGAAAATGATCAGATGATAAGATAGGACCCAGTTGAGAGGGACCATACAAGGTCGCCGGACTGGGCCCCAAAGGAGCTTACTATCTAGAACGAATGAATGGAGAGGCACTCATAAGACCACGTAATGTAATACATCTGAAAAAATATTACTTTTGAAATGAAAGTTGAATTATTTCTAGCTAGTATATGCATTGTATGCCATGTGAATAAACGACCGTTCGAGGTCGCACTCTGGCAATTGGTTTTCAGGCATGATATTCTCACGAGAGGCCACGAGCTAAGCACTCTCATTCAGGATGATGCACTCCTAAGAGGTCGCGAGATACAACACTCTATGGAGGTCGCGCGATGTACTAGTTCAGGTCGTTGGATGAGCACTCTTGCTGAGAGGTCGCGTGGGGGACTCCCCATCCTTCAATTCGCACTCGAGTAAAAGGTGAACAGTGAGACACATAGGTTACACTCACGTAGGTGAGGTCGTTCGAAGTATAAGCTTCTCCTATGCTCACAGTGAGACACATAGGTTATACTCACGAAGGTGAGGTCGTATGAAGTAAAGCTTTCCATATGCTCACACGGTCTAAACGGGCTCAGGCCATACGACCGACATATGGAGGTCGCGCGGTAGGGACGAACAGAATTATCCCCAGGGCTCAAATTCTGAAAGGGTCCAGGCCATCTTGTCCCGAGCACTCAACCATCGTTGCAGCGCTAGGAGCGCATGAGACATCCTTGTACAATAAGGACGAAACGGATAGAAACTCGCAGGCTCGCAGGGTCTAAACGGGTTCAGGCCACATGACCAGCTTGTCCGGCGATCAAAAGGCATATAAGGTTTAAACGGGCTCAGGCCACACGACCAGCTTGTCCGGTGATCAAAAGGAATATAAGGTCTAAACGGACTCATGCCATACGACCAGAGTATGGAGATCGCGTAAAAAGGGCGAACCGAATGAGCCCCAGGGTTTAAATTCTGAAAGAGTGTTGACCCTCTCGACCCAAGCACTCCATGTATTCAAGCCAAAAAAAAATCAAGCAAATACAAGGACAAGTCGTTCATGAAAACATTGTTCTTTACAAAAAAATAGCTTAGGCCTGAAATTGAGCCCTCATTAATTCTCTGGTTCTTCTGTCAGAGACCAGGTGAAGGGCGGCTAGTTCCAACTAGCTGTCCAGGATGGGGCGGCTACTTCCTGGTAGCCGCCCCTATCATGACCTTCCAAACGTCCCATCTCTGACAAGCGGTGGCTTGGGTCGGTTACTTGGGTTGATCCGGCCAAGAGAGGGCGGCTAAAGGTCATGACCCGCCGCAATGATCAGCATTTAATACTGCTTTATGTCCCATCCAGGGAACTGGTCCAAAGTCGGCCAGGGGGGCGGCTAGTGCTAACTAGCCACCTGGTATGGGGCGGCTAGTTAGGTCTAGCCGCCCCTAGCCAGGGACTTTGGGTTTTTGGGTCTTAGAGTTAGGGTTAGGGTTTCCGGTTTAGGTTCAGGTCAAGGCTAGGGTTAGGTTTTAGGTTCACCGAACCTTTGGTTCTCTACTTGGATGTCCAACTGTGGGATATTCCATGTGTTACTTGAAGTATTTCTGTCTCTCTGGACGGTCAAAATTGGGGTATCTACAATTGTCCCTCATCGGACCGAGTCTTTGTGCGAAGCAGGAAAGACTTCGACCGATGATAAGGAAAGAGACCCCTATTTTGGCCGGCCCGACCTTCAATAGTTTATGCCAACACGAACAGTACTATTCGGGGAGTTGATTTAGACTGTCAGAGGCTAGGTCTTGACTTAGAATTTTTAGCCGAAAGGATGATCCATGTGGAAGGCGGGGAAAAGTAAATGGTGAGTGATCCAACCCGCGGTAGGGGTTCTTAGCTATCGTGCGCGGAGCAGCCCAGCATCAGTTTCCTCGTGCCTACCGTTCCCGTGCTTGTGAAAACTCAGCAAGGAAGGGATATCGCCGACAGAAAGCAAGTAAAAGTTGAGTTGGGTGAATTGGATCATCCGAAGGATAAGAACTCTGGAAAAGAACCAGAACTGAAGAAATTTGAATTTGAATGTTACTGAAAGTGCGGCAAAACTTCGGGAAAGTCGTGTTTGATCAAGTAGTGTCTGGAAATAAACCAATACATGGCTATTTGGTATGGAGAACCTTGGAATTTAGGGCTGAAAAGAGATTAGAAAGGGATTTTTAATGAAAACGGAGAAACTGGGAGGGGCGGCTAGTGCTAACTAGCTGCCCAAGAGGGGGAGGCTACTCGCTGTAGATACCCCAATTTTGACCGTCCAGAGAGACAGAAATACTTCAAGTAACACACGGAAATATCCCACAATTGGACTTCTAGTGGGGAACCAAAGTTCAGGAAACCGGAAACCCTAACCCTAGCTCCGGACCTAAACCGGAA
This sequence comes from Acorus calamus, assembly GCA_030737845.1. Lineage (NCBI taxonomy): Eukaryota > Viridiplantae > Streptophyta > Magnoliopsida > Acorales > Acoraceae > Acorus > Acorus calamus. The sequence goes on along the minus strand of CM060869.1, from coordinate 20,175,922 downwards.
ACCCTAACCCTATCCCCGGACCTAAACCAGAAACCCTAACCCTAGCCCCGGACCTAAACCGGAAACCCTAACCCTAGCCCCAGACCTAAACCAGAAACCCAAACCCTAGCCCAGGACCTAAACCTAAACCCTAACCATGGCCCCGAACCTAAGCCTAATCCCTAAACCTAGCCCCGGACCTAAAAACCCAAAACCCTAGAACCCCAAGTCCCTGGCAAGGGGCGGCTAGCCCTAACTACCCGCCCCACACCAGGCGGCTAGTTTACACTAGACGCCCCCCTGGCCGACTTTGGACCAGCCCCCTGTGTAGGTACCCCAATTTTGACCGTCCAGAGAGACAGAAATACTTCAAGTAACACACGAAAATATCCCACAAGTGGACACCAATAGAGAACCAAGGGTTCGCTAAACCGGAAACCCTAAACTCTAGCCTTGACCTAAACCTAAACCGGAAACCCTAAACCTTGACCTAGCCCTGAACCCTAACCCGGACCTAAACCTAAACCTACCCTAAAAACCAAAACCCTAAAAAAAAAACCTAAGTCCATAGAAAGGGGCGGCTAGCCCTAACTAGCCGCCCCTCACTGGGCGGCTAGTTTACACTAGCCGCCCCCCGCCTAACCGCCCTCTGGCTGACTTTGGATCAGTTCCCTGGATGGGACATAAAGCAATATTAAATGCTGATCATTGCGGCGGGTCATGACCTTTAGCCGTCCTCTCATGGCCGGATCAAACCAAGTAGCCGACCCAAGCCACCGCTTGTCAGAGATGGGACGTTTGGCAGGTCATGATAGGGGCGGCTACCAGGAAGTAGCCGCCCCATCCCGGGCGGCTAGTTAGCACCAGCCGCCCTTCACGTGGTCTCTGACAGAAGAACCAGAGAATTAATGAGAGGTCCAATCGAAGCCACCCACTTCATTACCCCCTGGATCTTCCCCTGCCTCTCTTTTACTATAAATAGAGGAGGCCCCCAAACCTAAAGAAATCCACCAAAAAATCCCAACATCCTTCATCACCAACCCACCATCCCCACTTGTTCAAACCCTTCCACCACTAGAAATCCCAAGAGAGAGAGAGAGAGAGAGAGTGCCCCTTTTGTGAGAGAAACACCCATTCCCTCCATAAAATTCCCTCTCATCCCACCCTCCATAAACCCAGGTTAAACCTAGCTTAGTCTCTGCCCAAGACCCCACCCTTTTCCTACCAAACCCCTGCCCAAATTCCCTCAGACCCTGGACGGCTAACCCTACCTAGCCGCCCCAATCCAGACGGCTCAAACCCACTAGCCGCCCCCCTATCCACACCCCATATCAACATCCCTTTGACCCATAACTCCTTTAGTCAAGCCCGGAAGCAGAATAGGATTACCTGATTTTCACCTCTGTGTACGGTATATCCGTGTCTCAGAGCGGAGACCCCACAAACTCCCCACGTAGGCGATCAAATCCGACCCAAGCCCTTTCCTGTTTTTAGAAAAAGCAGGTGGCGATCACAAAACCCCCCTTGAATCCTCTTGAGCCGCTGTCGGGCGCCTCAACCAGGAACGATACCCTCACCCCTTCCGAGAAGACGATCCGACCGAGCCCGCCAGGGCACGCATCCGATCTGAATCCCCGAAGAACCCCCACACACAAGGATTTTTCGACACCGACAAAATCTGGCGACCACGGTGGGACATCCTTCGTGAAAAACAACAAAAGGTAATCCTCTTCTGCCCCCTTTTACAAGCTTGACTAGAATGCTATCAACCCTTTAGGAAGGTTAGAGTTTCTCACTCCTTGAATTAAATCATGTTCTACTGTGCGTTATAACATCCTTTATTGCTTTGTAAGCCGCACACAGCTGCGCAATCCCTTACTGCCTTCGTAAGTCGCACACAGCTGCGCAATCCTTTACTGCTTTCGTAAGTCGCACACAGCTGCGCAATCCTTTATTGCTTTCGTAAGTCGCACACAGCTGCGCAATCCTTTACTGCTTTATTTCCTGCTTTCAATCTGCATTCATCCCCACTCCACGTCATGGAATCCCACATAGAAGAGGAGGTATTAGAGGAAAGGAATCACCAAGAGGGTCTGGCCACACAGTTCCTGACCCATCTAGAGGAAAGGATGGCTAGTCTAGGGTATCAAACGGTAGAGGACATGTTTCATGACCTCGCTGACTACCGTCATGCCAAGACCTTGAGACAGGAAACCCCTGTCGAAACCCCTAAATCCACTCCCAAAGCCCCATCCACACCCAGTCACTCGGTCAACCCGAGCGTCTTTTCGTTCACCCCCCTTTCCCCCGCGAATCCAATGTTCCCAGCCATTTCCACCCCAGGCCCCTACCAGACCACCCCAAACCCGGGACCGCTAGGCAGCCCTCCCCGGGGAGAAACACTGGACGATACCATCCGGAGAATTCTCTCCGAGACTGGTCCCTCGGCCCCCAAACACATGTCTCTACATAACCTGAGACAAATCCCGTCAGTCCACCTACCGGAGGGATTCAAAATCCCCAAATTCCGCCGGTATAACGGTCGTGGAGACCCAGACATTCATTTAACTGCCTTTTATCTAGACGCACGCCCGTTTCTAGATAATCAACCTCTACTAGTCTTCCTCTTCCAGAAATCATTGGAAGGAGAAGCACTACAATGGTTCTCCACCCTCCCTGTAGATCACTTGTCGAATTTCTCGGCTGTAAGCGAGAAATTCTTGGGCCGCTACGGTTACCAGAGGATTAGGACCCCTCTATTTCAGATCTAACCGTAGAGAGAATGAGGCCTAGGGAGGAATTCGAACAATACGTGTCTCGGTGGCGCACCCTTGTCCACCGAACCGGCCTGCAACTCACAGAATGTCAAGAAATTGACATGATGTTACAGAGCCTGAGTCCAGAGCTCCGTACGAGCCTTTCGTACGGAGACTGCACTACGTATCAACTTCTGATTGACCGCCACAACAGGATTTCCCGTTGTGCAGCCCCAGCAGTCCAAACCCAGTCCCCACCTATCAGCCATAGGGTTGGACAACCGCCTCGTAAGGCACAAACCCCCACGGTAGAGGGGATCATTAACCAAGTATCGGCACTCTACCCGAACGGAGCACGAGTTCCTGACCGAGGAACAGCTCCGAGACAGTACACGCCCGGATCATCCGGATATGCACCGCCTCGGCAAGCAAATCAAAATTTTACCCCTCGATCAGTACCCGTCCCCGTGCCAATACGACAAAACCTCACAACCCATGATTCCCCAATTCAGGCCCCCTCAATCCATAACCAGGACCAAAACAGGAGATCCTCTTATCCTATCCCCCCAAGAACACAAGGTATAACCCTTAGAGAACCCGCGTACGGCCCCCATGATAAGGCTACACCTTCCCCCTCCTACGGCCCAAGATGGTCAAATAGAAGAGATAGCTGTTCCCCCCTCCCGGAAACCCTAGGGAACATCCTCAGAGCCTTATTAAAGGTCAATAGCATTTCCTTACCCACGGCTAGACCTTCGCCTATCGGTGCTGACCCAACCCGTTTTTGTCAGTATCATCGGCATCACGGCCACACCATCGAGCAATGCTCCTTGTTTAGAGACATTGTCTACACCCTTGACGAAGAAGACGCTTAGACTGGGCCACCATTAGGGGACTCAACAAAACCCAGTTACGAGATCACTAGAAGTCAAGAAGGTCCCAGAAACCCATAACCCCGTAGAAACCACAATCCAAAACCCAAGGCCAGCTACGAAGGCTCCCTTGAAGAACCAGAAAACCTGAGCTATGAAAGCGTCTACACCATAGAAGTCGCTGACCATGAAGAGTCACCCAGAATCGTTCCAGGTGGCATAATCTTACCAGCCTCTTCCCCCATCCTACCAACCCCCTCCCTATTCTCCCCAAACCCACAAGACTCTTTCCCCCAAAAAAGACCAACCAATATCCCCCTTACAAATCAACAGAAGCCTGCGCCCAATAACACAAACCCCCGAACCACCATTGACGCACTAAACCATCATACTACCAGAGCAGGCAGAATCTTCAACACTGTACCCTCTTATAGACACCCCCTGCCTGAAACCGAAACTGAGGAGCCCCGCGCCGGGGATAGGATCGACATCCTAGACCAACTCCGAAAAATCCCCCGAAATTTCCATTTTGGAGCTAATCGAAACCTCAGAACACCACCAGCAGGCTCTAAGAACGTTCCTAGAAAGAACTCAAGTCGACCCGCAAATCTCTACCCTAGGCATACCAATAGCTCTAGCCACCGCAGGACTAGGGCCCGTCATCACCTTTAGACCTAAGGAAGAAGTTCATGATAAAGTCGTCAACACCTCAACCCTATGTATAACAATCAACCTCGAAGGACACTCGGTGGATAAAGTTCTAATTGACACCGGGGCAGGAGTAAACCTCATGTCATTACAAACCTTCGAGCACATCGATGGGCACATAACCACACTCTTTGAAACGGACACCCGTATATTTGCCTATGACAAAACGGCTCGTCCAGTTCTAGGCTTCAAGGACTTCCGATTAAAAGTGGGGCCGCTGGAAACTAGCACTAAAGCTTATGTCCTAGAAATGGATTCAGATTATAATATGATCCTAGGACGTAAATGGCTAGCGTCCATAAAGGGGGTCTCCTCTCCCTGCACCAGTGCTTGAAATTTCCCTTGGGAGGTCGGATAATCAAAATACAAGGAGATGCGATCAGAGAACCTAAGCCAAGGTTCGCCGATAATGAAACCACCGCCATAAAAACCAGTAGCTCAAAACCCATGGAAACCACCATCCACATCTTAGATTTCCCGGCCAATTGGCTAAATCCCCGGAACACTCCCCCCGTTACCTCAAAGACAAGCCACCCTAGGTTTGAAAATCCTGGCTGGCATATAATGGGGACCATGGGTTACCTTCCTGGGGAAACTCTGGGACACAAAAATGGGATCCTGGACCCCATCGACCTCCCAGCATGGCTAGACAAGAGGGGGATCGGCTCACCCAAACACAAATCTAAATTAGAGGGAAAATATAATTGGAAGTTGTACGAACATTTCGTGAGGGAAATAATCATAGAACCCTCCGAAGAAACCGTATGCCCCCGCCCCCTAGACCCTATCCGGGAAAGCGAGCTAGACTACCTCTCTGGCTCCCTAGAATGGTTGTTCCCACTCCCCGATAAACACCTGAATCCACACTCGCCACCAGACGACAAAACTCCAGCTGACCCAGCCTCCTTTTCTCGCAGTGCTCAAGCATCGCAACAAAGGAGCGCCAGCTGCTGGAGGAAAGTCGGCTGAAGCACTTCCACCAATCCAGTAGGTTGTAAATAATAAGTGTCTTTTCTGTTCAAAAAAAAAAAAAAAAAAATGGAAACCAGAACCCTAGGATCCCTGTTCGACAAAGATGACTTCACTCCAGCATGGCACCCCTTCAGCGACGACTCTGATCTCCTGAACGAACTACAGCGTCTCGCCAGTCAAGCCAAAAACCCCAACCCTAGTGCCTCGTCCAAGACGGTAAAACCCACTAGGAGCCAAGTACCTGACCAGATCATTAGCAACTTGGAAGGATATAGCAGGGCCATACTAGGTTTAGAGAAATTTGAATCAATAGCGGTTGTAGAAGAACCAGACCTAGATAACATAGAAAACCCAGATGACGGTCTAGGAGTCTTCGAAATCTGTGATGAGGACGATAAAGAAAGAGAAGACCTGTCTAAGGAATTCAAGCAGAGCCTTCAAAGGTTCGATGAAAAGACAGAGGAAGCAGATGAGAAGATAGAAGAGCTAAACCTAGGGACAAAGACTGACCCCAAAATCATTTCGATTAGCGCAGAACTAAATCACGATGAACGAGAGAGACTAATTAAAATATTACACGAGTATAAAGACGTCTTTGCATGGTCTTACAAAGACATGCCTGGGCTCGATACCTCGTTAGTCGAACATCAGTTAATCTTAGAGCCAAACGCAAAACCAGTCAAACAAAAGCTGAGGCGCCTCCATCCCGAAGTGGCTCTAAAAATCAAGGATGAGGTGGACAAACTCCACCAGGCTAAATTTATCCGGGTGGTCTTATACCCAAAGTGGATAGCAAATATCGTTCCAGTGTCAAAAAAAGATGGAAAGATCCGAATATGCATCGACTTCAGGGACCTCAACCGAGCGTGCCCAAAGATGACTTCCCACTCCCACACATCGACCTCCTTGTCGACAACACTGCAGGATATGAGATGCTCTCGTTCATGGATGGCTTTTCTGGATACAACCAGATCCGGCTGGCAGAAAAAGACCAAGAAAAGACCTCCTTCACCACACCCTGGGGAACCTACTGCTACATAGTGATGCCTTTCGGGCTCAAAAATGCAGGGGCAACCTATCAAAGGGCAATGACCTCAATATTCCATGATATGATGCACAAGCTAGTAGAAGTATATGTGGATGACATCTTGGTTAAATCTAGAACTCGAATAGGACACGCAGAAATACTTAGGCAAGTACTGCAAAGATGCAGGGAATATTCACTTAAATGAACCCAAAGAAATGTCGTTTCGGTGTCTCCTCGGGAAACTTTGGGATTCATGGTAAGTAAACGGGGGATAGAAATAGACCCGACCAAGGCAAAAGCCATTGCCCAAATGCCCCCACCCAAGAACCTAAAAGAACTAAGAGGGCTTATAGGAAGGTTGCAGTTTATTAGGAGATTTATTTCTCAACATGCTGAACGATGTCGCCCCTTTTACAAACTACTAAAAGGGGGAGTCCGGTTTAATTGGGATAGTGAATGCCAAAAGGCCTTTGATAATTTAAAAGAATACCTTCTTAAACCCCAGTTCTTTCGGCCCCGGTACCCGGGCGCCCCCTACTCCTCTATATAGCTGCAACTAAAGAAGCCATTGGTGCGGTACTTGCACAACACGACGACATGGGAAGAAAGGAAAAGGCCATTTACTACTTGAGTAAAACCCTGATTGAATACGAAAAAGCCTACCCTCCTACAGAAAAAACTTGTCTAGCATTAGTATGGGCTTCCCAAAAATTACGACATTACTTTCTCGCCCACAAAGTCAAATACTTTGCCAAAATAGACCCAGTAAGGTTCTTATTCGAGAAAGCCATATTGACGGGACGCTTAGCCCGATGGCAAGTACAGTTAAACGAGTTTGACGTCACGTACGCCACTCAAAAATCCGTCAAAGGACAAGCCATCGCTGATCACCTCGCTCAACTACCTCTCCCCGATTACGAACCAGTAAAAACGGACTTCCCGGACGAAGAAATATTTGCGCTTATTGAAGAGAAAAGTAGAGAGACATGGACGCTATACTTCGACGGAGCAGTCAACCAAAAGGGAAAGGGAATAGGGATAGCACTAATCTCTCCCGAAGGCGTCATTATCCCACAAGCGTTTCAGCTTACGTTCAGAGCCACCAACAATATTGCTGAATACGAGGCCCTGATAGCAGGTTTGAAGGCAGCCCTAGCCTTAGGAGCTAAAAATTTAGACATCATTGGAGACTCCCTCTTAGTAATCCGCCAAACTCTTAAAAAATATCAGACTAGAGACCCAAAGCTGAAGCCATACAGAGAACTAGCCATAGTCCTGTTAAAACAATTCCGTGAGGTCACTCACATTTTCACACCCCGGACTGGCAATATTCTTGCGATTCTCTAGCCTCCCTAGCCTCATCACTCGCCTTCCGCTTATCTAGGACGTCTGAAACAGTCACTATTCAGAGACTGGAAACACCTGCCACCGAACTCAGTGACCCTAAAACTCAAAGTCTCCTAAAAACGAACCAGGCCAGCAAAAATACTGGTATCACGGAAATCCTAACTATTGAACCAGGAAATATGGACGACGAAAACCCATGGTACTTTGATATTAAAAACTATCTTAGAGACGCTTCATTCCCAAGCTATGCTACCAACGACGACCAGAAAATAATTAAAAGGATAGCAATCAAATATTGCCTCCATGGGGGTATACTCTTCCGAGCCTCTTTTAACGGAGAACTACTCAGATGCCTGGACGACGAAGAAGCATACACCATTGTAGAAGAAGCTCACTCCGGAGTATGCGGAGGGCACGTTACGCTCGAAGGAGACTGTAACAAATACGTTAAGCGTTGTATCCAATGTCAAACCCATGCCAACAAAATACACGCACCAGCATCTTCTTTACATCCCATGACGTCACCATGGCCCTTCTCCATGTGGGCATTAGACATAATAGGACCATTCCGGGACACTATAGAAAACACCACCCAAAAAGCCTTCATCCTCACCGCCACAGAATATTTTACCAAATGGGCTGAGGCCGAGTCCTACGTAGTAATTAAAAGCTCTACCCTATCTCGTTTTGTCCGCACTCACATCCTGGCACGGTTCGGCACCCCCAAAGTAATCATAACTGACAACGGCCCCAGTTCATCTCCCAAGAGTTCCAAGACCTATGCGATAAACATCATATAGAACTTCATCATTCCACGCCATACTACCCACAGGGGAACGGACAAGCAGAGGCCACCAACAAAACCTTACTCAAAATTATAAAGAAAACAGTAGAAACCCACAAGGCTACCGATTGGCCTGATAAACTGGTAGACGCCCTCTGGGCATACCGAACCTCCATTAGAACACCCACTAGTCAAACCCCCTATTCACTCACATTTGGGACCGAAGCAGTAGTACCTTACGAAATTCTCGTCCCATCCTTTAGTACTAGAAGAAGATCTCCAAATCGAGGAAAAGAGGGAGGCACTCCTACTACGCCTCGAACTACTGGACGAGAAGAGATTAAGAGCGGCAGACCATGCCCAGGCCTACCAAAGAAGGGTGGCACGGGCATTTGAAAAGAAGGTGATAAAAAGAAAATTCAAAATCGGGGAATTAGTACTTAAGCAAATCATGCCATCAAGACAACCTCACCCGAGAGGAAAGCTGCAACCCACATGGGAGGAACCCTATGTGATCTCCCATGCCTATTCCGGGAATGCCTACCGCCTGGTAGATGCCGAAGGAGTCGAGGTTCCAGGTTCGTGGAATGCACTTTATCTAAAGAAATTCCATGCATGAAAAGCTTTCAATACTTAAGAACTATTATTCTTCCTTCCTGCGATTTCCAGCGTTTAGTACTTGATGATAGAATTGTAAGACTCTCAAAGATAAACTCGTATCTATTTGAACACGTTTCCGCCAAATCATGTCATTCCCTTCACACACGTATGACTGGACTAGATTTGCCTGATAGAAGAAAAATTGCCTACCCCGTAGACTGAGACAATTTAAAAACTCCCCAAAGCAAAATGTCCCTTATCTCCGCCCCGCTCGTATTAACCCTAGGTCAAAATGAGGAGTTACCCGGACCTAGCATATGTCCCAAAAACTGGCTCTGGCACTATATAAACACTTCTAGAGGGGAAGCATGAAAAGAACCAGGGTGAAAAGCAGAAGAGCCCCTCCCCCCTCAAATCAAAACAAAACAAAAAAAAAACAAAAACAAAGAGAAAGTCAGGCAAGGAGAGGCCAAACACCCAAGTGAACGGGTTAAACTCTCTATTTAGCAGGCTTTCACGCCTTTACGCACGGTATATGCTAAACAACGGCTATACCAGTACAGATCCAAACAACGGACTGTACCTTTCCACCCAAAAATAAAGAAGTGGTAAAAAGAAGAAAGCCAGAGGGACCTAGAAGTAAGACATGTGCTAGACTGGGACAATTCTAAAATATTACCCGAAAGGAAGATATTACTCTTACCTCATTCACCCTCTCCCCTTTTTATTTTTTTTGCAATGGGGGTTCAAAATTGAGTTATGTCCACCGGGAAAAGCGAAATTTTGACCAAGGGTAGATCACGTCCAGGTTTACACCTACACACACGCTCACGCGAGTTCACTTAGAAACTTGCCTATCCAAAGGAAGCTTATTTAACTTGACTCTTGGTACATTCATGGATTTTTCAGCATGTTTAGAATAATACGATTAAGCATTTGAGAACCATGAACCTAGGAAAATCGACGCTTAAAGCTTATACCTCTCAAATACAATCCTGGTTTGGACATGAGTGACCACAAGGGCTCCTCCACGGGGACTTGATGGCGTCTTTTACTTATGAAAATCAAGAACAATGCCCTCTCACCTAAAAAAGTCATTGAAGAATTAAAATGCCCCCTTATGCCACTCATACTTACACATAAGCTTGCATTTTCCTTTTCCAAAAAGTCATCTGATTTTCTTGAAACATTAAAGTTAACCCCCCCCCCCGAATATTAGAATTATCCCCACTCATATGAGAATTGTCCCCACGAAATTTAAAATTATCCCCACTCATGTGAAAATTGTTCCCACTCACCTCATGCCCTTCCGCACATGCGTGAGAAGAAATTGTCCCCACCTCCTACACATAAGTTCTTCTTCACTCACGCACTTGGAATCCCTTCCTTGCGCACTAAAGCCTGGTCTCCCACACTTTACTTTCTCGCATTTATATTTTCATTCCGCCTTAAGATGGATTGTAGCCCTTGACAATTCAAGCAAGAAGGGCTCGAAAGTCAGTGCAGGGGCACAATCTGGACAGATTTAACACTTGGTCCATGGAAAGAATGTTTTTATAGGTACTGAAGGTTAGAACGGTCGCAGAGATTTTTAGCAGCAGCAGCAGACAGGAGCAGCAAGACCAAACTGCCCCAGGCAGGGGGCGGCTAAGCTCGACTAGCCACCCCTCACTGGGCGGCTAGTTTATAATAGCCGCCTCTGCCCTTTGTCTCAGGTGAGCATATCCCAGGCAGGGGGCGGCTAAGCTCGACTAGCCGTCCCTCACTGGGCGGCTAGTTTACACTAGCCGCCCCTTGCCTGCACCCCTGTCAGTTATGTCAGTCCATATCTAATCAACTCTTCAATACTTCTTTACCTATTAAAATCAAATTCTTTCCAAAACCTGCACGTACACATTTCATACACATATTCATACGCAAAACCTGTATAGATACCATGCTAAAAATAATTATATATCAAAACCTACACCCATCCATGAATCAAACCTATAAAAATCCAGATTCATCTACACATACATACATATCCATGAACATCCATACTAACTATTCCAAGACATGCATACAAAGGAGAATGATTAAAATTGTCCCACCCAAAACCACAAGCATAGACTTTTTTTCCTTTTTCTTCTAAACCTAAGAAGGGGCATAAAAAAGGGAATCTTTTCCTTCAAGACGCTCCAAACTCCGAAAGTCTTGAGCTATACCTCACCGAAATATCACCTAAAACCAAAACAAAAGAAGAAAAGCTTGAATTCATCGCATATATACTATTCTTCTACTTAAAACCAAGACACAAAGAAGCTATACCTCGGCGTATCGCCAAGCATGTTAGCCATATCATTTCTCTCTCCTTTATATGCATATAACAAACATGGATATATATATATAGAAATTGCCCCCCTCCCTATAAAAACAAACCCATGACAGCATGCTTACACATCCCACCGTGATTAACTTATACACAAGCATGCACACATACAACTTGTTCATACCACCAAGACATGCATATACACCAAAAAGGCTAAGACTAAAGAGTTAGGAACATACCATGGCCCGTGTGGACCCAGGAGCGTCCACCTCGGCCTCGTCAGGATCGTCCATCCCGTCGTCATCCTCCTCCTCATCCTCCTCGAACACGGCCTCCTTGGCCTCAACCCCAACACCCACACCGGCCTCAGCGGCACCAGTGCCCATACCCTCGGCCTCCCCGGCCCCATCCCTGGCCTCTCCTATCCCCTCCATCCTCTCCACGCCGGAGATAAACTCCGCAAAGGCCCCCAAAGCCCTACTCTCCTCCTCCTCAGCCCTGGCCTCTGTGGCCTCCTTATCCAACATCCCGACGAGGGCATCCAACGACGCCCTCACCTCCTCGCTAACTCCCTCGACCCCTACCCCCTCGGTTGCACCCTCAATCGATCCTCCAACCCCCGGGACCACCTCCTCGGCCACAACCGGTCGATCCCCACGCCTCCTCTTACGTGTATAGCCAATCACACTCCCCCCTACCTCCGAGACAACCCCCGAAGGCAAATCCCCGACCTCACCCACGCCAATATCCACCAGCGGCACCTCCGTCGTACCCATACCCTCCCCCACGGCCTCGACCTCCGGCCTATCGCTCTCCGATGATGAAGAGCTCGGGCTACGCTCTCCACGAGCCACCCGTGGTCGTTTCCCCCTCGAAGCAATCGCTTTCGACCTCGTCATCTCCTCGGTTTGAAAAAGGAAAGAGAGAACCCAAACTAGGGTTTAAAAAACAAGAGAAAGAGAGAGATTGAGGTCAAAACAGAGGAAGGAAAGGCAAAGGAATCAGGATTTTTAAGTTTGAAACCGAAGGGAAGAAGAGAAGAGGGAAGTGAAACCGTTTCTAAAACGTATGGGGAGAGAGAGGGTCTTTTCGGTTATAAGGGACCCAACCGAGGGGCGGCTACCCGCGAGTAGCCGCCCCATCTCGGGCGGCTAGTTACAACTAGCCGCCCCTCCCAGTTTCTTTATTTTGCTTCTAAACCCCTTTCCAAACTCTTCTCAGCCCTAAATTCTGAGGTTCTCCATACCAAACAGCCATGTATTAACTTATTTCCAGACAATACTTGATCAAACACGATTCTCCCGAAGTTTCACCACACTTTCAGTACCATTCAAAATTCAAATTTCTTCAGTTCTGGTTCTTTTCCAGAGTTATTATCCTTCGGATGATCCAATTCACCCAAATCAACCTTTACTTGCTTTCTGTCGGCGATATCCCCCCCTTGCTGAGTTTTCTCAAGCAAGGGAACGGTAGGCACGAGGAAACTGACGCTGGGCTGCTCCGTGCACGATAGCTAAGAACCTCGACCGCGGGTTAGATCACTCACCATTTACCTTTTCCCGCCTTCCACCTGGATCATCCTTTAGGCTAAAATTCTAAGTCAAGACCTAGCCTCTGATGGTCTAAATCAACTCCCCGAATAGTACTGTTCATGTTGGCATAAACTTCTTGAAGGTCGGGCCGGCCAAAATAGGGGTCTCTTTCCTTATCATCGGTCGAAGTCTTTCTCGCTCCGCGCAAAGACTCCGTCCGATGAGGGACAATTGTAGATACCCTAATTTTGACCGTCCAGAGAGACAGAAATACTTCAAGTAACACACGAAAATATCCCACAAGTGGACACCAATAGAGAACCAAGGGTTCGCTAAACCGGAAACCCTAAACCCTAGCCTTGACCTAAACCTAAACCGGAAACCCTAAACCTTGACCTAGCCCTGAACCCTAACCCGGACCTAAACCTAAACCTACCCTAAAAATCAAAACCCTAAAAAAAAAACCTAAGTCCATGGAAAGGGGCGGCTAGCCCTAACTAGCCGCCCCTCACTGGGCGGCTAGTTTATAATAGCCGCCCCCCCTAACCGCCCTTTGGCCGACTTTGGACCAGTCCCCTGGATGGGACATAAAGCAATATTAAATGCTGATCATTGCGGCGGGTCATGACCTTTAGCCGCCCTCTCGTGGCCTGATCAAACCAAGTAGCCGACCCAAGCCACCGCTTGTCAGAGATGGGACGTTTGGCAGGTCATGATAGGGGCGGCTACCAGGAAGTAGCCGCCCCATCCCGGGCGGCTAGTTAGCACCAGCCGCCCTTCACCTGGTCTCTGACAGAAGAACCAAAGAATTAATGAGAGGTCCAATCGAAGCCACCCACTCCATTACCCCCTGGATCTTCCCCTGCCTCTCTTTTACTATAAATAGAGGAGGCCCCCAAACCTAAAGAAATCCACCAAAAAATCCCAACATCCTTCATCACCAACCCACCATCCCCACTTGTTCAAACCCTTCCACCACTAGAAATCCCAAGAGAGAGAGAGAGAGAGAGAAACACCCATTCCCTCCATAAAACTCCCTCTCATCCCACCCTCCATAAACCCAGGCTAAACCTAGCTTAGTCTTTGCCCAAGACCCCACCCTTTTCCTACCAAACCCCTGCCCAAATTCCCCCAGACCCTGGACGGCTAACCCTACCTAGCCGCCCCAATCCAGACGGCTCAAACCCACTAGCCGGATCAAAGCAAGTAACCGACCCAAGCCACCGCTTGTCACAGATGGGGCGTTTGGCAGGTCATGATTGGGGCGGCTACCAGGAAGTAGCCGCCCCATCCTGGGTGGCTAATTGGAACTAGCCGCCCTTCACCTGGTCTCTGACAGAAGAACCATATAATTAATGAGGGGTCTAATCGAAGCCAACCCACTCCATTACCCCCGGGATAATTCTCTGCCTCTCTTTACTATAAATAGAGGGGTCCCAAGCCCAAATACAACATCACCAAAAAAGCCACAACAATCTTTCATCACCAATCCACCACCCTCACTTGATCAAACCCTTCCACCACTGGAAATCCCAAGAGAGAGAGAGAGCCCCTTTTGTGAGAGAAACACTCATTCCCTACATAAAATACCCTCTCATCCCACTCTCCAGAAACCCGGGCTAAACCTAACTTAGCCTCTATCCAAAACCAAACTCATTTCCTACCGAAGTTCTGCCCAAACCAACCCAGACCCTGGACGGCTAACCCTAGCTAGCCGCCCCCTGGCCGATGGCTAAACACAACTAGCCGCCCACTATCCACACCCCTTTGTCCCAAGACTCCTTTAGTCAAGCCCTAGAAGCAGAATAGGATACTTGTTTTTCACCTCTGTGTACGGTATGTCCGTGTCTCAGAGCGGAGACCCCACAAACTCCCCACGTAGGTGATCAAATCCGACCCAACCTTTTCCTGCTTTTAGAAAAAGCAGGTGGCGATCACACAAACCCCTGAATCCTCTTGAGACGCTATCGGGCGCCTAAACCAGGAACGACACCCCTCACCCTTCCGAGAAGACGATCCGACCGAGCCCGCCAGGGCACGCATCCGATCTGAATCCCCGAAGAACCCCCACACACGCACGCGCTCACCGCGCACCCCGCCGGGATCCGCTCCTACACACCGACATCGGAGGCCTTCCCGACGGTACCGACAAATCTGGCGATCACGGTGGGACATCAGTCGTGAAAAACAACAAAAGGTAATTCTCTTCTGTCTCCTTTTACAAGCTTGACTAGAATGTTATCAACCCTCTAGGAAGGTTAGAATTTCTGACCCCTCGAATCAGTTCCTCCTCTAATCCACATCACAACATCATTTACCGCTTTGTAAGCCGCACACAGCTACGCAATCCTTTACTGCTATGTAAGCCGCACAAAGCTGCGCAATCATTTACCGCTTTGTAAGCCGCACACAGTTGCGCAATCCTTTACTGCTTTGTAAGCCGCACGCAGCTGCGCAATCCTTTACCGCTTTGTAAGCCGCACACAGCTGCACAATCCTTTAGTGCGTTGTAAGCCGCACACAGCTGCGCAATCCTTTATGCTTTGTAAGCCGCACACCGTTGCGCAATCCTTTACTGCTTTGTAAGCCGCACACCGCTGCGCAATCCTTTACTGTTTTATTTACTGTTTTATATCTGCATTCGTTCCCTTAAATCATTTCACACGCATCATGGAATCCCGCATAGAGGAGAAGATACCAGAGGAAAGAACCCACCAAGAGGGTCAGGCCACGCAATTCTTGACCCATCTAAAGGAAAGGATGGCCAGTCTAGGATACCAATCTGTAGAGGACATGTTTCATGACCTCGCCGACTACCGCCAGGTCAAAACCCTAAGACAGGAGGTCCCTGTCGAAACCCCTAAGGCCATTCCCAAGACCCCATTCACGCCCAGTCACTCAGTCAACCCGAGCGTCTTTTCATTCACCCCCCTTTCCCACGCGAATCCATTATTCCCAGCCATTTCCACACCAGGCCCCTACAGGCCACCCCAAACCCGGGGAGAAACACTGGACGATACCATCCGGAGAATTCTCTCCGAGACTGGTCACTCAGCCCCCAAACACATGTCTCTACATAACCTGAGACAAATCCCGTCAGTTCATCTACCGGAGGGGTTCAAAATCCCCAAATTTTGCCGGTATAACGGTCGTGGAGACCCAGACATCCATTTAACTACTTTTTATCTAGACGCTCGCCCCTTTCTAGATAATCAACCTCTGCTAGTCTTCCTCTTTCAGAAATCATTGGAAGGAGAAGCACTACAATGGTTTTACACCCTCCCTGTAGATCACTTGTCAAACTTCTCGGCTGTAAGCGAGAAGTTCTTAGGCCGCTACGGTTACCAGAGGATCAGAACCCCCTCTATTTCATATTTAACCGTAGAGAGAATGAGGCCTAGGGAGGAATTCGAACAATACGTGTCTCGGTGGCACACACTTGTCCACCGAACCGGCCTGAGTGTTAAAGAGCCTGAGTCCAGAACTTCGTACGAGCCTTTCGTACGGAGATTGTACTACGTATCAGCTTCTGATTGACCGCCACAACATGATTTCCCGTTGTGCAGCCCCAGTAGTGCAAACCCAGTCACCACCTATCAGCCATAGGGTTGGACAACCACCTCGTAAGGCACAAACCCCCACGGTAGTGGGGATTATTACACTAGTATCGGCACTCTACCCGAACGGAGCACGAGTTCTTGATCGAGGAACGGCTCTGAGACAGTACACGTCCAGTTCATCCGGGTATGCACCGCTTCGGCCAATCAACCAGAACTTCACTACTCGATTAGTACCCGTCCCCGTGCCGACACAACAAAACCCGATAATCCAAAGTTCCCCAGTCAAAAACCCTGTAATCTCAAGTCAAGGCCAGCCTAGGACCCCTTTCTATTCCAGCTTCTTAAGAAGTCAGAACCTAAGTCCTTGGCAGTCCTCCCAAAATACTTATAATGAGGTCTCCCCTCCGACATCCTATGATCAAAGACGAATTTGAAAGAGAGACTCTTACCCTCCCCTCCCAGAAACACTAACTAGAATTTTTAGGGTACTGATGGACACAAATAGTATCTCCCCCCAGCTGCTAAACCTCCACTCCCCGGGGCCAGCAGACTGCGTTACTGTCAATATCACCAATAACATGGTCATACCGTAGAACAATGCATTATTTTTCAGGATTTTATCTATGATTTAAATGATGACAGACGCCTTGATTGGGTCATGATCAAAAGCCACTTAAACCAGGGCAATTCTCGAGCCTCCAAGCCACTTGACATTTTTACTGACCCATTGCCAGGTCACAACCAAGCATCCACATGTGGAGCCCACATAGTAAACATGGTCAGGAGAGAGAGACAACCATCACCACAACCAAGCAGTTCAGAAGATGTCACTGACGACATTCTGTCAGAAGAATCCGAGGAGGAAGAGCAGAACGAGCCCTTCCAGCTGAACCTCGCCAATCATGACCTTGCCATACTCTATGGCGTAGAAGAAGATGCAGTTCTCGCCCTTCCCGCAGTCATCAACATCGAGTCTGACGAAAGCGGACTAGAAAACCCGGGAGGAGACGAAGAAGAAGAGCCATTTGAGGAGATCCCCGAAGGAGCTAGCGAAGGACCCGAAGGAGGGGGATGTACGTCAGATGATCTGCATCCGGACGACAACGGGTCCTCCAAGAGTACCGACACTGTCGATGGCCCCTGCCGTCCAATGACCATTTCGTTCACTGACCAAGACCTCCCGGATCCCAGACTGTGAGTCTACCCCCTACACATCCGCGGACGACTTCAAATATTGTGGCTAAACAACATCTTCGTGGATCCAGGGTCAGGAATGAACATAATGACGTGCTCCACCTACCAAAAGATACCTGAACTAGGCCGTCCTCCCGTCCAACTGGCCCACCATACTATTCAAGCTTTCAACCATACCGGGAAGACTCTCCGCGGCCCCGGAACATTCGAGCTGTCCGTCGGCCCTCTTATCTGTGAAGTAGTCTGCTTCGTGGCCGACATCGACACAAGGTACCCAATGATGTTGGGGCGACCATGGTTAGACAGCATCCAAGCTATCTGTTCCCCCCGGCACCAATGCCTTTGACTGCCCTTCTTGAGTCATATTCTGACAATATGGGGAGAGGCGCACCTCCAGTATGAGAACGAGAACAACTGGGCAATACATAATATGTTCACACTAGCCCTACGACCAGGGAACGAGGATGAAAGTGGCAGTCCACCTGGGTCCCCTTACGACAACAACTATCCCTCGGAAGAAACGGCCAGGACCTTGCATCCACCAAGCGATCTTACGGAGCCCAACTCGATCACCTTCCTCCCCCATGAAGTCGCAAAAGCCGGAGCACGCTACGCACCCCTCGCAATCACTGCTGTACTCGGAGGGAGGGAATTCCGGCACATTCTCATCGACACGGGAGCGGAAACTAACGTTCTTACATATTCCGCCTACCAGAAGCTAGAAGGCAGGGTCCCAAGATTGGAGCCCTCGAATGAATACATCTACGCCTTCGACAGCACGCGCAAGAACGCTTGCGGACTGGTCACGCTCCCGCTAAAGATCGGCCCGGTCTCCACCATCGTTAACTGCATGGTGATGAACATTCAATCGCCCGACCCTCTGATTGTTGGAAGGACATGGCTCAACAGCATCGAAGCTGTCTCATCCATCCGACACCAATGTCTTCGCTTCCTGTACCGCGGGAAAGTAGTATCCATATTGGGAGAAGCACGCTTTAACGAGACACGAGCCTGGAATTAGAGCGTCTGTGCCATGCGGATCCGGCTAGAGGTGCTCGCATGTTGGCAGCCAGGCTCCACCGATGAAGAACTGCTCCGTCAAGGAAGGCCTTTGAAAAGGCTCAGGTAAGAAGAGTTCGGGAATAGGGGACCCCACCAAACATCAGCCGGCCAACCAATGCGAATCCAAGAACCAGGTACTGATCCCCCCGAGTAAGCCTTCGTTACACCCTGTACATATTTGTTTACAGCTTTTTCTAAAAATCAAAAATCGAAAAAATTTGTTTACCAGCTTTCGCATTTGTCACCCTATACATATTTGTTTACAGCTTTTACTAAAAATTCAAAATCGAAAAATATTTGTTTATCAGCTTTCGCTTTCGTCACACCCTGTACATATTTGTTTACAGCTTTTTCTAAAAATCAAAAGATCAAAATATTTGTATACCAGCTTTCGTCTTTTGTCACCCTATACGTATATATTTACCTGCTTTCCTAAAAGAAACCAAAACCCAAAAAAAAAATGCTGATCAGCTTGCATTCCCCAACTCTGAACATACTTGTTTCCAGCTTTATTTCCACTCTTCTTTAAAAACAAACAAAAATGATTTTACAAAAAAATGTTTTCCCACACTCTCCTTCAAAACAAAAGTTTTACAAAACCGCATTTCCGCGCTTTTAAAAATATAATAAATAAAATACTTTCCCAAACATTCTTTACATGTTTTCAAAAAAATTTACAAAAAAAAAAAAAACATGTTTCCCACACTCTTCATCACAACGAAAATGTTTTCCAAATCTATGCTTCTTCAAAACTAAATGTTTTACAAAGCCGTACTTCCATGATTTCCGCCGAAAATTTTTTTACAAACTACTTTTCCATACTCCCCTTCCAAAAACAAAACCGCTTTCCAAACTTTATCCCCATTCTCTTTCCAAAAACATATCTATTCGCTGACACATGCCTTTTCAAAACCGTAAGCATGTATCTGTCTTTACACTTTTGAAAACATAAAAAAATACCAAAAAGAGCGAAAAAGAAGAAAAGAAAAGATTAAGGGCAGCAGACCAGGCCCAGGCCTACCAAAGAAGGGTGGCAAGGGCATTTGAAAAGAAGGTAATAAAAAGAAAATTTGAAATCGGAGAGTTAGTACTCAAGCAAATCATGCTATCAAGACAGCCTCACCCAAGAGGAAGGTTGCAACCCATATGGGAGGGACCCTATGTGATCACCCATGCCTATTCCAGGAATGCCTACCACCTGGTAGATGCCGAAGGAGTCAAGGTTCCAGGTTCGTGGAACGCACTTTGTCTAAAGAAATACCATGCATAAATAGCTTTCAATACTTAAGAACTATTATTCTTCCTTCCTGCGATTTCCAGCGTTTAGTACTTGATGATAGAATTATAAGACTCTCAAAGATAAACTCGTATCTATTTGAACACATCTCCGCCAAATCATGCCGTTTGCTTCACACACGTATAACTGGACTAGATTCACCTGAAAGAAGAGAAATTGCCTACCCCGTAGACTGGGACAATTTAAAACCCCCAAAGCAAAACATCCTTTATTTTTGCCCCACTCGTATTAACCCTAGGTCAAAATGAGGAGTTACCTAGACCTGGCATATGTCCCAAAACTGGCTCTAGCACTATACAAACACTTCTAGAGGGGAAGCATGAAAAAAATCGGGGTGAAAAACAGAAGAGCCCCCCCTCAAATAAAAAAATCAGGCAATGAGAGGCCAACAAAAGAAAAATAACACCCAAGTGAACGGGTTAAACTCTCTATTTTAGCAGGCATTCACGCCTTTACGCACGGTATACGCTAGACAACGGCTATACCAGTACACATCCAAACAACGGACTGCACTTTACACCTAAAATAAAGAAGTGGTAAAAAGAAGAATGCCAGAGGGACCTAGAAAGTAGGACTTGTGCTAGACTGGGTCAATTCCAAAATATTGCCAGAAAGGAAGATATTTCTCTTACCCCATTCCCCCCCCCCCCTTTTTATTTTTGCAATGGGATTATAAATTGAACTACGTCTGCCGGGAAAGGTGAAATTTCGACCAAAGATAGATCATGTCCAGGTTTACAAACTACACACACTCACATGAGTTCACTTAGAAACTTGCTTATCCAAGGGAAGCTTATTTGACTCGACTCTTGGTACACTCAAGGATTTTTCAATATGTTTAGAATAATATGATTAAGCATTTGAAACCCATGAACCTAGAAAAATCGACACCTAAGGCCTATACCATTCAAATACAATACTGGTTTGGACATGAGTGACCACAAGGGCTCCTCCACAGGGACTTGATGGCATCTTTTACTTCAAAAAATTGAGAACATTACCCTCTCACGTAAGAAACCATTGAAGAACTAAAATGCCCCCTTATGCCAACTACACTTACGCATAAGCTTGCATTTTCCTTTTCCAAAACACCTTGGTGTTTGATTTTCTCGGAATATTTAAGTTGACCCCCCGTACCAAAATATTAAAATTGTCCCCACTCATTTCGCGCCCTTACCGCACATGCCTGAGAAGAAATTGTCCCACCTTTACACACACTTAAGAGTTTTTTTTCTCACGCACTTGGAATCCCTTCCTTGCATACTAAAGCATGGTCTCCCGCACTTTACTTTCTCGCATTATCTTTTCTATTTCACCTTAAGATGGATTGTAGCCCTTGACAATTCAAGCAAGAAAAGAGCTCGAAAATCAGTGCAGGAGCGCAATCTGGACAGATTTAACACTTGGTCCATGGAAAGAATGTTTTTATAGGCCCCGAAGGTTGAAACGGTCAGCGGACAGGAGCAGCAGAACCAAATTGCCCCAGGCAGGGGGCGGCTAAACTCGACTAGCCGCCCCTCACTGGGCGTCTAGTTTACACTAGCCGCCCCTACCCTTTGTTTCAGGTAAAGATACCTAGGCAGGGGGCGGCTGAACACAACTAGCCGCCCCTCACTGGGCGGCTAGTTCACACTAGCCGCCCCTTGCCTCCACCTCTTTCAGTGCTGTCAGTCCCATTGTAATCAAATCTTCGTGTCTCCAACACCTGTTAAGAACATTTCATTCCAAAAATTGCATACACACATTTCATAAGCATATACATTCATAAAGCCAATATAAATACACTTCGGAAAACAACCATATCTCAAAATCATATGTCCATCCATGAATCAAACCTATAAAGCCAAGATACATCTACACGAACATATATATCCATGAAACATCCATGATAAACTACTCTAAAACATGCATATAAATGAGAAGTTAAATTGTCCCGCCAAAACCACAAACATAGACTATCTTTCTAAACCTAAGAGAGTGCATAAAAGAGGATCTTTTCCTTCAAAAACGCTCCAAACTCCAAAGTCTTGAGCTATACATCATCGAAATGATCACCTGAGTCAAAACGAAAGAAGAAAAGCATGAATTCATCGCATATATATTATTCTTCTACTTAAAACCAAGACACCAAAAACTATACTTCGGCGTATCGTCATCCGCTAGAGGCTGAGTAGGAAGAACGCCCTGACTTGGCTGAGAAGGGAGCGGCGGCTGATGAGAAGACTGAACCTCTGGAGCGTCAGGAGCGGCCGGAGTCTCTCGAACCGAAGACGCAGCCCTCGCATATACCCCGCGACTTCGAAACACCGAATGACGAGAAGCACGGCTGAAGGTGGCCCTGGTAGCCAAGGAGGTCGAGAGAGAATGGTCAGGCTCAAGCGAAAGAAGGTCGAGGTCCGCCTCGGTCATAGAGCCCCCTCCAACCAATTTCCCCCTCATAGTGGCCTCCCAGAGACGAACCTGCTGCATATCTCTATCTCTCCTCTCCAATCTCTGTCGGAGGCGCTCTCCGTCCCCCTGACCCGATCCTCAGCAGTCCTCAACCTCTCCTCCAACTCCTGCGCCCTCGCCTCCGACGCCCTGAGCGCCTCTCGGTCCCTATCTCCGGCCGCCTGCAGAGAACGGACTAAGTCTCCCATCAACCTACGGGAACACCAGCCGAAGCCTCCAACTCCGACACCCTCATCTGGAGGGAGTCCCTCTCGCGGCCTAGGGTGATGAACCCCTCCTCTCTCAAGGCCACCATGGACCTCAGCCGGTCCGCCTCCTCCTCAGCCCGAGAAGCCCTGCCCCTCGCCTGGCCCAACTCCATCCGTATGGCCGTCAACTCGCTTCGAGCCACATCCAATTCCCTCGTCAGTTCGAGCTCCTGCTCGGAAACCACGGAAGGAGGAGGGACGGAAGAAGAAGAAGCACCATCGGCCCTCGCTCTCGACAGAGCATCCACCTGAGCCTCGAGGACCCGGACCTGGTCCTGCAAGCGTCCTCTCTGTGCTCACATGGCCTCTATCTGCCTGGCCCGTACTTGGAGGTGCTCATTGGCGGTTTTGAGCCTCTTCTCCATCTCGTTCAGCTCAACCTACAAAAAGCAACATCAGTCAGAAATTACTCAAGGAGAAGAAAAGAAAAAAAAAGACTTACATAGGCGTCTGGGATCTCCTCCTCCATAGTCCCAAGGATGATGGCATATTCCTGACGGTACCAAGCCATATACTCCTCACTGCTAGTCACCTCGGGACGACGCCCCACCAAAACGCCTCGGCCCATACATCTCGCCACATACGTAGCGTAATTCCTCGGGGAGATTCGTGTCCCGAGGAATCCTGGCCACGGGAATCGAGGGGCGCCGCGGCAGAGGATCGGGCACCCACTGGTGGTACCCAAGCTGGCGGACAACCCGGCTGATCGCATGGAACACGACCTCATTAAAGTAGATCAGCCAGACTTCCCGCGACAACTCCTCAGGGACCTCCTCCTCCCTATAGGGCCTCCACGTCATCTATGAAGCATCAAAAGATAGGAAGAGCGCTTAGTCAAAAGAAAACCAAATACAAGCCAAATAAAACTCGAAGAAGAAAATTTTATACCTCTTCCTCCGTCAAGACACGGAAGGCCTCCCGGAACTGAGCGAGGCGATGCAAGCGCGAAGATCCCTGGGGTGCCCATCTCATGGCCCAAGGGAAAACACGATCAAAAGGCACCAGGGTCGGGCGGTCAATCGCGAAATGCTCATACCCAAAGACCTGCCCAAACAAAGATGGGAATTATCAAAATCAAACGAGTCGAACCGGTAAAGAAAACACCCTCTACCCACACATACCTAGAGAAAGGGAGCAAAACCGCCAAGGTTCTTTCCTCCGGCCCTCTTGACCTTATTCGAGAGCTCCACGAATAGATGGGCAAGCATCGCCGCTCCCCAGGCGTATCGACGCCGAATAGAGGCCGTCGAGAAGAGAACCCGGCTGAAGAAGTAGAGGAAGAACGCTCTCAACTCCCTCCGTGCCCTCTGTGGGCACGCGGCCGCCTCTCTCGCCTCGATCATCGCCCGCCGCCTCTCAAGGCTAGCTGCAGCTTCGCCATTCTGATGCTCTGTAAAGGAGCCAAGGCCGTATTGCCTCGACAACTGTCCAAGGGGGATCCGGTTCAGTGTCCTCACACGCTCCACATAGTCCCATTCCCCAATCAACTCCTGGAAAAGTGCCTTATAGTCAGCGAGGGTGGCCGCGATCACTGCCTCCCGTGACAACGGAAGGCCAGTGATCCAATAAACGTCCTCGAGGGTCGGCATGACAGCACCAGTGGGGAGAATGAAAGCACAACCCTCCGAATCCCACCTCTCCGCCAAAGCCTCCACGTAAGGACGGTGAACGTGGAATGGCTCGATCAGGAAGAAGGAATGGAAGCCTGCTCCATCCACCAAGCCCCTCTCCTCCTGCCCCAAGGCATCGTACCACCTCTTCGTCCCATGCCACAGAGCCCGAATACGGTTCGGTCTCTACAAAACAAATGAAGGGACCATGGGTTAGTTTAAAAGTAGTCGAGAGGTAAGAATCCAAGTCCACAAATTCATTTAGAAACCATGCTTAGCAAGATAAGCTTTCATATGCTAAAACAAAAGCATGAAAAAAAAAAGACTTCACGCATAGGCCCACCTTCAGTTATTTACAAAACACGTTTCATATGACTACCTGTTATACCTTCTTATCCCACCGTGGTCATTACTTGCATACCTTCTCTATTTTACCATCTAGCATGATTATACACCTCTCACAAACCCACCCCAAGCATGTAAAAGAGCTTAGACCCGTAAATTGCATACCCATACTGTCTCTTACTCCACCATGATCGAATACATATGAAAATATATATTCTGAAAAATATATATGCATACAAAAGCCACCACATGCAAGCATGCTAAGACGTGTCATTTCCCTTCCCTTATACGACAAACATGGATGCACATATGAAAAATTGTCCACTTCTTTTGTTCCAACACGAACCCATATTCGCATGCTGATTATCCCACCGTGATCTAACTATACATGCAAGCATGCATATTAGAAACATATATCACCCACTATTACCTATTCATGCTATTAGAAACACACATATATAGATATCACACACACACATAAATAAAAGGCTAAGGCTGCGTTTGGTTGCGCGATTGTGCTGCGATTGCGATTACAGGAAGATGCGTTTGCAATCGTGCAAACAAACAATTTTGTAATCGCAGTTTTAAACCCAGCGATTGCAGGCAAATAGTGCCCAAAAGCTACGATTTCAAAAAACTGAGAAAGTGAGCTTCCTGCAGAATCAGGTTTGCAATTGCAGATTCCTGCATAATCAATTTTGCAATCGCGCAACCAAACGCACCCTAAGACTAAAAGGTTAGGCACATACCACGGCCCGTGTGGACCTAGGAACGTCCACCTCAGCCTCGTCGGGATCATCGTCATCCCCCTCCTCGTCCTCCTTAAACACGGCCTCCTCGGCCTCGGCCCCAACACCAACACCGGCCTCCACGGCATCCATGCCCACACCCTCGGCCTCCTTGGCCTCCTCCCCATCATCAGCCTCTCCAACCTCCGTGCCCGCCGCACCGGAGGCTAAGCCCTCGAAAAACACCCATGGCCCTTCTCTCCTCCTCTGCTGCCCTGGCCTCTATGGCCTCCCTATCCAACATCCCAATAATGGTGTCGAATGACGCCCTCTCACTCTCACTTACCCCCTCGGCCTCAGCCCCTCCCTCCATCACACCCTCAACCGATCCCCCGACCCCTGAAACCACCTCCTCGACCACTGCCGGTCAATCCCCACGCCTCCTCTTGCGTGTGTAGCCTATCATAGTACTCTCAACCTCCGGGACAGCCCCCGAAGGCATACCCATGCCTCTAACCGCACCGGTATCCACTAAAGGCACCTCCGCCGCACACATGGCCTCCCTCGCGACCTCCTCGTCCACCCGATCACCCCCTGATGAACTAGACCCCGAGACAGCCCCTCTCTGCTCTCGGGAAGACCTGAGGCGCTTCATCATCGAAGCCGTCCTCTTCCCCTTCGTCATCTCCTCCGATTTCGCACAAAAACAAAACCCCAAAGAAAATCTAGGGCTCCGAAATCAAGAAGAAAGGAATGATGGAAGGCAAAAACAAAGGATTCAAGGTGTTTTATAATCAAGGTTTTCAGTTTAAAATGAAAAAGAAGAAGAGAGGAGGGAAGAGAAATCGTTTTAAACGTATGGGGAGAGAGAGGGTCTTTTCGGTTATAAGGAACCCAGTTATGAGGCGGCTACCCGCGAGTAGCCGCCCCCTCTCGGGCGGCTAGTAACAACTAGCCGCCCCTACCAGTTTTTTCTCTTCCATTTAAAAACCCCTTTCCAATCTTCTCAGCCCAAAACTTTGAAGTTCTCCATAACCAAACAGCCATGTATTGGCTTATTTCCAGACATTACTTGATCAAACACGACTTTCCTGAAGTTTCGCCGCACTTTCAGTACCACTCAAATTTGAATTTCTTCAGTTCTGGTTCTTGTCCGGAGTTCTTATCCTTCGAATGATCCAATTCACCCAAACTCAACTTTTAATTGCTTTCTGTCGGCGATCTCCCCTCCTTGCTGAGTTTTCCCAAACACGGGAACGGTAGGCACGAGGAAACTGATGCTGGGCTGCTCCGCGCATGATAACTAAGAACCCCGACCGCGGGTTGGATCACTCACCATTTACTTTTCCCCGCCTTCCACCTGGATCATCCTTTAGGCTAAAAATTCTAAATCAAGACCTAACCTCTGACAGTCTAAATCAACTCCCCGAATAGTACTATTCGTATCGGCATAACTTCTTGAAGGTCGGCCGGCCAAAATAGGGGTCTCTTTCCTTATCATCGGTCGAAGTCTTTCCTGCTTCGCACAAAGACTCCGTCCGATGAGGGACAATTGTAGATACCCCAATTTTGACCGTCCAGAGAGACAGAAATACTTCAAGTAACACACAAAAATATCCCACAATTAGACATCTAGTGGAGAACCAAAGTTCAGGAAACCGGAAACCCTAACCCTAGCCCCGGACCTAAACCGGAAACTCTAACCCTAGCCCCGAACCTAAACCGAAAACCCTAACCCTAGCCTCGGACCTAAACCAGAAACCCTAACCCTAGCCCCGGACCTAAACCTAAACCCTAACCCTGGCCCCGAACCTAAGCCTAAACCCTAAACCTAGCCCCGGACCTAAAAACCCAAAACCCTAGAACCCCAAGTCCCTGGCAAGGGGCGGCTAGCCCTAACTAGCCACCCCACACCAGGCGGCTAGTTTACACTAGCCGCCCCCCTGGCCGACTTTGGACCAGTCCCCGGGATGGGACATAAAGCAACATTAAATGCTGATCATTGCGGCGGGTCATGACCTTTAGCCGCCCTCTCTTGGCCGGATCAAAGCAAGTAACCGACCCAAGCCACCGCTTGTCAGAGATGGGACGTTTGGCAGGTCATGATTGGGGCGGCTACCAGGAAGTAGCCGCCCTATCCTGGGCGGCTAGTTGGAACTAGCCCCCCTTCACCTGGTCTCTGACAGAAGAACCAGAGAATTAATGAGAGGTCTAATCGAAGCCAACCCACTCCATTACCCATGGGATATTTTCCTGCCTCTCTTTTACTATAAATAGAGGGGTCCCACGCCCAAATACATCACCAAAAAATCCACAACAATCTTTCATCACCAATCCACCACCCTCGCTAGATCAAACCCTTCCACCACTAGAAATTACAAGAGAGAGAGAGAGAGAGAGAGCCCCTTTTGTGAGAGAAACACTCATTCCCTACATAAAATACCCTCTCATCCCACTCTCCAGAAACCTGGGCTAAACCTAGCTTAGCCTCTGTCCAAAACCAAACCCATTTCCTACCGAAGTTCTGCCCAAACCAACCCAGACCCTGGACGGCTAACCCTAGCTAGCCGCCCCTGGCCGACGGCTAAACACAACTAGCTGCCCCCTATCCAAACCCCATATCCACACGCCTTTGTCCCAAGACTCCTTTAGTCAAGCCCCGGAAGCAGAATAGGATACCTGTTTTTCACTTCTGTGCACGGTATATCCGTGTCTCAGAGCGGAGACCCCACAAACTCCCCACGTAGGCGATCAAATCCGACCCAACCTTTTCTTGCTTTTAGAAAAAGCAGGTGGCGATCACACAAACCCCTGAATCCTCTTGAGACGCTATCGGGCGCCTCAACCAGGAACGACACCCCTCACCCTTCCGAGAAGATGATCCGACCGAGCCCGCCAGGGCACGCATCCGATCTGCATCCCCAAAGAACCCCCACACACGCACGCGCTCACCGCGCACCCCGCCGGGATCCGCTCCAACACACCGACATCGGAGGCCTTCCCGACGGTACCGACACTCGCGTGTAGCCGCCCCTAGACTGGGTCCCTTATAACCGAAAAGACCCTCTCTCTCTCCATACGTTTTAAAACGCTTTCTCTTCCCTCCTCTCTTCTTCTCTTCGGTTTCAAACTCAAAAACCCTGATTTCTTTGCCTTTCTTTCCTCCATTTCGACCTCAATCTTTCTCTCTCTTGATTTTGAAACCCTAGGTTTGGGTTCTCCTTTTTCTTTTTAAATCGAGGAAGATGACAAGGTCGAAGGCGATCATTTCGAGGGGAAAACGACCACGAGTGGCTCGTGGAGAGCGTAGCCCGAGCTCTTCATCATCGGTGAGCAATAGGCCGGAGGTCGAGGCCGTGGGAGAGGGTACGGGTACGACGGAGGTGTCACCGGCGGACATCGGCGTGGGTGAGGTCGGGGATTTGCCTTCGGGGGCTGTCCCAGAGATAGGGAGAAGTATGATAGGCTATACACGCAAGAGAAGGCGTGGGGATCGACCGGTGGCGGTCAAGGGGGTGGTTTCGGGGTTTGGAGGATCGATTGAGGGTGCAACCGAGAGGGTAGGGGTCGGGGGAGTTAGCGAGGAGGTGAGGGCGTCATTGGATGCCCTCGTTTGGATGTTGGACAGGGAGGCCACGGAGGCCAGGGCTGAGGAGGAGGAAAGTAGGGTTATGGAGGCTTTCACGGAGTTTATCTCCGGCGCGGGGAGAGTTGAGGGGACTAGAGAGGCTAGAGATGAAGCCGGGGAGGCCGAGGGTATGGGCTCCGGGGCTACGGAGGCCGGTGTTGGTGCTGAGGCCGAGGAGGCCGTGTTCGAGGAGGATGAAGAGGAGGGGGATGACGATGGGATGGACGATCCCGACGAGGCCGAGGTGGACGCTCCTGGGTCCACACGGGCCGTGGTATGTTCCTAACTTTTTAGTCTTAGCCTTTTACTTTGGTGTATTTGTATGTGTCTTGGTGGTATGAATAAATGATTTAGCGTACTTGTGTATGTGTATTTTTAATAAGCATGCTTGGTGTATAAGCTAATCACGGTGGGATGTATAAGCATGCTGTATGGGTTTGTTTTTTGTAGGGAGGGTGTAATTTCTATATATATATCCATGTTTGTTATATGCATATAAAGGAGAGAGAAGTGATATGGCTAGCATGCGATACTTTTCTACGTGTATATGATTTCGTACGTGTTTGATCGTGGTAGAGCATGAGAAATTGTATGCATGCATTTCATGGGTTCAAGTGCTTTCTATATGTTTTAGGCGTGTTTAGGGAAAGTACATAAGCATGATAGGCCGTGATGCAAGAAAGAGTGTGAGTGGTGACCACGGTGAGATGATATATTTTTGTTTGCATGCATGGTCATATGTAGTTTCTTATTTTCATGCTTCGGTCTTTTATTTTAGTATATGGAAGTTTTACTTTGCTAAGCATGGTTTAAAATGAATTCATAGATTTTGGATTCTCACTCTTGATTGCCTTTTTAACTAACCCATCTCTTCTTCGTTTGTTTGTAGCGGTCGAATTGTATCCGGGCTTTATGGCACGGGACGAAGAGGTGGTATGATGCCTTGGGGCAGGAGGAGAGGAGCTTAGTGGATGGGGCGGGCTAACGCTCCTTCTTTTTGATCGAGCCGTTCCACGTCCATCGCCCATATGTGGAGGCATTGGCGGAGAGATGGGACCCGGAGAGTTGTACGTTCATCCTCCCTACCGGCGCTGTTATGCAGACGCTCGAGGACGTCCATCGGATCACTGGCCTTCCGGTCTTAGGGGAGGCAGTGATTGCGGCCACCCTTGCGGACTACAGGGGGCTTTTCCGAGAGCTGATCGGGGAATGGGAGTTTGTGGAGCAGGAGCAGACGCTGAACCGGATCCCTTTGGGGAGGCTTTCGGGGCAGTATGGCCTCGGTTCCTTTACAGAGCGTCAGAAGGGTAAAGCTGCAGCTAGCTTCAAGAGGAGGCGGGTGATGATAGAGGCGAGAGAGGCGGCCGCATGTCCACAGAGGGCACAGAGGGAGTTGAGGGCGTTCTTTATTTACTTCTTTGGCCGGGTCCTCTTCTCGACGACCTCCAACAAGGTTTCTTCTCATTCTCTCCTGCTGATGAGGGACCTGGAGGGTATGGGGCGCTATGCTTGGGGAGCGGCGATACTTGCCCATCTATTCACAGAGCTCTCGAAGAAGGTCAAGCGGGCCGGGGGAAAGAACCTTGGCGGCTTCGCGCCATTTCTTCAGGTATGTGTAAGTGGTAAGTGTCTTCTTCTTGGTTTAGCTCACTTTGATTATGATAATTTCCCTCTTGCTTTGCTAGGTCTTCGGGTACGAGCATTTTGCCATCGATCGCCCGACTTTGACTCCGTTTGATCATGCCCTCCCTTGGGCTATGAGATGGGAACCCCGGGGGTGTTCTCGCTTGCACCGCCTTGCCCACTTCCGAGAGGTCTTCCGCATCTTGTCGGAGGAAGAGGTATAAGTTTTTCTTCGAATTTCCTTGGCTTGTATTTGGTTTTCTTTTGACTAAGCATTCTTTCTATCTTTCGATGCTTTTTTAGATGACGTGGAGGCCTTACTCGGAGGAGGTTCCCGAGGCTCTGGCGCGAGACGTCTGGTTGATCTATTTCAATGAGGTCGTGTTCCATGCGATCAGCTGGATCGTTCGCCAGCTTGGCTATCATCAGTGGGTGCCCGATCCTCTGCCGCGGCGCCCCTCGATTCCAGTGGCTGGGATTCCTCGGGACACGAACCTCCCGCGGAATTATGCTACATATGTGACGGGATGGATGAGCCAAGGCGTCTTGGTGGAGCGTCTGTCGGTGTCGAGAAAAATCCTGCGTGTGTGGGGGTTCTTCGGAGGGTTCGGATCGGATGCGTGCCCTGGCGGGCTCGGCTGGATCGTCTTCTCGGAAGGGGTGAGGGTGTGGTTCCTGGTCGAGGCGCCCGACAGCGGCTCAAGAGGATTCAAGGGGGTTTGTGATCGCCACCTGCTTTTCTAAAAACAGGAAAGGGTTTGGGTCGGATTTGATCGCCTACGTGGGGAGTTTGTGGGGTCTCCGCTCTGAGACACGGATATACCGTACACAGAGGTGAAAAACAGGTAATCCTATTCTGCTCCCGGGCTTGACTAAAGGAGTTATGGGACAAAGGGGTGTGAGTATGGGGTGTGTATAGGGGGCAGCTAGTTGGATCTAGCCGTCTGGTCAGGGGCGGCAACCAGGGTTTAGCCGTCCCAGGTCTGGTTTGATTTGGGTAGAGGTTTGGTAGGAAATGGGTTTGGTTTTGGGCAGAGGCTAATCTAGGCTTAGCCCGGGTTTTTGGAGGGTGGGATGAGAGGGTATTTTATGTGGGGAATGGGTGTTTCTCTCACAAAAGGGCTCTCTCTCTCTCTCTCTCAGGATTTCTAGTGTGAAAAGGGAATGTGAATTGTGGGATGTTGGTGTGGAATGGTTGTTTGTGGATTTGTTGATTCTATATTTGGGCTTGGGACCCCTCTATTTATAGTAAAAGAGGGGCAGGGAAATATCCCGAGGGTAATGGAGTGGGTTGGCTTTGATTGGACCTCTCATTAATGCTCTGGTTCTTCTGCCAGAGAACAGGTGAAGGGCGGCTAGTGCTAACTAGCCGCCTGGGATGGGGCGGCTACTTCCTGGTAGCCGCCCCTATCATGACTTGCCAAACGTCCCATCTCTGACAAGCGGTGGCTTGGGTCGGCTACTTGGTTTGACCCGGCCAAGAGAGGGCGGCTAAAGGTCTTGACCCGCCGCAATGATCAGCATTTAATATTGCTTTATGTCCCATCCAGGGAACTGGTCCAAAGTCGGCCAGGGGGCAGTTAGGGGGGCGGCTAGTGTGAACTAGCCGCCCAGTGAGGGGCGGCTAGTTAGGGATAGCCGCCCCTTTCTAGGGACTTTAGGTTTTTCAGGGTTTTGGTTTTGGTTTAGGTCTGGGTTAGGGTTTGGCTTAGGTTTAGGGTTTGAGCTAGGGTTTGGGTGTAGGTTAGGGTTTAGGGTTTGTGGCTAGGGTTTGGGGTTAGGTTTAGGTCAAGGTTGGGATTAGGGTTTAGGGCTAGGTCAAGGTTCTAGGGATTTCCGGTTTAGGTTTAGGTCAAGGCTGGGATTAGGGTTTAGGGCTAGGGTCAAGGTTCTAGGGTTTCCGGTTTAGGTTTAGGTCAAGGCTGGGATTAGGGTTTAGGGCTAGGGTCAAGGTTCTAGGGTTTCCGGTTTAGGTTTAGGTCACGGCTAGGTTTAGGGTTTCCGGTTTACCGAACGTTTGGTTCTCTTATTTGTGTCCACTTGTGGGAGATTTCCGTGTGTTACTTGAAGTATTTCTGTCTCTCTGGACGGTCAAAATTGGGGTATCTACAATTATCCCTCATCGGACGGAGTCTTTGTGCGAAGCAGGAAAGACTTCGACCGATGATAAGGAAAGAGACCCCTATTTTGGCCGGCCCGACCTTCAAGAAGTTATGCCAACACGAACAGTACTTTTCGGGGAGTTGATTTAGGCTGTCAGAGGCTAGGTCTTGACTTAGAATTTTTATCCGAGAAGATGATCCAGGTGGAAGGCGGGGAAAAGTAAATGGTGAGTGATCCAACCCGCGGTCGGGGTTCTTAGCTATCGTGCACGGAGCAGCCCAGCGTCAGTTTCCTCGTGCCTACCGTTCCCGTGTTTGGGAAAACTCAGCAAGGAGGGGATATCGCCGACAGAAAGCAAGTAAAAGGTTGATTTGGGTGAATTGGATCATCCGAGGGATAAGAACTTTGGGAAAGAACCAGAACTGAAGAAATTTGAATCTGAATGGTACTGAATGTGTTGCAAAACTTCGGGAGAGTCGTGTTTGATCAAGTAATGCCTGGAAATAAGCCAATACATGGCTGTTTGGTATGGAGAACCTTGAATTTTAGGGCTGAAAAGATTGGAAGGGGTTTTTTAAGCGAAAGAGAAAAACTGGGAGGGGCGGCTAGTTGTAACTAGCCGCCTGAGATGGGGCGGCTACTCGCGGTTAGCCGCCCCTCGACTGGGTCCCTTATAACCGAAAAGACCCTCTCTCTCCCCATACGTTTTTAAAACGGTTTCTCTTCCCTCTTCTCTTCTTCCCTTCGGTTTCAAACTCGAAAACCCTGATTTCTTTGCCTTTCTTTCCTCCATTTCGACCTCAATCTTTCTCTTTTCCCTTGATTTTGAAACCCTAGTTTGGGTTCTCCTTTTTCTTTTCCAAACCGAGGAGATGACGAGGTCGAAGGCGATTGCTTCGAGGGGGAAACGACCGCGGGTGGCTCGTGGAGAGCGTAGCCCGAGCTCTTCATCATCGGAGAGCGATAGGCCGGAGGTCGAGGCCGTGGGGGAGGGTATGGGTACGACGGAGGTGCCGCCGGTGGATATTGGCGTGGGTGAGGTCGGGGATTTGCCTTCGGGGGCTGTCCCGGAGGTAGGGGGGAGTGTGATAGGCTATATACGCAAGAGGAGGCGTGGGGATCGACCGGTGGTGGCCGAGGAGGTGGTTCCGGGGGTTGGAGAATCGATTGAGGGTGCAACCGAGGGGGTAGGGGTCGAGGGAGTTAGCGAGGAGGTGAGGGCGTCGTTGGATGCCCTCGTCGGGATGTTGGATAGGGAGGCCACAGAGGCCAGGGCTGAGGAGGAGGAGAGTAGGGCTATGGGGGCCTTTGCGGAGTTTATCTCCGGCGTGGGGAGGGTGGAGGGGATAGGAGAGGCTAGGGACGGGGCCGGGGAGGCCGAGGGTATGGGCACTGGGGCCGCTGAGGCCGGTGTGGGTGTTGGGGTTGAGGCCGAGGAGGCCGTGTTTGAGGAGGATGAGGAGGAGGATGACGACGGGATGGACGATCCCGACGAGGCCGAGGTGGACGCCCCTGGGTCCACACGGGCCGTGGTATGTTCCTAATCCTTTAGTCTTTGCCTTTGGTGTATATGCATGTGTTGGTGGTATGAACAGGTTGTATGTGTGTATTATACTCGTATATGTGTGTTATTTTTTAAATAGGCATGCTTGTGTATAAGTTAATCACGGTGGGATGTGTAAGCATGCTGTCATGGGTTTGTTTTTATAGGGAGGGGGCAATTTCTATATATATATCCATGTTTGTATATGCATATAAAGGAGAGAGAAATGATATAGCTAATATGCTTGCATGCGATAGTTTTCTATGTGTATGTGATTTCGTACGTGTTTGATCGTGGTAGAGCATGAGGGGTGTATGCATGCATTTCATGGGTTCGAGTTCCATATGGCTGTATTGCTTAGGTGTGTTTGATAGGCTTGATGTAAGAAAGTGTGTGAGTGGTGACCACGGTGGGATGTGTTTGATATTTGTCTAGCATGCGTGATCATATGAGGAGTGTAGTTTCTTACTTTCATTCTTTTAGCATGTGGGAGTCTTGATTTCGCTAAGCATGGTTTAAAATGATTTCGTAGATTTGGACTCTTACCTCTCGCTTGCTTTTAAACTAACCCATGTTCCCTTCGCTTGTTTTGTAGAGGCCGAATCGTATCCGGGCTTTATGGCACGGGACGAAGAGATGGTACGACGCCTTGGGGCAGGAGGAGCGGAGCTTGGTGGATGGAGCGGGCTTCCGTTCCTTCTTCCTGATCGAGCCATTCCACGTCCACCGTCCATATGTGGAGGCCTTGGCGGAGAGATGGGATCCGGAGAGTTGCACGTTCATCCTCCCTACCGGTGCTGTCATGCCGACGCTCGAGGACGTCCATCGGATCACCGGCCTTCCGGTTCTGGGGGAGGCGGTGATCGCGGCCACCCTAGCTGACTACAGGGGGCTTTTCCGAGAGTTGATCGGAGAATGGGAGTTCGTGGAGCGGGAGCGGACGTTGAACCGGATCCCTTTGGGGCGGCTTTCGGGGCAGTACGGCCTCGGTTCCTTCACAGAGCGCCAGAAGGGCGAAGCTGCAGCTAGCTTCGAGAGGCGGCGGGCGATGATCGAGGCGAGAGAGGCGGCTGCGTGTCCACAGAGGGCACGGAGGGAGTTGAGAGCGTTCTTCCTCTACTTCTTTGGCCGGGTCCTTTTCTCGACGGCCTCTGATAAGGTCTCCTCTCATTCCCTTCTACTGATGCGGGACTTGGAGGGCATGGGGCGCTATGCTTGGGGAGCGGCGATGCTTGCCCACTTGTTTGCGGAGCTCTCGAAGAAAGTCAAGAGGGCTGGAGGAAAGAACCTTGGTGGCTTCGCGCCATTCCTTCAGGTATGTGTAAGTGATGAGTGTCTTCTTCTTGGTTTAGCTTTACTTTGGTCATGATAAATTCCCTCTTGCTTTGTTAGATCTTCGGGTACGAGCACTTCGCCATTGATCGCCCGACTTTGGCTCCGTTCGATCATGCCCTCCCTTGG
Organism: Acorus calamus; assembly: GCA_030737845.1. Classification (NCBI taxonomy): domain Eukaryota; kingdom Viridiplantae; phylum Streptophyta; class Magnoliopsida; order Acorales; family Acoraceae; genus Acorus; species Acorus calamus. Next base: position 20,140,184 of record CM060869.1, on the reverse strand, counting down.
GCCATGAGATGGGAACCCCGGGGATCTTCCCGTTTGCACCGCCTCGCCCAATTCCGAGAGGCCTTCCGCGTCTTGTCGGAGGAAGAGGTATAAGTTTTCTTTGAATCCTTTTGGTTTGTACTTGGTTTTCTTTTTGACTAAGCGCTCTTCCTATCTTTCGATGCTTTCTTAGATGACGTGGAGGCCTTACTCGGAGGAGGTTCCTGAGGCCCTGGCGCGAGACATCTGGCTGATCTACTTCAATGAGGTCGTGTTCCATGCGATCAGCCGGGTCGTCCGTCAGCTTGGGTACCATCAGTGGGTGCCCGATCCTCTTCCGCGGCGCCCTTCGATTCCGGTGGCCGGGATTCCTCGGGACACGAATCTCCCGAGGAATTACGCGACGTACGTGGCGGGATGGATGGGTCGAGGCGTCTTGGTGGAGCGTCGTCCTGAGGTGACTTCGAGTGACGAATACCTAGCTTGGTATCGTCGGGAGTATGCGGATATCCTCGGGACGATGGAGGAGGAGATCCCGGATGCTTATGTAAGTTAAAGAATCCCTTTTCATTCCTCTTTTGCTTGAACATCTTCTGAATGGTACTTCCTTTTGCAGGTTGAGTTGAATGAGATGGAGAAGAGGCTCAAGACCGCCAACAAGCACCTCCAAGCGCGGGCCAGGCAGATAGAGGCGTTGCGGGCACAGAGAGGACGCTTGCAGGACCAGGTCCGGGTCCTCGAGGCTCAGGTGGATGCTCTGTCGAGAGCGAGGGCCGATGGCGCTTCTTCTTCTTCCGTCCCTCCTCCTTCCGTGGTTTCCGAGCAGGAGCTCGAGCTGACGAGGGAATTGGATGTGGCCCGAAGTGAGTTGGCGGCCACAAGGATGGAGTTGGGCCAGGCGAGGGGCAGGGCTTCTCGGGCTGAGGAGGAGGCGGACCGGCTGAGGTCCATGATAGCCTCGAGGGAGGAGGGGTTCATTACCCTAGGCCGTGAGAGGGACTCCCTCCAGATGAGGGTGTCGGAGTTGGAGGCTTCGGCGGGTGTTCCCGGAGGTTTGATGGGAGACCTGGTTCGTTCTCTCCAGGCGGCCGGGGATAGGGACAGAGAGGCACTCAGGGCGTCGGAAGCGAGGGCGCGGGAGTTGGAGGAGAGATTGAGGGTTGCTGAGGATCGGGCCAGAGGGACAGAGAGTCGCCTCCGACAGAGATTGGAGAGGAGAGACAGAGACATGCAGCAGGTCCGTCTCTGGGAGGCCACTATGAGGGGGAAGTTGGTCGGAGGGGGCTCTATGACCGAGGCGGACCTTGATCTTCTTCCACTTGAGCCTGACCATTCTCTCTCGGCTTCCTTGGCTACCGGGGCCACCTTTAGCCGTGCCTCTCGTCCTTCGGCGTCTCGGAGTCGTGGGATATACGCGAGGGCCGCGTCTTCGGTTCGAGAGACTCCTGCTGCTCCCGATGCTCCAGAGGTTCAGTCTTCTCCTCATCCGCCGCTCCCTTCTCAGCCAAGTCAGGACGTTCCTCCTACTCAGCCTCCAGTGGACGACGATACGCCGAGGTATAGCTTTTGTGTCTTGGTTTTAAGTAGAAGAATAGTATATATGCGATGAATTCATGCTTTTCTTCTTTTGTTTTGACTTAGGTGAATGTTTCGATGATGCATAGCTCAAGACTTCGAAGTTTGGAGCGTTTTGAAGAAAGATTCCCTTTTTATGCCCTCTTTTAGGTTTAGAAAAACAATCGATGCTTGTGGTTTTGGGTGGGACAATTTAATCATTCTCCTTTATATGCATGTGTTTAGAGTAGTTTAGCATGGATGGTTCATGGATATGTATGTATGTGTGGATGAATCTGGATTTTATAGGTTTGATTCATGGATGGGTGTAGGTTTTGATATATAATTCGTTTTAGCATGGTATCTATACAGGTTTTGCGTATGAATATGTGTATGAAATGTGTACGTGCAGGTTTTGGAAAGAATTTGATTTTAATAGGTAAAGAAGTATTGAAGAGTTGATTACATATGGGCTGACATAACTGACAGGGGTGCAGGCAAGGGGCGGCTAGTGTAAACTAGCCGCCCAGTGAGGGGCGGCTAGTTAGGTTTAGCCGCCCCCTGCCTGGGGTATGCCTACCTGAGACAAGGGGGAGGGGCGGCTAGTTAGGTTTAGCCGCCCAGTGAGGGGCGGCTAGTTAGGTTTAGCCGCCCCATGCCTGGGGCTTTTGGGCCTGCTGCTCCTGTCTGCTGCTGCCGCTGAAAGCTTTTGAGACCGTTCTATCCTTCAATACCTATAAAAACATTCTTTCCATGGACCAAGTGTTAAATCTGTCCAGATTGTGCCCCTGCACTGACTTTCGAGCCCTTCTTGCTTGAATTGTCAAGGGCTACAATCCATCTTAAGGCGGAATGGAAATATAAATGCGAGAAAGTAAAAGTGCGGGAGACCAGGCTTTAGTGCGCAAGGAAGGGATTCCAAGTGCGTGAGTGAAGAAGAACTTATGTGTGGGAGTTGGGGAAAATTTCTTCTCACGCATGTGTGGAAGGGCATGAGGTGAGTGGAGACAATTTTAATATTTGTGGGGACAAATATGTGGGGACAATTTTCAAGAAAATCGGATGCCAAAGTATTTTGGAAAAGGAAAATGCACGCTTATGCGTAAGTATATGTGGCATAAGGGGGCATTTTAGTTCTTCAATGACTTTTTTAGGTGAGAGGGCAATGTTCTTGATTTTCATAAGTAAAAGACGCCATCAAGTCCCCGTGGAGGAGCCCTTGTGGTCACTCATGTCCAAACCAGGATTGTATTTAAGAGGTATAAGCCTTAGGCGTCGATTTTCCTAGGTTCATGGTTTTCAAATGCTTAATCGTATTATTCTAAACATGCTGAAAAATCCATGAGTGTACCAAGAGTCAAGTCAAACAAGCTTCCTTTGGATAGGCAAGTTTCTAAATGAATTCGTGTGAGTGTGTGTGTAGGTGTAAACCTGGACGTGATCTGCCTTCGGTCAAAATTTCGCTTTTCCTGGTGGACATAGCTCAATTTTGAACCCCCATTGCAAAAAAATAAAAAGGGGAGAGGGTGAATGAGGTAAGAGTAATATCTTCCTTTCGGGCAATATTTTAGAATTGTCCCAGTCTAGCACATGTCTTACTTCCTAGGTCCCTCTGGCTTTCTTCTTTTTACCACTTCTTTATTTTTGGGTGGAAAGGTACAGTCCGTTGTTTGGATCTGTACTGGTATAGCCGTTGTTTAGCGTATACCGTGCGTAAAGGCGTGAAAGCCTGCTAAATAGAGAGTTTAACCCGTTCACTTGGGTGTTTGGCCTCTCCTTGCCTAACTTTCTCTTTTTTTTTTTTTGTGTTGTTTATTCGAGTTGAGGGGGGGCTCTTCTGTTTTTCACCCCGATTCTTTTCATGCTTCCCCTCTAGAAGTGTTTATATAATGCCAGAGCCAGTTTTTGGGACATATGCTAGGTCCGGGTAACTCCTCATTTTGACCTAGGGTTAATACGAGCGGGGCGAAAATAAGGGATATTTTGCTTTGGGGAGTTTTAAATTGTCCCAGTCTACGGGGTAGGCAATTTTTCTTCCATCAGGCAAATCTAGTCCAATTATACATGTGTGAAGGGAATGACATGACTTGGCGGAAACATGTTCAAATAGATACGAGTTTATCTTTGAGAGTCTTATAATTCTATCATCAAGTACTAAACGCTGGAAATCGCAGGAAGGAAGAATAATAGTTCTCAAGTATTGAAAGCTTTTCATGCATGGAATTTCTTTAGATAAAGTGCATTCCACGAACCTGGAACCTCGACTCCTTCGGCATCTACCAGGCGGTAGGCATTCCCGGAATAGGCATGGGTGATCACATAGGGTCCCTCCCATGTGGGTTGCAGCTTTCCTCTCGGGTGAGGCTGTCTTGATGGCATGATTTGCTTAAGTACTAATTCCCCGATTTCGAATTTTTTTTTTATCACCTTCTTTTCAAATGCCCTTGCCACCCTTCTTTGGTAGGCCTGGGCATGGTCTGCCGCTCTTAATCTCTTCTCGTCCAGTAGTTCGAGGCGTAGTAAAAACAAATGCATACTTATGTTTTTGAAAAGGGGCCTGTGTCAGTGAATAGATATGTTTTTGGAAAGAAAAGAATGGAGATAAAGTTTGGAAAACAATTTTGTTTTTAGAAGACAAGTATGGAAAGACCGTTTGTAAAACGTTTTTCGGTGGAAATCATGGAAGCATGGCTTTGTAAAATATCTTGTTTTGAAGAAAGGTGTGGAAGCGTGGATTTGGAAAACATTTTCGTCGTGAAGAAGTGTGTGGAAATGTAGTTTGTAAATATTTTCGTTGTTTTTGGAAAAAATATGTAAAGAAAGTTTGGGAAAGTGTTTCATTTTTTGTTGGAAGCACGGAAACCTGATCTTGTAAAACTTTTGTTTTGAAGGAGTGTGGAAAACATGTTTTTAGAAAACTTTTTTTTTTTTTTAGTTTTTAAAGAAGAGTGGAAATAAAGCTAGAAGTAAGTATGTTCAGAGTTGGGGAATGAAAGCTGATCGGCATGTTTTGTTTGTTTCATCTTTTTTTTTGGATTTCTTTTAGGAAAGCAGGTAAACAAATATGTACAGGGGTTGATAGTGAAAGCTAGTAAACAAACATTTTAGTCTTTTTGATTTTTTTAGGAAAAGCTGTAAACAAATATGTACAGGAGTTGAAAGCGAAAGCTAGTAAACAAATATTTTGATCTTTTGATTTTTGAAAAAGCTGTAAACAAATATGTACAGGATGATGAAAGCTTACCCGGGAGGATCGGTACCTGGTTCTTGAATTTGTGTTGCCTCCTCGGGTCGGCTTCTTTTTTATGGCCGGCTGATGTCTGGTGGGGGTCCCCTGTTCCCAAATTCTCCCTCCCTGAGTCTTTTCAAAGGCCTCCCTTGATGGAGTAGTTCTTCGTCTGTGGCGCCTGGTTGCCAACATGCGAGCACCTCTAGCCGGATGCGCATGGCACAGACGCTCCAATTTCGGGCCTGAGTATTATTAGAGCGCGCCTCTCCCCATATGGATATTACCTTCCCGCGGTACGGGAAGCGAAGACATTGGTGTCGGATGGATGAGACGGCTTCGATGCTGTTGAGCCATGTCCTCCCAACAATCAGAGGGTGGGGCGATTGAATGTTCATCACCATGCAGTTAACGATGGTGGAGACTGGGCCGATCTTCAGTGGGAGCGTGACTAGTCCGCAGGCGTTCTTGCGTGTGCTGTCGAAGGCGTAAATGTATTCGTCTGAGGGCTCCAATCTGGGAACCCGGCCTTCTAGCTTTTGGTAGGCGGAATATGTAAGGACGTTAGTTTCCGCTCCCGTGTCAATGAGAATGTGACGGAATTCCCTTCCCCCGAGTATGGCGGTGATTGAGAGGGGTGCAGAACGTGCTCTGGCTTTTGCGACTTCATGGGGGAGGAAGGTGATCGAGTTGAGCTCCGCAAGATTGCTTGGTGGATGCTGGGTCCTGGCCGCTTCTTCTGAGTGAGAGTTGTTGTCACAAGGGGACCCAGGTGTGCTACCGCCTTCATTCTCGTTCCCCGGTCGGAGGGCTAAGGTGAACATATTGTGTATGGCCCAATTGTTCTCGTTCTCGTATTGGAGGCGTGCTTCTCCCCAAATTGTCAGTACATGATTCAAAAAGGGCAGTCGAAGGCATTGGTGTCGGGGGGAACAGATAGCTTGGATGTTGTCTAACCATGGTCGCCCCAGCATCAATGGGTACCTCGTGTCGATGTCGGCCACGAAGCAGGCTACTTCGCAGATGAGAGGTCCGACGGATAGCTCGAATGTTCCGGGGCCGCGGGGAGTCTTCCCGGTATGGTTGAAAGCTTGGATAGTATGGTGGGCCGGGTGGACGGGAGGACGGCCTAGTCCGGGTATCTTCTGGTAAGTGGAGCATGTCATTATGTTCATGCCCGATCCTGGGTCTACAAAGATGTTGTTCAGCCACAACATCTGAAGTCGTCCGCGGATGTGTAGGGGGTAGACTCACAGTCGGGGATCTGGGAGGTCTTGGTCAGTGAATGAAATGGTCATCGGGCGGCGGGGGCCATTGACAGTGTCGGTACTCTTAGAGGACCCGTTGTCGTTCGGATGCCGGTCATCCGACATACATTCCCCTCCTTCGGGTCCTTCGCTAGCTCCTTCGGGGATCTCCTCGAATGGCTCTTCTTCTTCGTCTTCTCCCGGGTTTTTTGTCCGCTTTCGTCGGACTCGAGGTTGATGACTGCGGGAAGGGCGAGGACTGCGTCTTCTTCTTCGCCATAGAGTATGGCGAGGTCATGGTCGTCGAGGTTCAGCTGGAAGGGCTCGTTCTGCTCTTCCTCCTCGGACTCTTCGGATAGGCTGCCATCAGTAGCATCTTCCGAGCTGCTTGGTTCTGGCGATGGTTGTCTCCCTCTCCTGATCATGTTGACCGCGTGGGCTCTAGATGTGGAGGCTTGGGTGTGTCCTGGTAAGGGGTCAGTCAATATGCCAAGTGGCTTGGGTGCTTGGGGATTTCCCTGGCTCAGATGGCCTTTGATCATGGCCCAGTCAAGGCGCCTGTCATCATTAAGATCATAAACGAAGTCCCGAAAAACAATGCATTGTTCTACGATATGGCCATATTGTTGATGATATTGACAGTAACGCGCCGTGGGGTGTGAATGGGGTTTTGTCGTATTGGCACGGGGACGGGTACTAATCGAGGGGTAAAATTTTGATTTGCTTGCCGAGGCGGTGCATATCCGGATGATCCGGGCGTGTACTGTCTCGGAGCTGTTCCTCGGTCAGGAACTCGTGCTCCGTTCAGGTAGAGTGCCGATACTTGGTTAATGATCCCCTCTACCGTGGGGGTTTGCGCCTTACGAGGCGGTTGTCCAACCCTATGGCTGATAGGTGGGGACTAGGTTTGTACTACTGGGGCTGCACAACGGGAAATCCTGTTGTGGTGGTCAATCAGAAGTTGATACGTAGTGCAGTCTCCATTTGAAAGGCTCGTACGGAGCTCTGGACTCAGGCTCTGTAACATCATGTCAATTTCTTGACATTCTGTGAGTTGCAGACCGGTTCGGTGGACAAGGGTGTGCCACCGAGACACGTATTGTTCGAATTCCTCCCTAGGCCTCATTCTCTCTACGGTTAGATCTGAAATAGAGGGGGTCCTAATCCTCTGGTAACCGTAGCGGCCCAAGAATTTCTCGCTTACAGCCGAGAAATTCGACAAGTGATCTACAGGGAGGGTGGAGAACCATTGTAGTGCTTCTCCTTCCAATGATTTCTGGAAGAGGAAGACTAGTAGAGGTTGATTATGTAGAATCGGGCATGCGTCTAGATAAAAGGCAGTTAAATGAATGTCTGGGTCTCCACGACCGTTGTACCGGCGGAATTTGGGGATTTTGAATCCCTCCGGTAGGTGGACTGACGGGATTTGTCTCAGGTTATGTAGAGACATGTGTTTGGGGGCCGAGGGACCAGTCTCGGAGAGAATTCTCCGGATGGTATCGTCCAGTGTTTCTCCCCGGGGAGGGCTGCCTAGCGGTCCCGGGTTTGGGGTGGTCTGGTAGGGGCCTGGGGTGGAAACAACTGGGAATTTTGGATTTGTAGGGGAAAGGGGGGTGAACGAAAAGACGCTCGGGTTGACCGAGTGACTGGGTGTGAATGGGGTTTTAGGAATGGGTTTAGGGGTTTCGACAGGGGTTTCCTGTCTCGAGGTCTTGCCATGACGGTAGTCAATGAGGTCATGAAACATGTCCTCTACCGTTTGATACCCTAGACTAGCCATCCTTTCCTCTAGATGGGTCAGGAACTGTGTGGCCCGACCCTCTTGGTGATTCCTTTCCTCTAATGTCTCCTCTTCTATGTGGGATTCCATGACGAAGGGTGGGGGGGTTAATGCAGATTGAAAGCAGTAAATAAAGTAGTAAAGGATTGCGCAGCTGTGTGCGACTTACGAAAGCAATAAAGGATTGTGCAGCTGTGTGCGACTTACGAAAGCAGTAAAGGATTGCGCAGCTGTGTGCGACTTACGAAAGCAGTAAAGGATGTTATAATGCACAGTAGAAGAGGATTTAATTCAAGGAGTGAGAAACTCTAACCTCCCTAGAGGGTTGATAGCATTTTAGTCAAGTTTGTAAAAGGGGGCAGAAGAGGATTACCTTTTGTTGTTTTTCACGAGGGAGGTCCCACCGTGATCGCCAGAATTTGTCGGTGTCGAGAAAAATCCTGCGTGTGTGGGGGTTCTTCAGAGGGTTCGGATCAGATGCGTGCCCTGGCGGGCTCGGCCGGATCGTCTTCTCGGAAGGGGTGAGGGTGTGGTTCCTGGTCGAGGCGCCCGACAGCGGCTCAAGAGGATTCAAGGGGGTTTGTGATCGCCACCTGCTTTTCTAAAAACAGGAAAGGGTTTGGGTCAGATTTGATCGCCTACGTGGGGAGTTTGTGGGGTCTCCGCTCTGAGACACGGATATACCGTACACAGAGGTGAAAAACAGGTAATCCTATTCTGCTCCCGGGCTTGACTAAAGGAGTTATGGGACAAAGGGGTGTGAGGATGGGGTGTGTATAGGGGGCGGCTAGTTGGATCTAGCCGTCTGGTCAGGGGCGGCTACCAGGGTTTAGCCGTCCCAGGTCTAGTTTGATTTGGGTAGAGGTTTGGTAGGAAATGGGTTTGGTTTTGGGCAGAGGCTAATCTAGGCTTAGCCCGGGTTTTTGGAGGGTGGGATGAGAGGGTATTTTATGTGGGGAATGGGTGTTTCTCTCACAAAAGGGCTCTCTCTCTCTCTCTCTCGGGATTTCTAGTGTGAAAAGGGAATGTGAATTGTGGGATGTTGGTGTGGAATGGTTGTTTGTGGATTTGTTGATTCTATATTTGGGCTTGGGACCCCTCTATTTATAGTAAAAGAGGGGCAGGGAAATATCCCGAGGGTAATGGAGTGGGTTGGCTTCGATTGGACCTCTCATTAATGCTCTGGTTCTTCTGCCAGAGAACAGGTGAAGGGCGGCTAGTGCTAACTAGCCGCCTGGGATGGGGCAGCTACTTCCTGGTAGCCGCCCCTATCATGACCTGCCAAACGTCCCATCTCTGACAAGCGGTGGTTTGGGTCGGCTACTTGGTTTGACCCGGCCAAGAGAGGGCGGCTAAAGGTCATGACCCGCCGCAATGATCAGCATTTAATATTGCTTTATGTCCCATCCAGGGAACTGGTCCAAAGTCGGCCAGGGGGCGGTTAGGGGGGCGGCTAGTTCACACTAGCCGCCCAGTGAGGGGCGGCTAGTTAGGGATAGCCGCCCCTTTCTAGGGACTTTAGGTTTTTCAGGGTTTTGGTTTTGGTTTAGGTCTGGGTTAGGGTTTGGCTTAGGTTTAGGGTTTGAGCTAGGGTTTGGGTGTAGGTTAGGGTTTAGGGTTTGTGGCTAGGGTTTGGGGTTAGGTTTAGGTCAAGGCTGGGATTAGGGTTTAGGGCTAGGTCAAGGTTCTAGGGCTTTTCGGTTTAGGTTTAGGTCAAGGCTGGGATTAGGGTTTAGGGCTAGGGTCAAGGTTCTAGGGTTTCCGGTTTAGGTTTAGGTCACGGCTTGGTTTAGGGTTTCCGGTTTACCGAACGTTTGGTTCTTATTTGTGTCCACTTGTGGGAGATTTCCGTGTGTTACTTGAAGTATTTCTGTCTCTCTGGACGGTCAAAATTGGGGTATCTACAGCGTCGTCCTGAGGTGACTTCGAGTGACGAATACCTAGCTTGGTATCGTCAGGAGTATGCGGGTATCCTCGGGACGATGGAGGAGGAGATTCTGGATGCCTACGTAAGTTTGGAAACCCTCCTTCTCTTCCTCGTTCTCCATTGCTTGAATATTTTCTGAATGGTATTTGCTTTTGTAGGTTGAGTTGAATGAGATGGAGAAGAGACTCAAGACTGCCAATGAGCACCTCCAAGCGTGGGCCAGGCAGATAGAGGTGTTGCGGGTACAGAGAGGACGCTTGCAGGACCAGGTCCGAGTCCTCAAGGCTCAGGTGGATGCTCTGTCGAGAGCGAGGGCCGACGGTGCTTCCTCATCTTCCGCCCCTCCTCCTTCTATGGTTTCCGAGCAGGAGCTCGAACTGACGAAGGAGTTGGATGCAGCCCGAAGCGAGTTGACGGCCATACGGATGGAGTTGGGCCAGGCGAGGGGTAGGGCTTCTCAGGCTGAGGAGGAGACGGACCGGCTGAAGTCCATGATGGTTTTGAGAGAGGAGGGGTTCATTATCCTAGGCCATGAGAGGGACTCCCTCGAGATGAGGGTGTCGGAGTTGGAGGCTTCAGCGGGCGTTCCTGGAGGTTTGATGGGAGACTTGGTTCGTTCGTTCCAGGCGGCCGGGGATAGGGACCGAGAGGCGCTCAGGGCATCAGAGGTGAGGGCGCGGGAGTTGGAGGAGAGGTTGAGGGCCGCCGAGGATCAGGCTAGAGGGACAGAGAGTCACCTCCGACAGAGATTGGAGAGGAGAGATAGAGATATGCAGCAAGTCCGTCTTTGGGAGGCGACTATGAGGGGGAAATTGGTTGGAGGGGGCTTTATGACCGAGGCGGACCTCGACATTCTTCCGTTTGAGCCTGACCATTCTCTCTCGGCTTCCTTGGCTACCGGGGCCACCTTCAGCCGTGCTTCTCGTCCTTTGGCGTCTCGGAGTCGTGGGATATATGCGAGGGCTGCGTCTTCGGTTCGAGAGACTCTTGCCGCTCCTGACGCTCCAGAGGTTCAGTCCTCTCCTCGGCCACCGCTCCCTTCTCAGCTAAGCCAGGATGTTCCTCCTACTCAGCCTCTAGCGGATGATGATACGCCGAGGTATAGCTTCTTTGTCTCTTGGTTTTAGGTAGAAGAATGGTATATGTGCGAGGAATTCATGCTTTTCTTCTTTTGTTTTGACTCAGGTGATTATTTCAGTGAAGTATAGCTCAAGACTTCGGAGTTTTGGAGCTCTTGGAGGAAAAGATTCTTTTTTTACGCTCTCTTAGGTTTAGAAAAACAATCTATATTTATGGTTTTGGTAGGACAATTTAATTTCTCGTTTGTATGCATGGTTTAGTATAATTTGCATGGATGTTTAGGTATTTAAAGAGCTTCCTTTATTTAGACAAACGCGTATTTCGTGGATGGGTGATTTTGGTGTTTTTATATGTTTAATTCATGGATGGGTGTAGGGTTTTGATATATAATTGTTTTAGCATGGTATCTATACAGGTTTTGTGTATGAATATGTGTATGAAATGTGTACATGCAGGTTTTGGGAAGAATTGATCTCAATAGGTAAAGAAGTGTTGAAGAGTTGATTGGACATAGACTGACATAATTGAAATAGGTGCCACTAGCCGCCCAGTTAGGGGCGGCTAGTTGTGCTTAACCGCCCCCTGCCTGGGGCATCCTCACCTGAAACGAAGGGCAGGGGCGGCTAGTGTAAACTAGCCGCCCCTAGTCGAGTTTAGCCGCCCCCTGCCTGGGGCAATTTGGTTCTGCTGCTCCTGTCTGCTGCTGCCGCTGAAAGCCTTTATGACCGTTTCAACCTTCGGGGCCTATAAAAACATTCCTTCCATGGACCAAGTGTTAAATCTGTCCAGATTGCGCCCCTGCACTGACTTTCGAGCCCTTCTTGCTTGAATTGTCAAGGGCTACAATCCATCTTAAGGTGAAATGGAAAAGATAATGTGAGAAAGTAAAGTGCGGGAGACCATGCTTTAGTATGCAAGGAAGGGATTCCAAGTGCGTGAGAAAAACTCTTAAGTGTGCGTAAAGGTGGGACAATTTCTTCTCAGGCATGTGCGGCAAGGGCACGAAATGAGTGGGGACAATTTTAATATTTAGGTACGGGGGGTCAACTTTAATATTCCAAGAAAATCGGACGCCAAGGTGTTTTGGAAAAGGAAAATGCAAGCTTATGCGTAAGTGTAGTTGGCATAAGGGGGCATTTTAGTTCTTCAATGGTTTCTTACGTGAGAGGGTAATGTTCTCAACTTTCTGAAGTAAAAGATGCCATCAAGTCCCTGTGGAGGAGCCATTGTGGTCACCCATGTCCAAACCAGGATTGTATTTGAACGGTATAAGCCTTAGGTGTCGATTTTTCTAGGTTCATGGTTTTCAAATGCTTAATCGTATTATTCTAAACATGCTAAAAAATCCATTAGTGTACAAAGAGTCGAGTCAAATAAGCTTCCCTTAGACAAGCAAGTTTCTAAGTGAACTCATGTGAGTGTGTGTAGTTGTAAATCTAGAAATGATCTACCTTTGGTCGAAATTTCACCTTTCCCGGTAGACGTATTTCAATTTAGAATCCCATTACGAAATACAAAAAAGGGGGGGAATGGGGTAACAGTAATATTTTCCTTTCGGGCAATATTTTAGAATTGACCCAGTCTAGTACATGTCTTACTTTCTAGGTCCCTCTGGCTTTCTTCGTTTTATCACTTCTTTATTTTGGATGGAAAGTACAGTCCGTTGTTTGGACCTGCACTGGTATAGCCGTTGTCTAGCGTATACCGTGCGTAAAGGCGTGAAAGCCTGCTAAAATAGAGAGTTTAACCCGTTCACTTAGGTGTTATTTTTCTTTTGTTGGCCTCTCATTGCCTGATTTTTTTTATTTGAGGGGGGAGCTCTTCTGTTTTTCACCCCGATTCTTTTCATGCTTCCCCTCTAGAAGTGTTTGTATAGTGCCAGAGCCAGTTTTGGGACATATGCCAGGTCTAGGTAACTCATCATTTTGACCTAGGGTTAATACGAGTGGGGCGGAAATAAGGGATGTTTTGCTTTGGGAGTTTTAAATTGTCCCAGTCTACGGGGTAGACAATTTCTCTTCTTTCAGGTGAATCTAGTCTAGTTATACGTGTGTGAAGGAAACGGCATGATTTGGCTGAGATGTGTCCAAATAGATACGAGTTTATCTTTGAGAGTCTTATAATTCTATCATCAAGTACTAAACGCTGGAAATCGCAGGAAGGAAGAATAATAGTTCTTAAGTATTGAAAGCTATTCATGCATGGAATTTCTTTAGATAAAGTGCGTTCCACGAACCTGGAACCTCGACTCCTTCGGCATCTACCAGGCTGTAGGCATTCCCGGAATAGGCATGGATGATCACATAGGGTCCCTCCCATGTGGGTTGTCACTTCCCTTTTGGGTGAGGCTGTCTTGATGGTATGATTTGCTTGAGTACTAATTCCCCGATTTCAAATTTTCTTTTTATTACCTTCTTTTCAAATGCCCTTGCCACCCTTCTTTGGTAGGCCTGGGCATGGTCTGCCGCTCTTAACCTTTTTTCGTCTAGTAGTTCGAGGTGTAGTAGGAGTGCCACCCTCCTTTCCTCAATTTGGAGGTCTTCTTCTAGTACTATTCTTAAGGATGGGACGAGGATTTCGTAAGGTACTACTGCTTCGGCCCCAAACATGAGTGAATAGGGGGTTTGACCAGTGGGTGCCTTAATGGAGGTTCGGTATGCCCAGAGGGCGTCTACCAATTTATCAAGCCAATCGGTAGCCTTATGGGTTTCTACCGTTTTCTTTATAATTTTGAGCAAGGTTTTGTTGGTGGCCTCTGCTTGTCCGTTCCCCTGTGGATAATATGGCGTGGAATGATGAAGTTCTATATGATGTTTATTTCATAGGTCTTGAAATTCTTGGGAGATGAACTGGGGACCATTGTCAGTTATAATCGCTTTGGGGGTGCCGAACCGTGCAAGGATGTGAGTGCGGACAAAACGCGTAAAGGTAGAGCTTTTAATTACTACATAGGACTCGGCCTCAGCCCATTAGGTAAAGTATTCTGTAGCGGTGAGGATGAAAACTTTTTGGGTGGTGTTTTCTATAGTGTCCCAGAATGGTCCTATCACATCTAATGCCCACATAGAGAAGGGCCATGGTGAAGTCATGGGATGTAAAGAAGATGCAGGTGCGTGTATTTTGTTGGCATGAATTTGACATTGGATACAACGCTTAACGTATTTATTGCAGTCCCCTTCAAGCGTGGGCCAATAGTAGCCCATCCTCAGTACCTTTTTCGCTAGCATCTGGGCGTTGACGTGTCCTCCGCATACTCCAGAGTGAGCTTCTTCTACAATGGTATATGCTTCTTCGTCGTCCAAGCACCTAAGTAGTTCCCCATTGAAGGAGGCTCGAAAGAGTGTCCCCCCTCAGAGGCAGTATTTGACTGCCACCCTCTTAACTATTTTCTGGTTGTTGCTAGTAGCATAGCTTGGGAATGAACCGTTTTCAAGGTAATTTTTTATGTCAAAGTACCAGGGATTTCCGTCGTCGATATCCCCTAGTTCAAGGGTTAGGATTTCCGTGGTACTAGCATTTTTGTTGGTTTGGTTCCTTTTAAGGGAATCTCGAGTTTTATAGTCATAGAGTTCGGTGGCAGGTGCTTCCAGTCTTTGGATAGTGACTGTTTCAGATGTTCTAGATAAGGGGAAGGTGAGCGATGAGGCTAAAGAGGCTAGAGAATCTGCAAGAATATTGCCGGTCCGAGGTATGAAAATGTGAGTAATCTCACGGAATTGTTTTAGCAGGACTATGGCTAGTTCTCTATACGGCTTCAGTTTTGGGTCTCTAGTCTGATATTTTTTAAGAGTTTGGCGGATCACTAAGAGGGAGTCCCCAATAATGTCTAAATTTTTAGCTCCTAGGGTTAGGGCCGCCTTCAAACCTGCTATTAGGGCCTCGTATTCGGCGATGTTGTTGGTAGCTTTAAACGTAAGTTGAAAAGCTTGTGGGATAATGACGCCTTCGGGGGAGATTAGTGCTATTCCAATTCCATTTCCCTTTTGGTTGACCGTTCCGTCGAAGTATAGCGTCCATGTCTCTCTATCCTTTTCTTCAATAAGCGCAAATATTTCTTCGTCCGGGAAGTCAGTTTTTACTTGTTCGTAATCAGGGAGGGGTAGTTGAGCGAGGTGATCAGCGATGGCTTGCCCTTTGATGGATTTTTGAGTGGCATACGTGATGTCAAACTCATTTAACTGTACTTGCCATTGGGCTAAGCGTCCGATTAATACGGCTTTCTCGAATAAGAACCTTACTGGGTCCATTTTGACAAAGTATTTGACTTTGTGGGCAAGAAAGTAATGTCGCAATTTTTGGGAAGCGCATACTAATGCTAGACAAGTTTTTTCTATAGGAGGGTAGACTTTTTCGTACTCAATCAGGGTTTTACTCAGGTAGTAAATAACCTTTTCCTTTCTTCCCATGTCGTCGTGTTGTGCAAGCACTGCACCAATGGCTTCCTTAGTTGCAGCTATATAGAGGAGCAGGGGTCGTCCGGGCACTGGAGCCGAAAGGACTGGGGGATTAAGAAGGTACTTTTTAAAATTATCAAAGGCCTTTTGACATTCACTATCCCAATTAAACCTAACTCCCCCTTTCAATAGTTTGTAAAAGGGGCGACATCTTTCAGCGTGTTGCGAAATAAATCTCCTAATAAATTGCAACCTTCCTACGAGCCCCCTCAATTCTTTTAGGTTCTTAGGTGGGGGCATTTGGGCGATGGCTTTTGCCTTAGTCGGATCTATTTCTATCCCCCGTTTACTCACCATGAATCCCAAAAGTTTCCCAGAGGAGACCCCAAAGCCACATTTCTTTGGATTCATTTTGAGTAATATTCCCTGCATCTCTGTAACACTTGCCTAAGTATGTCGGTGTGTCCTATTCGAGTTCTAGATTTAACTAAGATGTCATCCACATATACTTCTACTAGTTTGTGCATCATATCATGGAATATTGATGTCATAGCCCTTTAATATGTTGCACCCGCATTTTTGAGCCCGAAAGGCATCACTATGTAGCAGTAAGTTCCCCAGGGTGTGGTAAAGGAAGTCTTTTCTTGATCTTTTTCTGCCAGCCGGATCTGGTTGTATCCAGAAAAGCCATCCATGAATGAGAGCATCTCATATCCTGCCGTGTTGTCAACAAGGAGGTCGATATGTGGGAGTGGAAAGTCATCTTTTGGGCACGCTCGATTGAGGTCCCTGAAGTCGATGCATATCCTGATCTTTCCATCCTTTTTGGACACTGGAACAATATTTGCCACCCATTTTGGGTATAAGACTACCCGGATAAATTTAGTCTGGTGGAGTTTGTCTACCTCATCTTTGATTTTTAAGGCCACCTCGGGATGAAGGCGCCTCAGCTTTTGCTTTACTGGTTTTGCGTTAAACTGGTGTTCGACTAACGAGGTATCGAGTCCACGCATGTCCTTGTAAGACCATGCAAAGACATCTTTATACTCATGTAATATTTTAACCAGGCCCTCTCTCTCATCGTGATTTAGTCCTGCGCTAATTGAAATGATTTTGGGGTCAGCTTTTGTCCCTAGGTTTAGCTCCTCTATCTACTCGTCTGCTTCTTCTGTCTTTTCATCGAACCTTTGAAGGCTCTGCTTGAATTCTTTAGACAGGTCCGCTTTTTCTTCATTGTCCTCATCACAGATTTCGAAGACCTCTAGACCATCATCTAGGTTCTCTATGTTATCTAGGTCTGGTTCTTCTATAACTGCTATTGATTCAAAATTTTCTAAACCTACTATGGCCCTACTATACCCTTCTAAGTTGCTAATGATCTAGTCAGGTATTTGACTCCTAGTAGGTTTGACTGTTTTGGACGAGGCACTAGGGTTGGGACTTTTAGCTTGACTGGCTAGACGATGTAGTTTATTCAGGAGATCGGAGTCATCGCTAAAGGGGTGCCATGCCGGGGTGAAGTCATCCTTGTCGAACAGGGATCCTAGGGTTTTGGTTTCCAATTTTTTTTTGTGTTTTTTTTTTGTTTGAACAGAAAAGACACTTATTATTTACAACCTACTGGATTGGTGGAAGTGTTTCAACCGACTTTTCTCCAGCAGCTGGCACTCCTTTGTTGCGATGCTAGAGCACTGCGAGAAAAGGAGGCTGGGTCAGCAGGAGTTTTATTGTCTGGTGGTGAGTGTGTGCGCAGGTGTTTATTAGGGTGTGGGAATAGCCATTCTAGGGAGCCAGAGAGATAGTCTGGCTCTCCTTCCTGGATAGGGTCCAGGGGGTAGGAGTATACGATCTCTTTGGCGGGCTCTTTGATTATTCCTCTTATGAAATGTTCGTACAACCTCCAATCGCATTTTCCCTTTAGTTTAGGGTGATGCTTGGATGAGCCAATGCCTTTCTTATCTAGCCATGCTGGGAGTTCGATGGGGTCCAAGATCCCATTTTTGTGTCCCAGGGTTTCCCCGGGAAGGTAACCCATGATCCCCATGATATGCCAGCCAGGGTTCTCAAGCCTAGGGTGGCTTTCCTTTGAGGTAGCGGGGAGAGTATTCCGGGGTTTTAGCCAATCGGCTGGAAAATCTAAGATGTGGATGGTGGCTTCTATGGGTTTTGGGCTACTGGTTTTTACAGTGATGGTTTCATTATCGGCAAACCTTGATTTAGGTCCTTTGATCGCATCCCATTGTATTTTGATTATTCGACCTCCTAAGGGAAATTTCAAACATTGGTGTAGGGGAGAGGAGACCCCCTTTATGGATGCTAGCCATTTACGTCCTAGGATCATATTATAATCTGAATCCATTTCTAGGACATAAGCTTTAGCGCTAGTTTCTAGCGGCCCTACCTTTAATCGGAAGTCCTTAAAGCCTAGAACCGGACAAGCCGTTTTGTCATAGGTAAATATACGGGTGTCTGTTTCGCAGAGTGTAGTTATGCGTCCGTCAATGTGCTCGAAGGTTTGTAGTGATATGAGGTTTACTCCTGCCCCAGTGTCAATTAGAACTTTATCCACCGAGTATCCTTCGAGGTTAATTGTTATGCATAGGGTTGAGGTGCTAACAACCTTATCATGAATCTCTTCTTTAGGTCTAAAGGTTATGATGGGCCCTAGTCCTGCAGTGGCTAGAGCTATTGGTACGCCTGGGGTAGAGATTTGTCGGTCGACTTGGATTCTTTCTAGGAACATTCTTAGAGCCTGCTGGTGGTGTTCTGAGGTTTCGATTAGCTCTAAAATGAAAATTTTCGTGGGGATTTTTTGAAGTTGGTCTAGGATGTCGATCTTATCTCCGGTGTGGGGCTTCTCAGTCTCTGTTTGAGGCAGGGGGTGTCTATAAGAACGTACAGTATTGAAAATTTTGCCTGCTCTAGTAGTATGATGGTTCAGTGCGTCAATGGTGGTTCGGGGGTTTTATTTTAATGGGCATAGGCTTTCGTTATTTGGTGAGGGGGATAATGGTTGGACTTTTTTAGGGAGAGAGAGCTTTGTGGGTTTGGGGAGAATGGGGGAGGGGACTGGTAGGACGGGGGAAGAGGCTGGTAAGATTAAGCTACCTGGGATGATCCTGGGTGACTCTTCGTGGTCAGCGTCTTTTATGGTGTAGACACTTTCATAGCTTAGGCTCTCTGGTTCTTCCAAGGGAGCCTTCGTGGCCGGCCTTGGGTCTTGAGTTGTGGCTTTTACAGGGCTGGGGGTCTCTGGGGCTGGCTTGACTTCTAGGGATTCTGTAGCTAGGTTGTTTTTGAGTCCCCTGATGGTGGCCCAGTCTAAGCGCCTCTCTTCATCAAGGTTGTAGACAATGTCTCGAAACGAGGAGCATTGTTCGATGGTGTGGCCTGATGTCGATGATACTGACAAAAGCGGGTGGAGTCTGCGCCGATAGGTGAAGGTCTAGCCATGGGTAAGGAAATGCCATTGACCTTTAATAAGGCTCTGAAGATGTTCCCTAGGGTTTCTGGAAGAGGAGGATAGCTATCTCTTCTGTTTGACCATCTTGGGCCGTGGAAGGAGGAAGGTGCATCCTTATCACGGGGGTTGCGCGCGGGTTCTCCAGGGGTTATGCTTTGCGTTCTTGGGGGGATAGAATAGAAAGGTCTCCTGTTTTGGTCCTGGTTTTGGATTGAGGGGGCATGGATTGGGGAATCATGAGTTGCAGGGTTTTGTTGTGTTGGCACGGGGACGGGTACTGATCGAGTAGTGAAGTTTTGGTTGATTGGCCAAGGTGGCGCATACCCGGATGAACCGGACGTGTACTGTCTCAGAGTCGTTCCTCGATCAGGAACTCATGCTCCGTTCGGGTAGAGTGTCGATACTTGTCTAATAATCCCCTCTACCGTGGGGGTTTGTGCCATACGAGGCGGTTGTCCAACCCTATGGCTGATAGGTGGGGACTGGGTTTGGACTACTGGGGCTGCACAATGGGAAATCCTGTTGTGGCGGTCAATTAGAAGTTGATACGTAGTACAGTCCGCGTACGAAAGGCTCGTACGAAGCTCTGGACTCAGGCTCTGTAACATCATGTCAATTTCTTGACATTCTGTGACTTGCAGGCCGGTTCGGTGGACAAGTGTGCGCCACCGAGACACGTATTGCTCAAATTCCTCCCTAGGCCTCATTCTTTCTACGGTTAAATCCAAAATAGAGAGGGTTCTAATCCTCTGATAACCGTAGCGGCCTAAGAATTTCTCGCTTACAGCCGAGAAATTCGACAAGTGATCTACAGGGAGGGTGGAGAACCATTGTTGTGCTTCTCCTTCCAATGATTTCTGAAAGAGGAAGACTAGCAGAGGTTGATTATCTAGAAACGGGGGTGCGTCTAGATAAAAGGCAGTTAAAAAAATGTATGGGTCTCCACGACCGTTATACCGGCGGAATTTGGGGATTTTGAATCCCTCCGGTAGGGGAACTGACGGGATTTGCCTCAGGTTATGTGGAGACATGTGTTTGGGGGCTGAGGGACCAGTCTCAGAGAGGATTTTTCAGATGGTTTCATCCAGTGTTTCCCCCCTGGGAGGGCTGCCTAGCAGTCCCAGGTTTGGGGTGGCCTGGTAAGTGCCTGGGGTGGAAATGGCTGGGAATATTGGATTCGCGGGGGAAAGGGGAGTGAACGAAAAGACGCTCGGGTTGACCGAGTGACTGGGTGTGAATGGGGTCTTGGGAATGGCCTTAGGGGTTTCGACAGGGGCCTCCTGTCTTAGGGTTTTGACCTGGCGGTAGTCGGCGAGGTCAAGAAACATGTCCTCTACGGATTGGTATCCTAGACTGGCCATCTTTTCCTCTAGATGGGTCAGGAATTGCGTGGCCTGACCCTCTTGGTGGATTTCTTTCATCTAGTATCTCCTCCTCTACACGGGATTCCATGATGCGTGTGAAAAGTTTTAAGGGAACGAATGCAGATATAAAGAAGTAAATAAAGTGGTAAAGGATTGCGCAGCGGTGTGCGGCTTACAAAGCAATAATGATGCTGTGACGTGAATTAGAGGAGGAACTGATTCGAGGGGTGGGAAACTCTAACCTTCCTAGAGGGTTGATAGCATTCTAGTCAAGCTTGTAAAAGGAGGCAGAAGAGGATTACCTTTTGTTGTTTTTCACGAGGGAGGTCCCACCATGATCGCCAGACTTGTCGGTATCGTCAGAATCTTCCCCCGAAGTGTGGGTGGTGTGTGTGTCGAAGGTGGGGATCCGGCGGGGTGCGCGGGGTGTGCGCGTGCGTGTGTGGGGGTTCTTCGGGGATTCGGATCGGATGCGTGCCCTGGCGGGCTCGGTCGGATCGTCTTCTCGAAAGGGTGAGGATGTCGTTCTTGGTTGAGGCGCCAGATAGCGTCTCAAGAGGATTCAAGGGTTTGTGTGATCGCCACCTACTTTTTCTAAAAGCAGGAAAAGGTTGGGTTGGATTTGATCACCTACGTGGGGAGTTTGTGGGGTCTCCGCTCTGAGACACGGATATACCGTACACAGAGGTGAAAACAGATAATCCTAGTCTGCTTCCGAGGCTTGACTAAAGGAGTCTTGGGACATAGGGGTGCAAATGGGGTGTGTATAGGGGGAGGCTAGTTGGATCTAGCGGTCTGATGAGGGGCGGCTACTAGGGTTTAGCCGTCCTAGGTCTGGTCTGGTTTGGGCAGAACTTCGGTAGGAAATGGGTTTGGTTTTGGGTAGAGGCTAAGCTAGGTTTAGCCAGGGTTTCTAGAGGGTGGAATGAGAGGGTATTTTATGTAGGGAAATGGGTATTTCTCTCACAAAAGGGGCTCTCTCTTTCTCTCTCTCTCTTGGAAGGGATTGATCAGGTGAGGATGGTGGGTTGAAGATGTTGATTGGTGATGTTGTGGATTTGGGCTTGGGACCTCCTCTATTTATAGTAAAAGAGAGGCAGGGAAATATCCCGGGGGTAATGGAGTGGGTTGGCTTTGATTAGACCTCTCATTAATTCTCTGGTTCTTCTGTCAGAGACCAGATGAAGGGCGACTAGTTCCAACTAGCTGCCCAGGATGGGGCGGCTACTTCCTGGTAGCCGCCCCTATCATGACCTGTCAAACGTCCCATCTCTGACAAGCGGTGGCTTGGGTCGGTTACTTGGGTTGATCCGGCCAAGAGAGGGCGGCTAAAGGTCATGACCCGCCGCAATGATCAGCATTTAATACTGCTTTATGTCCCATCCAGGGAAATGGTCCAAAGTCGGCCAAGGGGGCCGCTAGTGCTAACTAGCCGCCTGGTATGGAACGGCTAGTTAGGTCTAGCCGCCCCTAGCCAGGGACTTAGGGTTTTTGGGTCTTAGGGTTAGGGTTAGGGTTTCCGGTTTAGGTTCAGGTCAAGGCTAGGGTTAGGTTTTAGGTTCACCGAACCTTTGGTTCTCTACTTGGATATCCAACTATGGGATATTCCGTGTGTTACTTGAAGTATTTTTGTCTCTCTGGACGGTCAAAATTGGGGTATCTACAACCTTCACTTGGTCCTTCAACATCGTCAAACCCTCATCTAAAGCAGAGGCGCGGTCAGCTCAAAGTTCGTAGAGTTTGACTTGCAGCTCCTGCTGTTCTATGGTCAAAGATTCAACTCGCCCCTTAGCATTCTGCGCCCGCAGAGAAAGGGAGGTCAGATCGAAAGAATGGGAGAACCTCTGCTCGAAAAGTTGTCTAACATGTTCTTCAGCAGCTTTAGCCCGGACCAGGGTGATAGTGGCTTCTCTGCGAGCAGCAGATTCAGCGAGCTCCAAGGAATGGTGAGCTTGGTTCGCGTCTGCCAACTGCTCGTCGACCAACCTCAACTGCGCCTCCCTTCACAGGGCCACCCCTTGGGTCGACTTTAGCAAGGCTTCAAGCTTCACGGTCTCTGAGCTACGCTCGCCCAGCACCTGCTAGATGATAGGAATTCTGAAGAAAAATTGATCAGCGCCTTGAAGAGAGAAATCTCTGAAGAAAGGGTTTGGGCTACTCACATTGTAAAGGCACAAATCGAGCCAAGCAAAGAGTGCGTCCATTGTAGCCCTTGAGCCGAGCGCTAATATATTCCCTGCTGGCGCGGTCAGCAGAAGAATCTCTGGATGAAGTACCAGCTGATGTCGCAGGGATGGAGGTCAGAGCCAAAGGAGCAGTAGACACGTCCGAAACGTCCAAAGGCATATGGGGATCCCCGCATCAGCCGGATCGACGGAAGGTGCCCTCTCGACGGTCTTCTCAACTGGGGGCACCCCTGACGATGTCGCCATATGGGGACCAAAGGCAGACGCGTCAATTACAACCACCTCCGGCGAAGAAGGGATCATCACCATCTCCAGTGCGTGATAAACCAGCGAGATGGATGGATGTCCCACTCCCCGAGCACACATCGGGGAACTAGCAACTGCCGCCTCAGTGACAGTTGAGGGAAAATCACCTCCTGGGATGGAGGAGGTCGGCGCTGTAGCACCAGGATCCTCGATCCTATTCACCGCATCTGTATCCTCAAGCGACAAGCCACGATGTGAAACTTTTGTGTGGGACTTTGAAATGAGCGGCAGCCTCGGCAGCTTCCTGGAGATTGACTTGCCCTTGACAGCAGCAGAACATTCAGCCGCCTCCTCAACCATGGTGGGAGGCGAATCAGATGGAGCATCGAAGCCGGCAGATCTCGAATAGGAACCAGCAGCTCTGAGAGGCGAAAGGCTAAAGATTTTTTGAAAATCCCTATCTGGAAGAAACTGAGCTCGAGCAATCTAATCGAGCTTGACCAAAGATAGGCCAGGAGTCCTTTTCTCTGACTCGTCTACAAGAAGAATAGAAGAGCGGTCAGCCTGCTTTGAATCGAAGAAATTGTAAAACTACTGGTTCAGTACTCACCGAGCCGGTCAGGATGAAACAAATATGGGATAGTCGCCTTGCCATCCACCAGAGGGGCTGGAAGCACCCAGAGGCCAGTCAGCTGTACCAAATTCTTGTCCCGCCATCCACTATCGGAAGAACGGAGTTTGTCCACAAGAGAAATGGCGTTGGTCCTAGGTTGAAGATAATACGCATGCTCCATCTTCTAAAGATCGTACAAGTGAAAGATGCCATTAACACCAAGATCAAGCTGCATCTCGCGGTTGATCGTGACGACGCACATCAGCACCCTCAATAAATTGGGGGAGCACTGAAGAGGGTGAAGCCTGAATCGACACATGAAGTCATTCACCAGCTCAGGGAGAGGGAAGGAGAGAGCACTTCTCAACATCTGGAAGGGATACATGTACAGCTTGTCCGGAGCAGCATCCTTCCACGTCGTCGAAAAATTTGTAAGGCGTTAGGAAGATATTGACTGAGTTCGGGATGGACAAGGTGGACCGCAACCTCTGAGCTATATCCATCGACATGGTAGAGATCGAGAAAGAAGAACGGCTAAGGTCAAAAGAGAAGAGGTATCATTTTCTTCAGATAGCAATGCCTTCTGTTTTCCCATATTGGGAGAGTTATGGGAGGGAAACGTCTCCTCGAGAACCCCCATAATCATGATGAAGGAGCGCGAAGATCAAGATCGTGGTAAGATTTATCGCCAAAATCTTCTGCGAATATTGAGGCACAGCTGGCGCAAAAGGCGAAGCGATGGTTTCAGACACGTGGCAAGTATTTAATTGCTACTTCCTTACGTGTCACGGAGATAATGACTCTTCGGGTCGATGAAAGTAGTTCGGGAAGTCTGATCGCGAAGTCTACTCGTGGGTGCTACTCGAAAAACATATTCATGACGATTACTTCAACGACTAGGTATCTCAACTCAGCATACGTACATAGAGGTGCCATGAAAGTCAAAGTTTTGTATCAAAAGGATAGACGAGTAATGATATGAACAAGATTGAACAAAAAAAAGTAATTTTTTATTCATCTGATGGATAAAGGTTACACAAAAAAAATATATACAAGGCGTTTTCAATCCTCTGTTCAATCTGTTGCTCAGTCCTTCCCCCGAAGTCTCTTCTCCCGTGCCGCATGGAAGAGCGTGAGCAGCTCCTCGTTGCTCATCTCTCAAAATCATGCAAGTGGTTAGAGTAGCCCAGGCGATAGCCACTGATGAAGTTCGAAAGATGTTCTGCTTCATCACCTTTGCAAGCTTCACAGAGAGAACGCAATTCAAGATCGATGGAAAGAACAGCTGCACGGGTTGAGGCTTGCAAGTTCCTCGATGAAACGCCAGCCAGGAGGAAGTCCATGTGCAAGCGTTCCTTAGGCGTAGGAGCAGCATCTGCCCCAACACCCAAGTTCGCAGGCGACGTTGTTGGGAGCGGGTCAATCTCCATACAGCGAGGGCTAGGGGCAACTCCCTTACCATCAACAAGCGCCGGAGAAGATGGAGAAGAAGAGGAAGAAGTAGAAGCGAAAGAGGAGGACGATCGAACGGCGAGGGATGGAGTGAGTGAGCCAGAATAAGGCAACGTCGACATCAGATCCACCGGTTGGGCAGTGGAACATGATCCAAAACCCAACCAAAGGAGCCTTTGAGAGCACCGCCTCGCCCCAAGACGCAGTCCGAGAGGAGGATGAACCGAACCCTGACCCCCCCCCCCCGATGGCTCAACTATACCGGTAGGAAATGTTGCAATTGGAGGAGCGCATCTCGGTTTCTCCAACCCGAGCAGCACCCACCACGATCGATCCAGATACTCTATCTCTCGAGAGATGGCGTCCATATTCACCTCCTCGACCTCTGGCCTGGGGGTGTCCACCATCGGTCTTCGGGGACGACACAAGTGGCGTTGAGAGATATTCCAACCAACCGGCATCCATGGGCCCCGCACCAGCACCCGACGGCTCTCCCAGTCACAAATACCCCCCCGAGACATGCCGAGTACCAGTTCTGGTGCCCCTGCATGGCAGGAGATATAGAGTGACAGAGAGCGCCCTGAGATCAAGTCCTTGATCTGGTAAATCCACCGGATCTCCGACAGGCCCAACTCAGCTCTGTCTTCTTCCCCAACTCGACCGTGCACATCAAGATGCAGTACATGTTGGGGATGACCAAGATGGGGTGAAGGCGAAAAAAATCAAGAAATTTGGCTATCAGGAGTTGCAAGGGCAGAGAAAGACCTCCATCTTTGAAATAACTCGGATGGAGGAGGACATAGTCAAGGGAAAGGATAGGGATCTCGTCCTTAGACAACTCATGAACCGAGAAGTCTGAGGAAATCTCCAACTCCTTGTGAAGGTCTACAATAGGAGCAGCGTTCTCCATTGTCAGGAGGAACAAAAGCTTCAAGAAAAAGAAGGCGAGGTGTGATGAGAAATGCTTCCCACTTCGGCCTTTAAATAGGTCATTGGAGACGCTTCGAAAAGACGACAGCAATAATTCGCTGCGGATATTGAGGTGTAATCAATACCTTGAAAAAGTGTTTCACGAAACCCTAAGGGGTGCCGACGTTTGGGTTATCGAAGAAGAGTGACGTGGAAAACCACGCGGCATTAAAAGCCGACTCAACAAATCGGTCACCAAATCTGCAACAGAGCAGAGAATCCCGAGGGGTCGGTCAGATGACCAGATTTTTGACTCTCGAAGAAGGATGAAAGACGACCGAATTTCCTCATATCTCCTGCTCTCTCGACACTACAAAAGAATAGGAGAGGGGGTATTCGTGGAGGTATAAATTTGCACCTGGACATGTGTCATGATAAGGCAAAAAAGTAAAACATGGGCCATCCGGCAGAAAGCCCATTAAGCCCAGTCCATGAAAGATGACCTCACGATGACATCACCCGGCAGGTCGACACGACTAGACTAAAAGATCTAGTCATACGGTCGATGTGCCCGCAAATCAGAAGGGATCACCACGGGTAGTCCAAGGCACGCCCAGACGACAGGTCCGGTCGTTCGACCTTACTACTCATAAACGAGTGATCTAAGGCACGACCAGACAACAAGGTCTGGTCGGGTGACCTTATCATTCAAGTGCGGGTGATATAAGGCACGACTAAACGACAGGTCTGGTCGAGCGACCTTATCGCTCAGGTGCGAGTAATCTAAGGCACAACTAGACGACAAGTCTGGTTGGTCGACCTTATTATTCGTCGACATAACGTACATGCAAGTATGTCAAGAGGCCCCGAGCAGGTTCCGAAACGGTCAAGGGACCATGAACGCACATAACTGCCACGGCAGCATTTAAAGCTCATTACTCACAGAACGTGGGTAATAAGGACGACATGGTAAGTAAATGCAGGGAACGTTTTCCTAAGAAATAGCCCACTACTAGTTAGTGGGAAAACGATTACAAAGTAACCAACTGAACTACGTGAGACTTGATCCCCCAGCAGGTATATAGGCAGCCTATAAAAAGGTCGTGCGACAACACTCTTAAGGTAGATTCGAGATAATCGAAGTCTGGATGACAACTTAGTTATTTTGGACAGCCAGGCACAGTCTATCCCCTTCTACCAACAAATCTCGTTTCCATATAACCCTTCCACTAAATATCCTTTACCGAAAATCCTTTTTGAAGTTCATAATCCCATAAATCACAAATTTAACTGTGAGGGAAAAATATCCTCCTCACTAACATATAACATTCAAAGTAAACAAAAATTTAAATAATATAACAATGAACTAAAAGGGAGAGGTAATGGTTATTTGTGTCACAAATTAAACGTTCAAAACAATAGACACTACATATTAATCTAAACAACATTCAAAATAATAAACACTAACATATATATTAACCTAAACAATTAACATAAATCATGCAACAAACCAATTAATTATACAAATTCAAAAGCTAATAAATTAATAAGGCTTGTCAACGGATGGGCTTGGTATCACGACCAACAAAGGGAATACTACTTACCGAAAATGAAATGAGTGAACAGATTCTCTTTCAGGAGTGTCGAAGAGAGGGGATGGAGCAAATCAAATGACTTAGTCGGTTGGTTATGGGTTACAATTTATGGGCTTCATTATGGACATATTGATACAAAAATGAGTTAAAACTTATATTTATAACTTTATAAATAAGAAACAAAATTATGAGTCAACTAATATTAATAGTCTTATAATATATGAGAATATACTAATAAATGCTCTCGGATCCAACGGGTCGGGTTAGGGTGGACCCGGACCCAACCCATTTATACATTTGGGTCCACCGGATCGGGTCTAAATTGGGTCGGATATATTACACATGTAATCAGATCTGTGTCTGGACCCGACCCGTTGACAGACTTAGCGGCAATGGTGAGCAGAGGAGACCAGAGGAGAGAGAGTTTGGGATGATTTTCCAAACGATCAGATGAATTTTGTGCATATCTGAATTATTATTTAAACTCCTAACATATTCTTTCCATTCCTATATAGGCACATATATCTGCAAAAAAAAAATTTAAGATAGAGAATGAGAATTTTATTTTCATTCATTCATATTATAAACTCTAGGTTATATTTTACGTTCAACTCATTTCTCTTATTTAAAGTTTCCTTTTAAAATATGAACTCTTAAAAACATTTGTTTCCCAACAGTAATTAATCCTCAATAATTGACTTAATTAATTAATTAAATTTTCACATTAAGATCTATTATATATTGATGAAATCAAATGCTGCTCAATCTGAATCGAATTCCAATACAACTATAATCAAATCAAACCCATCGAACTGGATTCCGATTGACCTCTAACTTCAAAATTTAACGTGGTTGGTCTCTTTCACCTTTAAATTGGGTTCGGGTTAATCTCCTACTGGACTGAAACTGTCCAAGTTGCAGCCCTATCTACTTGTCCAGTAGTCCATTCCAGAAGGCATTTATGTTGGAAAATAAAAATATGAAATATGGATCTTTTAAGGGATGACAAATTTGCTCACTATTTTTTTACTTCAAAGGCTTCCTCTTATTTTTCAATATAGAGCATACAACCCCTTTATATAGATGCTTACATGACTCTTTGGATTACTAAATACATCAATGACCATTTAAACTCCATATGACTCCTAGAACAACCCAAAGACACTTAGAAATACACACCAACATTACTACTATAGATAAACTCACAAAATAAATGCATACAAACATCTATAACCTTCTAGAATAGCCCTTGATTTTCCACAACTCTACAATTCCGAATTTGACCATCTTTGACCTTATTTTGCCATGTAGGATGCCATGTAATCAAGTTTAGTTTTCAACATCCTCCCTTAAACTTGATTTGATCAAACCGAGCCTATTTCGCAATAAGGAGAACAATTCATGCTTCAATGGTTTTTGTGAAAATATCCGCAACTTGATCTTGAGTCTTGACATAGAGAAGTTCAATATTCTTATCCTTCACATGCTCTCGGATGAAGTGGTAACGAGTATCAATATGCTTGCTTCGTTCATGGAATACGGGATTCTTTGCAAGTGCGATGGCTGATTTGTTGTCAACATAGATCTTCGTGGGCTCTTCTTGGATGACTTGAACTTCCTTGAGTAAGTTCCGCAGCCATATTGCTTGACAAACTCCCGAAGATGTAGCAACATACTCCGCTTCACATGTGGAAAGAGTGACGATAGCTTGCTTCTTCGAGGACCATGAGAACGCCGTGTTTCCCATGAAGAACACATAACCGCTAGTGCTCTTTCGTTCATCCAAGTCTCCTCCCCAGTCACTATCTGTATATCCCACAAGCTGAAATTCATTAGAAGATGAGTAAAATAAGTCATAATTTGATGTGCCTTTGATGTAGCGAAGGATCCTTTTTGCTGCTAATAGATGAGTGGACTTTGGTTCCTCCATATATCGACTAACAAGTCCGGTTCCATAGAGAATATCCGGTCTTGTACATGTAAAATAACGAAGACTTCCAACCAAGCTTTTGAAATAAGTAGGATCCACGTTGCTGCCTTCATCATACTTGGACAACTTGATGCCACAATCTACCGGTGTGCTAACCGGATTGCACTCCTCCATGTTAAACTTCTTGAGAATAGACTTTGCATAAGCTTCTTGTGTGATGAAGATGCCTTTCTCCGTTTGCTTCACTTCGATGCCAAGATAATAGGACATGAGCCCAATGTCCGTCATCTCAAACTCTCGAATCATGGAGTCTTTGAACTCCTTGAGCATGCTTGGATTATTCCCTGTAAAAATGAGATCATCCACATACAAACATACAAGCAAAAAATCTCCATTTTCAGCCTTCTTTGTATATAAAGCATGCTCATATGGGCATTTGATAAACCCATTTGCTTGGAAATATGCATCAATTCTACTATTCCATGCTCTAGGTGCTTGTTTCAAGCCATATAAAGCTTTTTTCAACCTTAGAACCTTTGCTTCATGGCCTTTTTTCACATAACCCGTAGGTTGTTCAACATAAACTTCTTCTTCAAGAAAACCATTCAAGAATGCTGACTTGACATCCATTTGACAAATTTTCCATTTATTTTGAGCAGCTATAGAAACAATCAATCTTATTGTTTCAAGTCGAGCAACGGGAGAAAATACCTCATCATAGTCGATTCCCGCTTTTTGTTTGTACCCTTTTGCCACTAAACGAGCCTTGTACCTCTCGACTTCTCCTTTCATATTTTTCTTCACCTTGTACACCCACTTGACTCCAATGGCTTTCTTTCCTTCCGGTAGCGAAGTGAGCTCCCATGTGCTATTCTTCTCAATGGACTTGATTTCATCATCCATGGCTTCTTTCCATCTTTTATTTTGAATGGCTTCTTCAAAATCTAAAGGCTCACAATCGGCAAAGAGACAAAAGAGTGTGAGATTTTCTTGATTTTCTGTTACCTCATACAACTCGGAGAGAGATCTTGTTTTATGTTTCACACGGGAAGAAGATGAACATGATGGAGAGGAAGACTGTGATGTTGAACCACCATGAGCGGGAGATAATGGTGATGTTGGAGAACCACCATGAGAGGGAGATGATGGTGATGTTGGAGCATGTACTTCAGTCTCCTTGGGCTCTTCAACATCTTCTTCAAAGAACATGTTTGGATCGTTCCATTTTTCTTGTGCTCTCCACTCCCATGCTTTTTCTTCATCAAACTCCACATCTCTACTCACCACAACTTTGCCGGTGATTGGATCATATAACTTGTAGCCTTTGGTCCTTGAATCATAGCCGATAAGAATGTGTTCTCCGCTTCGATCATCAAGTTTGGTTCTTCTTTGTTCCGGTACATGTGCATAGGCGATGCTCCCGAACACCCTTAGGTGTCCAACTCCAGGTTTCTTCCGCTCCATGCTTCTTGTGGCGTCATGTTCCACAAGCTTCTCGTAGGACAACGGTTTAGAAGATAAACCGCACAATCCACCGCTTCGGCCCAAAACACCTTGGGCATCTTCTTGCTCTTCAACATGCTTCGCACCATATTGAGAATGGTCCGATTCTTCCGCTCGGAGACTCCATTTTGTTGAGGCGTGTAGGGAGCCGTAAGGGAATGCCGAATCCCATGTTCTTCACAAAATGCTTCAAACTCCCTTGATGTGAACTCGCCACCTCTATCGGACCTGATAGATTTGAGAAAATAGCCACTTTCTTTTTCTACATGAGTTTTGAATATTTTGAATTTACTAAACACCTCAGATTTATTTGACAAAAAATAAACCCAAGTCTTTCGAGTATAATCATCGGTAAGGGTTAGAAAATACTTGTGACCTCCAAGAGAGTTTGGAGTTACGGACCGCAAACATCCATATGAACAAGTTGTAGTGGCTTTGTTGAATGAGATGTAGCCTCCTTTGGGAAAGAATTCCGATGATGCTTGCCGAGTAGACAGCCCTCACAAAGTTGCTCCGGATGATTGATGAAAGGCAATCCTCTCACCATGTTTTGTTTCGACAACAACTTGAGACCGCCAAAATTTAGATGGCCAAATCTCAAGTGCCACAACCATGAAGTATCTTTTACACATGCTTTCAAGCACTTCACATCACCGCCTTGAATGTTGAGAAGAAACATTCGATTTTTTGTCATGTGGACTTTTGCAATTAATCTTTTTTTCTCATCTCTTATAAAGAGACTACAATCTGCCATATGAATTTCATAGCCCTTTTCCAACAATTGACCCAAACTTAGGATATTATTTTTCATAGCTGGGACATAGTAGACATTTGAAATGAATTGATGACTACCATTTCTTTGACGAATAAGTATTTTACCTCTTCCCTTCACCGAAATCTTCGAAGAATCACCAAAAGTGACTTGGCCATCAATGGACTCATCTAAGTCCACGAACATGCTCTTCTTCCCACACATATGATTACTAGCACCTGTATCAAGATACCACATATCTTCTTTCTCTTCTTCTCCTTTGAAAGCTAACAAAACAGCATGCTCTTCTTCTTTTCTTTCAACATAATTGTTTTCTCCGTCAACTTGGTTAGTAGCAAGATACCAACAATCTGAGGAGTAATGCCCAAATTTCTTGCAATTAAAACATTGAACTTGGGGTTTTCCATACCTTCCTCTTCCAGAAAATCTTCCTCTACCACGATTGTTTTGAAATCTTGGGTTTTGATCTCCATAATTTGTTGGAGAAAACCCGCCTCTTGCTCCTTGTCCGCGACCTCGGAATCCTCCACGACCTCGGAAAGTTCCTCGGCCACGACCTCCGCCTCGACTTCTATCTTCATGGCTTCTTTCTTTTGGGCCTTCTTTTGAGCCTTCTTTTAGGCTCAGCTTTGATTGCAAAGCTTTCTCCGCCGGTTCTTGTCTCTCGTTCAACCTTTGTTCATGAGCTTGCAAGGAACCCATGAGTTCATCAATAGTCATGGCCTCCAAGTCTTTCGACTCTTCAATGGCCACAACAATATAGTCATACTTCCGATCAAGAGATCGAAGTATCTTCTCCACCACACGAACATCTTCAATTTTTTCATTGTTTCGTCGAAGTTGATTAACAACTGACAAAACCCTTGTGAAGTAGTCAGAGACCACCTCCTTCTCTTTCATCTCCAGTTGTTCGAACTCCTTTCGGAGTGTTTGAAGCCGCACCTTCTTCGCCTTCTCCGCGCCTTTGTAGGAAGATTGAAGTATCTCCCATGCTTGTTTTGATGTAGTCGCGTTGGCAATCTTCTCGAAAGAAGACTCATCTACACCTTGATAGATGAAGTAAAGAGCTTTCTTATCTTTTCTCTTCGATGCTCTAAGAACATCTCTTTGAGCATCAGTCAATGCTGCATCTTCTTGAGGCTCTTCATAGCCATTCTCTACGACGTCCCATGCGTCTTGAGAGCCCAACAAAGCCTTCATTTTGATACTCCAATTTTCATAATTTTCTTTTGTGAGTTGGGGAATGGTGAATTGCGTCATCCCGGTCGCCATCCCCTTTTTGTGGCTCTGATACCACTTTGTTGGAAAATAAAAATATGAAATATGGATCTTTTAAGGGATGACAAATTTGCTCACTGTTTTTTTACTTCAAAGGCTTCCTCTTATTTTTCAATATAGAGCATACAACCCCTTTATATAGATCCTTACATGACTCTTTGGATTACTAAATACATCAATGACCATTTAAACTCCATATGACTCCTAGAACAACCCAAAGACACTTAAAAATACACACCAACATTACTACTATAGATAAACTCACAAAATAAATGCATACAAACATCTATAACCTTCTAGAATAGCCCTTGATTTTCCACAACTCTACAATTCCGAATTTGACCATCTTTGACCTTATTTTGCCATGTAGGATGCCATGTAATCAAGTTTAGTTTTCAACAATTTAATGGTTTTCAAATACAAAGATGTATTAATATGTCTCTAATGCGATTCGTTTTCGTGTAGACTTTTAGGCGTCAGGTTAAAGCGATTTCTTTCTTTCATTATTTAGACCTTAGTTTTTGAACCCACAGTTTCAAGCAAACAATTGTTCTCTCTTGTTTTCTTTTTCTTGTTCTTCTTTTCTACCCGTCTTCTCACGGGCTTATCCTCAGTTCACGTTTTTCATGAGAATTACTATTGTGAATTTTGCAAATATATATTATAATAAATACAGTAGTGTCTGGTTTTTTTTCCTTCTGAAGGTGGGAAGTGCCGTCGACTATAGAAACTATGAATGGTCACATTAATTTACTAGACTCTTCCATAGAACTTGTGTTATGTATTCTTCATGTGTATATGGCTAATTTATCTATACTATCATTACCCAGCATGTTTATGTACCAAACTTTAACCCCCCATTTTGATAACGGAATTGAGTTATTATATATAGATAACTATGCCAATATATATAATAAATCTACAAGAATAAAAGATTTTATGTTTGTTGTGTTTTTTTATATTTTAATTGGAAAACGTAAGAATAAATATTGAGTTGTTTGGTTGATAAAGAATAAAATATAAATAAAGTGTAAAAAAGTTGATTTGATATGTGGGGCCTTTGATGTATAAAAGGTGTTGATAGGTGATTTGATATGATAATGTGTAAAAAGTTGATTTGACATGTGGGCCTATAAGAATAGATAAAATGAGTATAGCTTATCCTAGGGGTTATTTAGAATTGTTATACTCTCTTATACTCGTTTAAACTGGCTTAGCAATATCAAGTTATACCTTGCAAGCAAACAATTATTTTCCTTATTCATTCTTATACCACTCTTATACTACCCTTATACTTGTTTATTCCGCTATTCAAAGGGAGCATAAGGGTTTCTGTTCTCACATTCTTTAGAATTGTACTTTGAGGACATAATGAAATTGTGATAGTAATTTTTACTTTAAAAAAAAAAAAACTCTAGAGATGTTAGAGGGGATGTCAAGGATCAATAATTAAATGGTTCTTTTAATTCTTTCAATCATATGGACTTTAATTGTCAAGATTAAAAGATTAAATTAAAAGGGTTCATATTTAATATTTATATATTTATTAATATTAAATATTTAAATAATACATGTGCATGTATCACGTGCGAGGGTCAATTTTTTTTTATAAGTACAATGAGGATCCTAATACGTATAATAAATTAAAAGAATATTTTTCGATATGAGATAAAATCAAATCCATAAAAAGTGTAATGTTTTAAAATATTATTTTTATCTATAAAACCCCAACATTTCTATTGGGTCTAGTTGTGATAGTGGGCTATGCTATAATTGGGATGGAGTATTGTCCAAGCTTTTGTAAATAAATATAAAAAAAAAGGGTAAATTGCGTTTGGTCCCCTAAAGTCTTTGAAACATGTAAAAGCACCCCCTGAAGTTTCAAAACATACATTTACACCCCCTGTTATTAGACTTTTCGTTAAAATAGAACAAAAGTACGATTTTACCATTTTTAATTAAATCATTATCGTATTTTCACCTTTTAATTAACGGTTATGTGAGTTAATTCTCACAATAAATTGATCCAAATGTATTTTAAAATTTAATTATTGTAGTAATTAATGTTTATAAAGCATATTCAAAGTTAATTTGATTTTTTTTTTGTATTTGCAAAATTAATTAAAGGGCTAAAATAGTAATTTTAAAATACTTTTGTCTCATCTTAATGGTAAATCTAACAATAGGGGGTGTAAATGCATGTTTTTGAACTTCAGGAGATGCATGTTTCTGCGGGTTTTAATAATTTCATGGGGTCCAAACGCATTTTACCCATAAAAAAAAGGTTAATTGCTCTATATACGCATAATTTGTTTTTCTTGCTAATGTTCTTTTGATGAATAATGCTCATTTTGATGATTTTCACGTTATTCATTCATGGTTATGTAATAAGTGGTGGACCCACGATTTCTTTGGAGGGGGATTTAAAAGTTAATTAAAAAAAACATAATATAAATTATATGAACCATAATCACTCACATCCGAATCAGAATACCCCAAATAAGAAAATTTCAAATGAGAATAGAAGAAAGAGAGTGATTGATCCAATTATACAGAGAAATGATGGATGAAATATTGGAGGGGAAAAACATGTGAATAGGGATGACAGTGGGACGAGATAAACTAAAAACTCACCCCGACCCGACACTATTGGACGGGTTTGGGATTCAAGTGCAAAACCCGCCCCATCATGTTATATCCCGTTTAAATCATTTATATCATTCCAAATGATATAATAGATAAATTAAACTAGCATATCATATATTATTATTATTTATAAAATATTTAAGCATGCATTAAAGTAATATTATATAACATAAAGAATAAAAATAATTATTTAATTTTTAATGTAAGAAAGAATAAAAATATTTAAAAAAATTGAGATTTTTAAATTCGTACCCTTCTAAATAGGATGGGATGGGACGGGTTTGAATTCTTTAAAAATCCGTTGGAACGGGTTTGGGATGACATAATAAAACCCGTCACGGGTTTGGGACGGAATAATAAAACCCGTCACGGATTTGAGACAGATTGTAATAAAATTTTATTAACGAGTTTAGAGTTGGGATTGACCAAACCCGTCTCAATCCGCACCGTTGTCATCCCTACATGTGAAATGTCTTTGAATCCAATTAAAGACAGAGTAAATGGAAGGGCATGAACCATGTAACAATTATCATAATGTAAATTAATATGATGATTGAAAGGTTTTGATAAAGAATGATGGGTGGTAAATTCATAATAATGTATATTAAGTATAATTGATAATGTATATTAATTATGATAATTGAATGTTGTTGAGGGGGGGGTGAATCGTTGGAATGGAAAACGTTTGGGATGATGGATCGGAGTGGAAAATGTGTGGGATGAAATCTTGGTGGGATTGCCCTGGGTATGAAGAGTCTGGTAAGGGTAAATCTGAGATGAAATATTGCAGGGGATTACAAAGGGATTAAAGAGTTTTATGAGGGTAAATTGAATAGGAATTTATTCACATATAACATAATCAAAATAGAGTAAAAAATATATTCTAACAATAAATTATATTTTGAATATCCTTTTATTTTATAAGAATTCTTTTATCTTGATAATATTATGATATCCGAATTTAAATATAAGTTAATAATTATATTAATCTAATTTCAGTTGGTAACGGTGAATTATATTTTGAATATTTTCATTTTCTAACAATAAACTATATTTTGAATATCTTTTCATTTTATAAACATCCTCTTATCATGATAATATTATGATATCAGATTTTAATTATAAGCCAATAAATATATATATCTAATTTCAGTTGGTATATATAAAAAATTTGAATACATATAAGTTATGTAAATTATTATGATTTTGTGATATAAATAAAAAAGATATGATGAAATGTATGTATTGGAATAACTTATGAAATGAGATTAAAATGATGTAAATGAATTTTCATGGGATTAATTAGAATTGTATGGGTCAAATTATTAAATGATTGTGATTAAAGTGGTGTGAATGGATTGTAATGGGATTGAATAGAATGTTATGAGTAAAATGGTCAAATGATAGTTTTTTTGGGTTAAGAGATTTTTATATATAATAGTATAGAAATATAAATTAACACATATTCATTGCAATTTATTATTTCATTTATTTGATATGGGGAAGGAAAATTTAAAGTAAAAGTAATAAATTAATCTTCTAAAAAGTTGTCTTTTGTGGAGTCCTATTTTTTTTGTTTAAAGAAATATAAAATTCATTTAGTGGTACGACATATTTCATTATATTATTATATAACATATATTCACCTTAAAATAAGATTGTACTGGTATTGTATTGGTTTGCAAAGAAAAAAACCTCACTAAAGCAAAAACTGCCACAGAATTATTATGATGTTGTGATCTAAATTTTGAAATGAACCTGATTATTTTCATTTTTTAAATTGAAAATATCACATTCAAGAAATTCTATCCTGTTTTTGTTTCTAAAACTTTTTACCAGAAATAATCCAATAGGTAAGAGTTTAATCAATTTATTGATGTAAATATCAAAAGAAATGACACAAAAAAAATGATGGATTGAAGTTTAAAATAAATTTGCTCAATAATTTTTTTTTTACTACCTGTATTGCTCAATAAGATTATTGTCAGAATTTTATCCCCTCCCAATTAAGTAAATACAAAAAACATGTAATTAAAAAATTCACACCTAGGAAA
Source organism: Acorus calamus (assembly GCA_030737845.1). Lineage (NCBI taxonomy): Eukaryota > Viridiplantae > Streptophyta > Magnoliopsida > Acorales > Acoraceae > Acorus > Acorus calamus. The sequence goes on along the minus strand of CM060869.1, from coordinate 20,102,986 downwards.
ACTGATAATGAGTTTGCATCACATGTAATTAAAAACATTGAATTGCTCATGAGCTCGAATGTGCATTAACAAACATGGACAATTCTTTCCTGCTCCTTTGTATATTTTATTGTCAAAAGTAATTTTTTCTTGGGGGGTTGGTAGAGCATCTCCAAGGTGCCTTTTTTTTCCTGCTCATTTAACTCATTAGAGGAGTGGGGGAGAAAAAACATCTTCAAGGGGCTACTTAACACTCAACAAATCCGATGAAGGAGCTTGGAAGCTCAACAAATGGGGAGGCACGTGGAGTTTCTGGGGTCAACATAAAAAAATAAAAATAATATTCTCTCTCATATAGTAAGTCCCACATAAAATTAATTAATTTAAATTTAAATACAATTAATAATTAATATACCCTTAAAATATAATATTTAATATAATAATCTTTTATGGTAGGTCCCCCATGCTCTCACATTAAATTTTAAATATATTTAATTAGAATTTAAAAAAATATTAATAAAATATTATTATAAGAGTCATTTAGAAAATATAGTTGGAGTGGACACATTAATCAAGCCTTCTAACTAGATATATGTGTCATGTTCTACCAGATGAAGAAGATATTGGTGGAGCATGATTGGAGATGCTCTTAGTTGGTGAGATTTTAATTTAAATATTAAATTATTCAATTTTTTTTTAATGATGTTTGGACCCACAGAAGGGAATTTTTTAAATTACAAGAGATGCTTTGAAAATTATGATAATAACATTGATTCCTTGTTTAGGAGGATTCTCTGAACTAGCAGATAGAGAATATTTTTTAAAATATCTTTATTATGCAAAAAGTAAATACACTTCAAAACCATTTATTTACATTCCTTTGCAACAAAAAAAATTTCCATTTCTGTAACATGAACATGTTACTTTCTATGAATATATCCTGACAAATTCTGAACAATCCTTGCATTATCCATGTGACATCATCCGTAATTTTTTACTCACTTTACCGTACATTATTTATTTGTTAAAAAAAAAACAAAAACACAATTATAATAATTATAAAAATAAAAAATTAAAAGACATTCAAATCCTTTTAAACATGAATAATCTGATATAAGTCTTTATTAAAATTGAAACAGACATACAAGTTCTTGAAAACTTATAAAAACTCATATATATCTTTGATTTCAACAAAAATTAATCATAACTCAATCTACCATACTTAAATTTGATTTATAACCATAAAATGATTAAATTATCCTCAAATTTTTAATTATTTTCAAACAATATCTTAATGAAAATGAAGAAGCATAAAAAAGTCTTACCATGATTATTTGATCTTTGCATGGATTAATTTATTTTTATGATTATTTATAGAGACTATAATGTTTACACAATTACATAATGATAAAATATTTTGTTAAATTTAAATGAAATTTTATCGCATAATTAGGTATTTGTGAGTTTTTAAGTATTCATGTATCTATCCTAACTTTCATAGAGACTTATATGAGTTTATATGGATGTAGATATTTTAACCCTAAAATAAAACAAAGGATTTTATTCGATTCTTTTTTGTTTTTCTCATTTTTAGTTTTATATGGTCAGTTATTTCAATTCCGGGAACACCCTCCATCACGAACAGAAAACGAAAGTCCGGATTTCAAGAAAGAACCGGATACACCGACTAACTGGAGGGGCAAAACAGTCAAAATGTCAACCAATAAAAAGGGGAGAGAGAATCTCAAGGGACTCAACGACCCTCTGTTTTCTCACTCAAAATCTTTTGTTCTCTACGCCCCCTTCTCAGGAGTTATGGCTTCTTCTAACCCGAGTCGCTGGTTGAAACCGGAGGTATAGTTTTCTATGTTTCATCTCGAACTCGTCGATCTACTTTGATTTGGATTTCTTACGTTGATCATACTCATACTGTTTGTTCTAGGTTTATCCTCTGTTCGCAGCGGTTGGGTTTGTGGTCGGGATGTGCGGATTCCAACTGATTCGTAACATCTGCTTCAATCCCGAAGTGAGGTCAGTCAAACAATCCTGGTTCATTATCTGATTCTCTGTTTCGTTGATTCACATTTAAATCCAATATCTATGTCTGTTTGAAGATGTTGATTGTTCGGATGTGGAGGTACATGCATGGCATTGTATTGATCGATACGCTTCTGAATGATTGGAATTTTTTTTTTCCTTCTGTACATCATAAATGAAATGATTATATCATGACAATTTCATTGGATAGGTGGATCCACAAAAAAAAAAAAATTAAGTAAACGAAAAAAAACATGATACCTGTGATGAAGAAAATGAAATGTAAAATATTTTAAATTAATTTGAGAGAAAAAAAAATTTAATGAGTAATTAATGACATGAGATTCACATGCATTAAAACTCATAATGTTTCATTCTTTAAATGGTGATGATCATTAAATAAAGAAAAAATAGAATTGTGAGGTGACGCTGACGTGGAATGGTCAAATGCTAAAAAAAAGGGGATTTTTAGTTTTACGTCCCCGTAAACTATCGAATTTAGCTATCAATTCCCCACTTCTTCATATTTTGGTTTTAGTCCCTACATTTAAAAATAATTTAGGAATAAATCCCTTGGAGGGACTTATTCCTAAATTATTAAGTTTGTTTTTTAGTCCCTGGAGGGACCTATTCCTAAATTATCATTTAAATGTAGAGACTAAAATCAAAATATGAAGAAGTGATGAATGCATAGCTAAATTCGATAGTTTACGGAGACTTAAAACTAAAAATTCCTAAAAAAATGGTAGAGGATTACTTATGCAAATAATTTTTTAGAAATGTTACTTTTATTATTAATTATTTAATTAAGGTTAATTTGAAAAATATCTCTTTTTTTCCCTTCTATGCATCACATATGAAATGATTATATTGTGACATTTCCATTGGATAGGTGGATGATGGGATTCTTTTACTTGTCACTAGTATGAAAGAATTATGTTGTATTTAAGTCTCATGCTGCTGGTTTTTTATTCAGGGGAATGTACACCAAATGTTAAGTCTAATGTTGACATGCACCTTGTTTTCAGAGGAATCTTGCTAATGTTAATTCTCAGGAAAAAAAATTCATAGAAAGAGTAAATAAAAGCGATCCTGCTCTTGCAGTCTTGCTTAGAATATCCAAATTTGCTTGCTTCTTTTTTATCATCGTCTCACATTCACGTCTTCAAGATGATTATAAGAAATGGAATGAGAATTTTTTCCCTTTGATAATATATTTCTATACTAATTCAAGACTTCAAGATAATTAAAGTTGACTAATAATGACCGAGTCCTTGAAGTAATGAACAATCTGGATAGAAAGTTATTTTTCACTGCTTCTTACATATTTAGTAATCCGAAAATTTTATTTGAAATTTTTTTAAAAAAAATTTGAAATCTCATAATTTCACATTCACAAAAAATTAAATAAATAAGCTTGAAAAAAATTTAAAAAATAAATATGAAAAAACAATTGAGAGAGAATCAAATTAGCGATCATGAAAAAAAATCATTAAAAATAAAAAACTGTGTGGGTTTTCAACCACCATCCTATAAAACTAAAGTTTTTCTTAACAATTTATACGAAATCACATAACACAATATATATTTTACTATCTCAGCATACTTTTCATACAAAAAATATAATTAAAATATGGAATTTTTAGTTTTAAGTCCCCGTAAACTATAGGATTTAGCTATCGATCCCTCACTTCTTCATATTTGGGTTTGAGCCCCTACATTTCAATGATATGTTCTTTTTTAGTCCCTGGGAGGGACATATTCTTAAATTATCATTGAAATGTAGGGACCAAAATCTAAATATGAAGAAGTGATGGATCGATCGCTAAATCCTATAGTTTATGGGGACTTAAAACTAAAAATCTCTTAAAAGAGATATATGTATTCAATTTATATGAATATGTATTTAATTTTTATTATAAAAGAAGGTACTTTAATTAGTTAAGCACATATTAAAAATTAGCGTGAGATGCAAACAGGATTGCGAACTGTACTCTGAATCTAACAATTTTCAACTATGATATTCACATAATATTTCAACTTATTTCATTACCCGCCCCCCCCAAAAAAAAAAAAAAAAAATACAATTTCAAAATGGTCCTTTCCAAGGAAATGTTTTCTTGGGTAATATATATGTTGTTTTTTGTGAAGGTTTATATATATATACATTGCTTATAATACCAAACTTTTAGCTATGAAATATTTTGTTAAAGAATATTTTTTCATAGAGGTTCGTTTACCGAGACAAATATCATTACGATGGTATAAATCGAGGGACTGTTTTCAACTGAGTTACTAATGAAATGTTTTCCTTGGAAATAATAGTTACCAACAAATCAGTGCACATGGGGTGCCCTCCACCCTGAATAGTTACCAACAAATAATAGTTCCTTGTGGTTTCGGCCTTCGGGGTGCCCTCCGCCCTGAATGTTGTAATGATAACAAATATTTTCCTTTCTTCTGCTTCCCTTTGCCTGTGGAACTCTTGGAGCTTGGCTTGTTGCTGGTTTTAGAATCCCTCATTTTTGGTCCATGTTTTCTCTCTATTTCAATTTTAGAGATGGAGAGAGAAAGATTTGGAAATTGTTGCATTCCCTTTTTATGCAGTGGCAGTGGCAGTGGCGGGAAAGAAGAAATTGACATTTTCTTCTTTAGATTAAGACCCTTTAATCCACAAGAAGAAGCAGAGCCATGTCTACTTCCGCTGACAACCTTGAATCCACAAGGAAAAATAACATAAAATAAATTTTATCAATTTTAAAGATATGCTTTACAATGATGGTGTCACCTCTATTTATATGCCATAAATTAGTTAATAAAATTTTAACTAAAATTCCTAGAAAAATTAAAAGATTAAAAAAAATCTAATCCTAACTAAATAATATAAAATATAAAATACATCTTAAAAAATCAAAGGATCCTAAAATATAAAAGCTAGCATTGAATATTAGGATAATATGTCTTGCATCACTTTTGCAACCCCCAACATGTTTTGATTTTTTCAACAGTATATATATGCTTGTCTAATAAAATACATAACTTCACAAGAAATGAAGATATACATGAAAGAATTGATTGCATATCTTTTTTACATTTTTCTCTCCTAACTTAATATGCCTAGTATATACTACTAGGTTAGGTGTAAGAATGGATTGTAGGATTGACCGAATGAGTGTGTGTATTAGCACCCTAAGCCCCTTTTTGAATACAGAATAGGACTTATTCTTAGATATACAATTATTTCGACACAAATGAGTATAAATAAGGATAAAATGATTTTATCTTTGGTTGTGTTTTAAATTATTCTCATTGAGAAACATAATAATAAAAATTTTGTTATTTGAGTAAAATGTGAATAAAGTGTGAATAAAAATTTATAGAAGATGAAAAAATCATGATAGTTGAATTGACATTTGATTTATTAGAGGTGATGACAGTTGATTTGATAATGAGCCTACATATTCTTTGGGTGGAACAACCTAAAATAACTTTAATTATAAAAGTTAATCGGAATTCATATACCACTTTATACCAGTTTATTCCAACATAGTTTATTCATGGGTATTCCTGCATCCAAACAATAAAAAAGCACATATTCTGTTTTATTCTTACTTATTCCCTGGACTATTCCATATCCAAACGTGCAAAGATTTTTCATGGGGAGGACGGACTCGAAAATAGTTAAATTAAGCATGAGAAGTATTGGACTCGAAAATACTTAAATTAAGCATGACTTATGGTAGTTAGTAATTATTTGTAGACTAGACCATGATGACATCAGTTATCTGTCCACTATGAACTGTCCATGAGGGCACCTTAAGTATATAAGATTAACACACACATAGTAAAGTCAGAGAGACACGGTCCATCTTGGATGTCAATCTGAATTAGATTGACACTTCATCTGTCTACCCAGAACATTTTTATTCTTTGTGCAATATTAGAATGTTTCATCTTGCATTTTTGAATTACTGGCTCACTCATTTCTTTCATCTACCTTGATCTGTATTGAATCTCTGCCTGCCATGCCTTGCGGCCTCTGTCTACCTTGAAATCAAGTTGTCTCATGCCAGTCAGTTATCAAGTCTAGGTGTTGCATACAGAATAAATTTTCAAATACTTATTGTTGATGGTTCAGATTAGCAATCCCTTGTTGTGTTCTTTTGTGTGGTGATTTTTCTGAGACCAAATTCAGCTGTTCATTTTATTTTATCCATGCAATCATACATGTTTCATCCGTTAAAGAGTGTGCATAATTGCTTTTGTGATGGTGTATTATTTCTTTTCTTTGAATCTTCCCTCCATCAATCCTATTGTGATAGGGTGAGCAAGGAAGGAAGGACTGCTGGAGTGTTGGAGAACTTTGAGGAGGGTCATAACTACGCCGAACACAGAATCAGGAAGCTGGTACGCAACAGGGTCCCACAGATCATGCCAACCATCAATAGCTTCTTCAATGACCCAAAGTGAAGCTTTTCCCCATCAACAAAGGTTAGACAAATATGTGTCTATATTATTCTCTTTGTTTGAACAATGTACCTGGTATAGCGAGACTGTTATGAGTTGGTCTTGATGGAAACTCAAATTCGGTTTTCCCTGAATAAAGTGTGCTTTGTCAAGAGTAATTATGGGCGTGCTCCTGTGGTTTGATTTTTGAAATTAGTCTTCTTTGTTTGATTTATAAGTTGGTACAGTCAATTGTTTATATAATTCTAATTAACATTTAGTACAACATTTTTGTTTGTTTCTTCTGGATAAATAACTATAAGCCCCCGTTTGGATACCGGATAAGCTCCGGATAACTCCAGATAACCCCGGATAAAAAATTTTGTGTTTGGAAAGCTCGGATAAACCCAGATAAAGTGTGTCAAAATAAACTGGTATAAAGTTGTATATGAATTCCAATCAACCCCTAGAATAAAATTTATCCTAGGTTATTCCACCTAAAGAATAAGTGGGTCCACTGTCAAATCAACTGTCATCACCTCTTATAAATCACCTGTCAAATCAACTATCATTACTTTTTTACCTTTTATAAATCCTTATCCATACTTTATTCACATTTTACTCAAACAACAAAACATTTATTCTTACGATTTTCAACGAGAATAATTCAAAACACAACCAAACAAAAAATCACTTTATCCTTATTTATACACATTTATGCTCGGATAAATGTATACCCAATAATAAATTCTATTCTACATCCAAACGGGGGGCTTAGTATAGATAGCAATTTCACAAAGATAAATTTTTATTTATTTATTTGTGTTTTCAGCCATTTTCATTGAAAAACACGATAAAATAGTTTTTGTTGTTTATTTGACTAGGAATGGATTAAGAATAAATGATGGTAAATGGTGGATATAGAGTTTATACTTTCTAAAAATCTGATAGATTATTTTTTTTTTATTGTCCAACCAAATCATTTTTTTTCTCTCTTTTTCTATACCTCGTACGATCTTCCTATTCCATATATTTTGTCAAAGAAAGATAAAAGAAACAAGAAACTCCAACGGGAGAATTGCATGAAATAAACACATCAAAAGTAGACAACTCAAAATTACAACATGGGATGACAAAAAAAATAAAATAAATGAAAACTATTGATTTCGACGAATATTCATTAAAAATCCAATATGATCAGATTCAAATATTATTAATTCCACAGATACTATTTACCAAACCAAAAGACAAACAATAAAAAAAAATGCTTATAATTATGAACACATAATAATGTGAACACATCAAGACCCAATTGATTTTTTTCTTATCTCCCACTCATTCTTCACAATTTACACGAGAAGAAAGAGAAACAAATCAAATCTTACACGGTTCAAAATCATACTTTTACATCGTGTTTTCAAATGTGATGACAAAGAGGATTTGATTAAACTCGTACTCAAATATGATGATAAAATCACATAAACTAATCACAAATATGAATGAGTTTGATTGTTTTGTCTCAAAATTGTCCAAACGAGTATTTAAGAAACTCAAACTCACTCTGTCTCGTTTAATTTGGTTGAGCTCTTTGAAATCGGACGACGATCCCATGACTCGGGCCACTCGGTGATTGTCCCCAGGAGAGGAGCCATATGGGGCTGAGTGGGGACAGCTGCCCCCACTCGGCTTTTGAAAACCTACTGTGTGTTTTTGGTTTTTTTTACTGGTTTTTTTTACTAGTTAACTACTATATGTGAAATGTGAAGTTTCGTTTAATGTTTTTTTATTGGTTGTTTTTTGCCTGGTAAATGTTAAGTTTTGTTGAATGTAACATATGTTATTTTTTTTTTAATGTTGTTCACCTTGAAAATGTGAATGTTGTTACTTGAATGATTGTGAATATTGTTTATATCAAATTAGTATTACTTGAATGTGAAGGAATGTGAATGTTGTTTATTTGAGTGAATGTTGTTACCTGAATGATTGTGAATGTTGTTTATATCAAATTAGAATTACTTGAATGTGAAAGAATGTGAATGTTGTTTATTTGAGTGAATGTTGTTACTAGAATGATTGTCAATGTTGTTCACTCTGAAAAGAAGATGCTCCCATGATCTCCCTCTCGCTCACTGGATGGTAGAAGATGCTCCCATGATCTCCCTCTCGCTCTATTATGTTGTAATCACCTTTGTATATCTTCTATTCTTAAGCATTGTAACAGAACTATAAATACATAGTCAAACAAACCACTGATGGCGGTGAGGACGTCCAAGCCTAAACCTGATGGCGGCCAAGGCGTCGGCTGTTTGGAGAATTTTCATTCCCTTGAAGGTAAAGTTCTTCATGTGGCTGATGTACCAGAGTCGACTCTTGACAAAAGGCTTACCGGGCCCGGTGTGCGCTAAATAGAGTAGTTTGGTCACGGTTCAGTTTGGCCACGGGATTCTCTTGTAATTTTAATGATCTACAGGGCTTGTGGGAAGCAAGTTATCGTCTGTCGATGAGGGGAGATAGGAGCGTCAAAACAAAGGTGTCGCAATCCTACATGCTTGTAATTGTTTGGGCTATTTGACTCGCCCGAAATCACTGTATCTTTCATAATGAAATGGTGGACATAGAAAATGTGTGAGACACAATTGTGGGTTTCATCAAAGATTGAGGTGCCACTTGCGCTGGGGCAAGTCGGATTAATCTTTTGGGGGGAATGCTTGTAATTGAGGGGTAGTTTTTGTTAGGTCTTTCTCTCTTTGGTAAAGCTCTCTTTTATCAAAGATTTTGTCTATCCTGCTTTAGACATGTATCTTAATTAATAAAATTGAGGCTATAAAAAAAAACCACTAAAATTATGTGGTTTGAAATCAACAAACTCTCATTGTATTAAGCAGACTCGTTGACTGGTCAAGCCCCCCCCCCCCCAACAACGATCTCCCTAGGCATATGCTTCGGCAAGGCGGCAACCTCATAGTGAACCTCTCACAATTCTCCTCCGATGCCACTAGTGAGTACCCCGTCGAGTGCGACCACCGGTTCCTCTTCGGTGGTGGCAGAGGAGGTGGTAGCGACGACGATGGAGTTGGGTCCACCACCTCTTTCTATGGTGTATCGAACAACACCAGGTCTCCTGTTTCCC
>CM060869.1:19838892-20083394 GCA_030737845.1 Acorus calamus | reverse complement strand
AAACACTAAAAATCAATATAGAATGATTTTTGAGATTTGGATGAAAATCCTAACCAAAACGTACTATTTAAAGGGGTTTACTAAAATTATTAAATGACCCCTTTAAGTATTCTAGGTTTACAACTAGGTCCCTATCCGATTTATAAATAGATCCCTATCCGATTTACAAACAGATCCTGAGGGCTATTAAAAGGTTTTCTGGATTCGCAACTAGATCCCTGAGCCCAATAACTTAACACAAAATCCTAAAAATCTAATTTCTCGAACTCCGAGTCTCATCAATTTTCAATCAAGGTATCTTGAGACAAAGGGTCTCCAAAAAAATATAAAATAAATATTTCAACATTAATTTAAATTATTATAATTATAAATCAAATTGGACACATTTGGACCCACCACCAAAACTGAAAAATAAAATAATTAAATTTTAATAAAAATTTTCATTATATATTTAAAACAAATATAGAATGCTGAAAAATACATATTCGTTTACATAGTTGCAGTGGCATCACCAGACAGAGCCTCTGTTAATCTCTGCTACGAACACGGTACTCGAGCCGAATGTGACCAATGGGGCTTCTGGCATGGGAGGGTCTATAGCCGCGGTATCATAATCGAGTCTTCTAGTTCCGACACCACTGCACCCGAGCTGAATGTGATCACTAATGAGGATTCTGATTCAACGATGGACATCCACAGACAGAGTCCAAAGGCTGATAAAGATGGAGGGTATGTCTTTGCGGTACGCAGGCTAAATGTGACTTCCAACTGCGATTGCATCGGCCGATATAGCTTCGACACTGATAATATGGCGAGGCGGTGGTTGACATCCCTACAACTGAGCTAAATGTGATCACTAGTGAGGCTTCTGATTCAGCGACGAATATCCACAGACAGAGAACCAATACTGATATAGATGGTAAGGACGCCATTGCAGTGTTCAAGCAAAATGTGGCATCCAACGATGATTGCTTCGGCCGACAGATCCCCAACACTGATAAAGATGGTGAGGCCGTAGTCGGGCTAATTATGATCACTAATGAGGATTCCAATTCAGCGACGGACATCCAACTGAACACCAATGCTAATATAGATGGTGGGACTGTAGTTGCGGTGCCCAAGCAAAATGTGGCTTTCAAAGAGGATTGCGAGGCGGTACCCGAGCTTGATGTGGCTTCTAATTCCCGCAACAAAGATTTCGATTTGAATGTGGCCCTCATTGAGGCTTCTAATTCCAATACCCCTGCAACCGAGCTGAATGTCGTCACTAACGAGGCTTCTGATTCAGCGACAGACATCTTCCCAAGACAGAGTCCCAACGCAGTCGCCATAGCCGAGCAAAATTTGGCTTCGAACGACGATTGCAACGGGCGACAGAGCCCGAACAAAATTGATTTGAGCAAGCTCCCCAAGGAGGATTCTGGTTCTGGCTAGTCGGCACAGTTCAGTTTCACAGCTCCCAGATGAGCATCGCATTTATATCAAGCCACAACCACCAAAAAATTTCTTACAGCAAAGGAATGTTACGTGTGTGTTGCCATCTCTGATTATCCTCTCTGCACATCAGACGAGCAGGTTATACATTAATGCACCCATTCTATTCATCTTTGTCCATCAATATACATAAACTTCTTCTCAATTCTCCAGTTATGTCGCACAAAATCTTTTTGGAACCAGTTGTCAATCTCATTCAGCTTTTATAAAACAGCAGATTCTAAAGAACCATTCTTTTAATCATTTTTATGAGAAACCCAATGTAACTTTTTTCTCAAAGTGATTATTTTAATCAATTTAGATTATAAGCTCTTTATGAAGTTCCAAAGAGAATTTCGTGTTTGGATTGCCAAATCGCAACACAGCCCGATCTTTCAGTTTACACTTAATTGCAGACTCAGGCGACACTTAATTGCAGACTCAGGCGACTGTCCGATGGAAACGCCAACTCGTATTAAAAATGTTCAAGTTAATGGTGTTGATGGTTTTTATTTGTTTCTATAGAAATGGAAGGAACCATAGTGTTGCATTAGATCAATTTGAAAGCCTTTATGATTTGCACATCAATTAGTCCTAAACAATATTACTTGATGTATAAAAGCTATTTTATTTATAATTATAAATGATTGCCATATGAGTTTTTTTCCATGGTTCTTATAAAATATTAGTCTCCAAACCCTTTGATGAAGATGAGGTAACTCTTAAAAACCTATCAAGAGGTGATTGAGGTGATTAGGTGAAAACGCTAGCTTTGCATGTTTGACATACAAGATGGATCTTGCATCAACAGGAGGTATGACAGATGTAACAAAGATTTGAGACAATCTTATCAGTTATCAAAAATTTGGCTTCAACTTAAAAGAATGATCCCTAAAAGACACTACAGAAACCAAATGAATCGATCCATACTGTAATTCCCAAACAAGTGGGGACACTAAACTAATATAAATGACATGCATTGTTGTATGAGGTGTTTTGTCTTCAGTATACAATCTGTAACAAAACAGATTAATGTGTGTTTATGATGCAATGAGACTTTGTGCAGGTTTGGTATTGTCAAACTAAAAAGAATCAAATATTTATTCATCTTAGGTCAAGTCCGTCGTAAACACATGATGCTCAAATCAAAATGCATTTAAAGAGAGCATAAATCACATTTCAAAGAGGCCATAGAATGATATCCTTTCCTGATTCTTATAAATTAAAAACCATGAGTATGTCAGAAGAGCCGTGCTATTGGTGGTGCATTTGTGCACGCTTGCAGCCTCTTCACCGAAAGGCAAATGAACACTTACAACAGATGGTCCATGTTTTCTATAATCTCAGCAGTGATGACTCACTCTTACGCAGCAACTGCTGCGCCTTGTGGCTCCTCTATTCCTTGAATATTGGTAATTCTCAGCTTGGTCAATTCCTGAGATAGTGTGAATAATCGTCAGTTAAGGCAAAGAAGGGTCATCTAGTACTTCTGATTATCTTTACTTTACTCTGGCGATGCCCTTTAGTTCGACGGTAATTTTTCCTTCTCTTCTTCTTAAATATAATGACCTTGGCATCTAAAGCCTGAAAAAAGAATGAGCAGATACCATGTGTAAGTCCAAAGTACCATAGTTATAGCATACAAGAGCATGAGTCAAAGCATCACATTGTAATTGTCAAGTGCTATTCGGTCAGTATCCTAGATTCGCAATTGAGAGTAATTTAATGTTTTATATTCTACAAATCAGAGTAGACTTCAATTTTTTCGGTTCAAAAAAAAAAAAACCAACAACAATAATAATAATGATGATGATGATATAATAATCAAACACAAACCAGTACTCATTAAACGTGAACCATCAAATAAAGCACTGAGGCGACCGTATTGGTTGAATATTAAGAATGGGCTTGAACCCACAACACGTGCAAATCTTCAATTGCTAATCTATGGGTCCAGCTCAAATGGATGTAGATAGGTTGATGAAGAATGATAAATTAATGGGGAAAGAATTCAAGGTTTCTTACATGTTCTTCAACTACTGCATGAACAGCCGCGTCAGGCAATATCGGCCTGCCAATGATGGTCTGAGTTCTTGAACCAAGCATAAGAACCTTATTCAATATCAACTGCAAAATGTACGAAATCGTTATCAATATAAACAGCAAGTTCTAGATCAAAGAAGTATCTAGCCATACAAAAATTATAAATATAGTAAAGAACAAAAGTTATCATCTTAGATCAATCAAATATAAATGATAGTGTGATCAGCAACTTGTTTTATAAGTAAAGGTTTGCTAAATATGATTCATTCTCCCATTAAAATGGTAGTTTAAATACATATATAAAGAATATATACACAAAACCAGAGGCTGGGCAGATGGTGTGAGAAACCGGAGGAAGGAAGACAAAAACATGATCAAGATGTGATGAGCTAAGACTAAAAGGATGAGACAATTGCATTTCCCAACTCAGAGAGAATACAAGTCAAGGATTAGACTTAACTTCATGATTGCTGAATCAATTTGAATTCTATAAGACATTTGTTAGATTCGGAGAAAGGGTTCATTGAATATAACAAGACAGCCAAAAGGCTCTATTCAGAGTGTAGAGGATAAAATCCACCTTGAACGAATAAGGAATAGCTACACCGAATAAGTCAAGAATGGGGGGAGTGTCGCACAAAGTTGGGTAATGCTTATCTCGAGGTATGTAGCCCACCTCGGACCAAGCCTCTAACAAACTACAAACGTCTGAAGAAAAGAGCCCAACCTCATCAAGTCTGGTATGCTAGCATCCGAGGTGCAAGGACTTGCACCCGAGAATCCAGATCGATGGATGGAGGCCCAATGCCACGTATACTCAAACCACTCCGGAAATATTGCAAATAAGTACATAAAGTACACTAACTTATCCGTAAGGACATGCCAGCTGTAGACAGGTCATTCCAGTTGGAGCCAGGTCATCTGGTTGACTCAGTCAAATGAGAGAAAAAGGCATACATGTCATTCAATTACTGGGCCATGTGGAAGATTCCTCCACGTCAACCAAACGTGTTCAACACACAACCTTTGTCTATAAATAGAGGGGTACCCCCCCCCCCCAAGAAAGGTACACACATTTTTACGCAAACTTCGATTCACTTGAATTCCTAAATCTATAATTTTCAGATCTCTCCCTCTCCCTCTCTCCGATCTCATACTAACTTGATCGTTGGAGGTTCCTTGGTCAACACCGCACCGGTGTGAGAAAAGATAGTCAAAGTCAATGATGCGAAGTCACATCGCCTGCTCTTCTCAAATCTACTTCATACCTGGCCAGATCGAGTTCAGATTCGGCCCATACAAAAAGAAGAAGATTCACTCTCAACACACAAATATAAAAGGTGAAAACTCAAAAAAGGAAAAGAAAGAAACTAGAAATCCTAAATAAGAAAAATTGAGAAACTAGAAACCAAAAATAAAGAAAAGAAGAAAATACTTCAGTACACTTACATTACGTTTCTTAAAAGCCACCGTCAATAATAATAATAATAATAATACTATGCAATGTAGATGTAGATTTAGGATCCTTGAAGTGGTGGCTTGATAACATGTTAGTTTAAGGGAAAAGGTTCATTATCTATTATCAGTGTTCTAAAAAGCGGCCCTTGGCGGGGACTAGTCGGCCGCCTAGGCGTAGGTCGGGCCTTTCCGCATCGCTTAGGGCATAATCGCCTGTCTAGGCGGGTCTAAGCGGGGACTAGTCGGCCTCAAAAAAAAAAATTTGTTAAATACAAAAATCAAATTGTTTTTGGATTATTTAATTGCTATCATTTTCTCTTTATTATTTATGTAGTATGTTATAGTTGCACCCATTAATTAAGTATTATCTAAGTCATAGATGCACTTGCATATTTTCTCTTCATGATTATTTGTATGATTCCACCTATGTTCTCTTCATGATTTATCTATGTGATAGTTACACATTCTCTTCATAAATATTTATATGTCATGTCATTTATCTTCTTTAGTTTATTTTATTTATTTTATTTTTTCAATATTTAGATATTATACATACACATATATATACATGTATGTATTATTTTGTACTAACCGATTAATCCCCGATTAATCTCCGCCTAGCGGATTAATCTCTAGTCCCCCGTCAACCGCCTGACTAGCGCCTAGCGCTTTTTAGAACATTGTCTATTATGAGAGTCAAATGGCTCTACTTAATATATTCAAACGATGAAACCCCAAATAAGGAAAAGAAGGAAACTAGAAATTCTAAATAAGGAAAATCTTCTCCTTGTTTCTTCTGGAAATGTTGATGCCATGAAAATTTTTGGATAAAACATTTTGTGTATCGTTTATTATGTGCCTTGGTTAACTTACCTGATTTTGAATCAACAAATGTATATGTTTAGATATTACTTTTGAACATACACCACTTATCTGATTTTTTTTGTTTGTTGGAGATACTTCAAGCTGTCAGGATTGCACCAGATCTGCCGTACATGGTGAGGTGGGGCCCCTGTCTGAGAGGGGGATATTCAGTCAAAAGAGGGTATGGGTATGATTGGCTTAGGAAGGACATGGGGACTCTGGAGAAAATGAAAAAGAAAACGAAAGAAATTTTGGGGTTACAGTACCCCTCAAGGTTCAAGATTTCTTGTGACTTATGTAACAAGACAGGATCTTCACGAGCGCTTATCGCGTGAGGTGGGTGATCAAGGAGCAGCTATGAGAAGGGATGATGGAGACTACGGTGCATTTGTTCTATGAGTGCCCGGTAGTGATGAAGTTATGGCGGAGACTTCGTCAAGCAACAAAGTTCTAAAAAACTGGGTACCTCACAAACATTGAGGAGATGTGGCGAGAGGGGAAGAAGCTTAAACCAAAAGGGGATAGAAGCAAAAAGGACAAGATTTCGTAAATGTTTGTTTCAGGGCGATGTGGCTCACTAAAAATAAGATATCTTCATGGGGGAGGTCTTGTGCGGGGGGAGTGGAGGTGAGGGTCGTGGAGGATAACGTGCTCATTAGGTAGGCTAAGTCCGGGGAGGATCTGGGGCGGGGAATGCTAGTTCTCTCACCCTCTTCCTTTTCGCTTTCTCTTTAACATGTAATGTAACTCTCTATTTGGGCTTTTGCCTGCCTATCCTTTCCATCAAAAAAAAAAAAAAAGATATCTTCAAGATGTCCACCCCTATCGCAGAAGGAAATTGGGAGAACGCTCAAAACTTAATTTCGGGTTGGGGAGATGCATCGCCGAGGCATAGAGAGTGGAATTTGTGGAGGATGTTTTATCAATAAAGAAGTGAGTGGTCTGTGAGAGAATTTTGTCCTTGTCTCAGGTGATAGTGCTCTCTACTACTGCCTGGAGTAGGGACACTTTTTTTCTTTTTGGAAAACGTGGAGTAGGGACACTTATTGTTTGTAGTTTTGGTTTTTTTTTTTTTGTAATAAATTGACTCATTCCTGATTAATGAATCGCGTTAGCTAGTCTACCTTTTCCTTCGAAAAAAAATTAAAAAAAACTTCTGATGCATAAAAACATAGTCATCAATAAAGCAACAAAAACAACATGAGCACAAACATCGGTGTCATTCTCTAACATGGTTGCAAGGTGTAAGGGCTGAAGGGGCTCTTAGGATTCTCATGAAATTTGTTTTTTTTTTAAGCAAGACACTAAACCAACCAGGAGTCTACCCAATTGGGGAAAGGCATATGGGCCATGGTAAAGGGGCGACAACTGTGATATAAACCTCATTCATTTGGGCTGTTTCAGATATGTCCTGATTTCTCAACCCCTATCAAGCAAGAAACACAGAGTGAATTAGCTCTACCAGCAATTTTATTTTAATGAAAACGATAGGCATGCGAGTCGAATTTATTTATTGGAAATGAATGCCCGAAAAACAGCAAAACAAAGTAAAAACCTCTCCACCGGACCACACAACAATAGAAAAGAAATCTACTGAGGGGTTACCCAGCACTACTTACAAATGACCCCAATCTTTACAAATCTGATCATATCTTTACATAAGGCAACGCACCCTTAAAATCACTTGATTGTGCATAAGCTGTAAGCCAAATAGAACACACCACTACCAATACAAGAGAACTTCACTTTTGCACTCCTATCCCTACTCTTTAATAGACTCCTTTGAGCCTCCCACATGCCCTCATCATCATCCCAATCATGTCCTTAAGGAGGCCCCATGTATGACGCGCAAACAGGCATAAAACAAAGAGGTGCTCCAAGGTTTTGTTATGCTTCTTGCACGACAAGCATACTAAATCTTTACCTGGGACCCACTTCATTGTAGGTGCTGGTGAATATTTTATTCTGATACATCAGCCACAAAAACAATTTCACTTTTAAAGGGACCCCAAACCACCCTTGAATTTGGCATTGTCACTATGATAATCTCACGCCTCCTTCTCCACCACATGTACCAGCGCCACGTCGTGAACCCCACACTACGCTGTGGAAACCATACCACCCACTCAGACTCATCCTCCTGCAAATCCACCTCCTATAGCTCCAACAGTAGAGCTGCAAAGGCCTCCATTTCATCATCACTCAGATTCCTCCTCATCTAGATATCCCATTGCCCACTTTCCTCTCCTCTTTCCCAGCGCTCTAATAGTAGTTGATGTCTCTTGAAAGAACTCTATGGCACCCCAATCAAGGTTGTCAAATAGCCACATGATTCCAAAAATACCATTGTTATAACAATTGTTATTTCATCTATATTTAAACCCAGCTCCTGTCACTTTCTACTTTTGTTGGTTCCAAAATTTCTACCCTTTGCTGCACGAACATCTCAGCATCCTCATTTCCATTTGCATATCATATTCTTATCTCCTACTGCAGATACCAAAAAGTATTTCAGCAGAGCTAACTAGAATCCAACAGCCTTTTGAGTCCTCAGGTCAAATGTTTTATATGATGCAGAGCTACACAGGCTTCAAAGAAGCATATTTACCCAATCTCATAAAGGATTCAGATAGCCATTAAAAAAAAAAAAGAGCATTCAATTGCTTACCTTGTCATTCACCTCACAGAATTTCAGCCTCTCCGTATAAATCGCATCCCCATTGCTGACCTTGAACTGATGTGAACCAATCTAAACCAAAAACAAACAACAACAACATTAGACCCACAAAAAGGAACTTAAAACAACAACACAGTTAGGGTGCCAAGATTGAAAGAAGAAGCACTGATCATACACTAACGAACCTGAACAACAGCGAAAACCGGCTCATACGGGACAAACGGCTGTTCCGAAGGATCGAGAGGTCCGACCACTCCGTACCCTATCTCTGCCGCCGCCGCCTCTCTCATCAATCTCCTCCGATCAGGGAAGCCATCCGCGCCCGAGACTTCCTCCTCCTCGTCTCCATCGTTGCTCTCTTCTCCGTCTCCTTCTTCATCGTCCGAGGAGGCACTCGTAGTAGAGGAGAATCCCCGGATGGCATCGAAACGGAGCCGATCGAACCGTTCGAGCTCGCGTGGTCGGAAGGGGGGAGTGAAACTAGGGTTTCTAAGGAGGGGAGGGAAGTTGGGGGCAGGAGTCAGGGTTTTGAAGGTCGGGGAGAGGAGGAGGGAGCGGCAATGGCGGGTTAGGGCACCGAAGCAGCGACGGCTCGCCATTTTTTCGTCTCGAGTCACCTCTGCGTGTCTTTTTTTGTTTCGCCGGAAAGGGTTTTAGTGGGAGTTTTGACTGATGGGAGGTCCAGCTGACGGGATGATGATAACCGTCTGATTGATGCAACTTTGTTGGAGTTCCCTTATTTTGAGATGTGATCTTTCCCCGGTTTGCCAACTAACATAGAATAAGGGAGAATCACATTAGAATAACCCTTATTCGCATGTTGTTTGGAGCAGCTAAACTCTGATAATTATGCATAGATAAACGAGCATAAGGCCTGATAACAATTCTAATAAAAGGTGAGAATAGTTTATCAGAGTGTATCTATTCCTGAGAATAAAAATAACTCTTACTATCATTATTAAAAAATTCTCTCACCTACTTTATCAAGTCCCGATGATGGATCTCTGTTTAATCTGCACCGTCTGATTGGTGGACTTGTCCACTAAGGTTCGATCAGGATCGTCGAAATTACATAAAAAAAATGTTACATTCATCAAAACCGTCTAAAATGAATTTTCACCATCTCCCTACACGTGTTACAGTCCTCATCAAATGGGGGTCGGATCCTGTCTCGCCTCTCCTTCGTCAGTTCGGCCAGTCACCTATCAAGTAGTGACATGTGGACTCAATAAATACAATAAATGTGAGCATTAGAGGGGTGTGAAATGGACTCTCACGATAACCGTGAACATTTTATTTTTTTTATATATTTTTTTTTACTTATCCTTTTTTTATCTATTTTTATTTTTTTTATTTTATGTTTTTCAATCACAACCCTATTTTATTGGGATTTTTACTTTTTAATTTATTTTATTTTATTTTCAATAACTGATCCACTATCTCCTTGCTAGTTTTACCTAGAAGTTTATTTATTTTTATCTGATTTACAATGGAAAAAATAAGTGGTGTTTTTTATATTGTTGTTTTTTGTTTATCTTTATCTTTTATAATTTGTTTTATAGGCATATATGTTAATTTATTTATTTTAATTGATTTTTTTATTAACTGAGTTTTGTTTTGTTAGACTTAAGTGGGGTATCAACCAAACAGCCCATTTAAAAAAAAAGCTCTTGAATAACGCCTTAAGCATAATAAGTACTTAAAATCAGTCCAACCAAACGCAACCTTAAATATGTAAAAATTGATTTCAAATTTTAAATATTATTCAATTTTTTTATATAAAATATTAAAAAATCTATGTAAATAAGGGCCTCATTTTGAAAACATGCCTAGGGCCCTATCTCAATTAACTCAACATAATTATCTCATGGCCAATCCTACATAACATTTTGTCACTATTAAAAAAATAAATAGTAATTTTAATGTACTGAAAAAATTATCATATTAGAAGCGTGACTGAAAATTTTAATAATGTGATTGTTTGAATTGAACAACTATTAAATTGAACTAAATTAACAATGATGGATTCATTAGTTCTTCATAGGCTTTAAAACTTTTTTTTTATTGTTGGTTGGAGACTTGGGGTGTTTTTCACTTTAGATTTGTGAAATGGTTTAATTTTGGGACTTTGAAGAAATTTTAGTCTGAATTTTATAATTCAAATGTTATGTCTGCGCCTTAACTCATGTTGCGGAGCTTCCCCAGGGATCACCTCGGCGTTCTCTGATCTCAGCTCCATTCTTAGATAGCGTAAGATCCTGCATGCAAGAACTCTGAGGCACCACCCTGGTTAATAATTTATTACTATTGTTACTAATTTAATATTATTAATAATTTAATTAATTAGACTGGACAATGATTGGAATCATATTTAAGCAATTGGAATCAACACCAATAGTGCGTTTAGCAACTACTCAGAAGTACTTCTGAACGACTTCTCCTTCTACGGAAGGAGAAATGATCATGTTTGGAATCCAGTAGTTACACTTCTCCTTCTGTAAAAGGAGAAAAATTCATTTTTCTAAAAAGAGAAAATAATTCATTATGTGAAATGAATTTTTTCACTTTTGCAGAAGTTTAAAAAAGTTAATATTTTCACAAAATACCCTTATGAAATTTTACAAATTCCCAAAAAAACCTTTTGCCCATGTTTGGATAGAATTAAGTTATTCTATGATTTATGACTATTCTAATATATATAAAAATAAAGTGATTTTTTGTTTGGCTGGAATAACATAATTCCAAGGATTGGTTGGAATCCATATACCACTTTATATCAGTTAATTCTGGCATACTGATTTTTATTTATTCCAGCCTTTCAAACACCCATTTTAAAACTATTCTTATTTACTCTCATTTATTCTAACCTTATTCTTGAACCAAACATGGATTTTAGGTGCTATATAAAACATATTTTCTCTCACCTATCTCATTAGGTGATATAGGATAAATCTAGGATCTATTTTAGATTTGTTAGTTTATTTTCTTTTCTATTTTAAAAATAAATAAGTTTGTTGGTATCTTTTAGTTTTTAGAATAAATTTGTTAATAATATCTACCTTTTATTCAAAAAAAAATTGTTAGTATTTTAATTGTTAGGATTTGTTAGTTTGATTTTGTAACCAATTATGTAGTTATAAAAAGTTTGTTAGTATTTGAGATTTATATACTTGATTATATTATTTTATTTATATTAATCTATTAAGATAATTGTATATCATGGGTGCAAGGGTATTTTAGACAATTCATGTGATTTATATTACAAAAGTACTTTTTGAAAGCATTTATCAATATGTGTTCCCAAACAACTTTTACTCCAAATACAAGAAGTTTCTTCTTTAGAAGTAACTTCTTATACAAGGAACTTTTTGTAAAAGTACTTATAGATAATTTGTCAAACTATACCTAAGCATACATATATTAGTTGTAAAAAATATATAAAGGCCACCATAAAATATCACATAAGATGGACGGTCTAAATTTAATTAATTACACTCATCATGGATTGATTTATATTCATCAATTACACCAAACACAAAATTATATTCCAGGGGCAAAGTTGATATTTTTACAATAATAACTCGATATCCAACTTTTATCAACCATTTATGCACAGTTTATTCTAGGTCAACCAAATACCAAAAATCTGAATTTTATGTTTCTCAATAAAAATAAATAAGAATAACAGAAATTGCAACCAAACATAGATAGACTTATTCTGTCAAACACTGTTATCTATCCCCGTATAACTATCATGATTGAACAAGGCAATTCCACTTCCCAAACGGGAGGTTTAGTAATACTCGATACTATAAGTTATCACAAAAATTTACATGTATATATTTTATGATTTATGAGCATGATAAAATAATTCATTCAATTCAATATTTTTTTTTATTAAAACATACATGAGATTTATCATTTTAAAATATCAAAACATGTGATGCATTCCTGATATCAATTCTTATTTTATATATTATATATTATGTCAGATATTTTTCACGTGATTGAATGAGATGTGAGCAGAAACTACCCAAATCTCTTTTAAGGGTGAGGATGCACCAAATGTGATATGGGTGGCACTTGGTTCCCTCTCAATTCTTGTAACCCCATGTTTGAGGTGTGATATAGAATTATTCGTTCTTGATAGTTATATTGAGATAAATAACAATCAATGTGGAATAAATAAAATTTGCGTTTGGTTACATTTTCTATTGTTTTCATTGAAAAATATAAAAGTGTCTTTTTTTGTTGTTTAATTTATCTTTGATAAAGTGAGAATAAGTTATAAATAAGAGATGAATAATAGTTTATAACTTTTTAAATGACAATTATACCCCTACATAAATTGTTTGAGGTTTGAGAATAAGTGCGACATAGAGTAGTTATCTGCCACTGATAGTTATACCGGGATAGATAACAATTCATGCACAATAAGTCAATTTGTGCTTAGTTGCATTTTCCATTGTTTTCATTGGGAAATGTAAAAGTGTTTTTTTTTGTTATTTTGTTCACATTTGATAAAGTGAGAATAAGTTGTAGATAAAAAATAAAAAATAATTTAACTTTTTAAATGACAACTATACTTTTACATAAATTGTTTGAGATTTGAGAATAAATGATGTGTATGTAATATGATGGATGTGATAGTATTTTTAAATATGTTTGGGAGTGTTAGATGAAATAAAAAAATTTAAATGACACAAAATGGTAATTTTTATCAAGTGGCATAAATAAGCCTTGATAAACATTTCTAACACCCCTTTAGAATAATTATCAAGTTTTATCCTAGCTTGTCCAGTCATAGTTTCAAGGTTTATTCCTGCAAAACATTCTTTATTCTCTTGTATTCCACCTTATTCCGGGTTTATACTTCACCCCAAACGAGGTAAGGGAATGGGGGAGTCTACAATTCATTTGTAAAAGGATAATGTTACGTATAATCTTTTTTCCAGCCCCAATTCCAGTATGCACATGTTTTGAATTTTTAAAAATAGCATACATCATATAATGAGTTGCATGCTTTTATAAAAATGAAGCATGTGCTCAAATGATGGATGTATTTATAAAAACATGTGAAATTTTTTTATCAATGCATATATCTTATTAATGTGATTATATGCTTTAATGATTTTGTATTAATTCATATGAGATTGGAATTAGTGCTAGAAAAACAAGTAGGTGTAACAACACTCTCTGTAAAATCATGTTAGTATTGTTACATGATGGATGTCGACCACCTTTTCCATTACGACTCTCAACACTCATAACTCCCCACACTCCCACACCCATAGCTCCCCCATCTCCAACTTTTCCACACTATCCACCCTTCTCTGAACACCCCCCCCCCCCCCCCCCCCTAACCTTCACAGAGAAGCCTATAAATAGAGAGGCTTGCAATGTAATGTAACATGAACAAATGAGAAATAAAGAAGTATACATATTTTGTCTATGTTCTTTGCTTTGCTATTTATTTTAGGGGGCGTTTATTACCACCCCAGGAGATACTCCCCCCACCCCACCTTAAATGATTAAATAATATTTTTTTGAGTTTTTTGAAGCAAACAAACCCACCCCATGTATTCGACGAACTGCAACCCGGTCACCTCCATCGCCATTCTCTCCGACGGGGTTGTGGAGAGAGACCACCCTCTACAAGCGGAGGGAGAGGTCGAGGTCCCCATGTTCTAGACCGGACTCCGACAACCCGGACTCCACCAGGTCCCCCGCCTATCCGAACGTAGTCGTATACGTATCCGATGGGACAGCGATGCTTCGCCACCCTCATCAACAGCGACGAATTGTCGCGGACGAGTTGGGGAAGACGTAGTAGAGGGGAAGTAGCATCCGCGATGAGCCGATGATGGAGGCAGTGGCAAAGGGAGGAGATGCGGTAGCGGCCATGGCGGAGGTCTCCGAAGGGAAGGAGCGTCGGGCGGCGACCCTCTCCTTTTTGTGGGCGTTCTGGTGGTCGCCGAAGGGTTGAGAGGTGAAGAACCACAGTGAGCAATAGAGGCACGTGAAGGTCTTTGTCGCCTCCGTCCCGGCGTGTCCTCTGACGCCAGCTCGAAAGGGGTGTGGACGCCGATATCAACGTGGAAGGCAGCAGAGATTCTGGCGAAGATGTTCTCGAGTGGTAGATGATGAGAAGAGGGAGAGCAGAGAGAGATTTCAAAAATGGCTGGGGTGGGGTTGTCAAGTATATAATCATGTATATATTGGGGGTGGGTTAGAAAAATGAAAAAATTTGATGGGGTGGGACAGAAAACTGGGTGGGCTGCATAAAATAACCACCCCCTTTATTTTATTTGTGCTAGTGTTTTTTTATTTCACAATAGTGAGTACTAAATATTTTTGTAATCTAATACCTTTTTCACTCGCTCGCCCAAATCCCTTTGTTCTTTATGTCTTGTTCTAAAAGTCTGGACAAGTTGTGAGTCCACTTTTTTTTATAAATTTGATGCTATTTATCCATTAAAACGGACCCTAATATAATTATGTATGAAATGGTACTTTAATACAATTTGATAATAAATATTTTGAGAATAATAGTTGTTCAATTAGATCACCTCATAAATAGATTATGAATTATAATTTCTTCATTATATAAAATATTAAGTAAAATATTAGATCTTAAGGAGGGAAATTCTCTTGATGATGTATCTGGATCAGTGTTCTAAAAAGCGCTAGGCGCTAGTCGGGCGGTTGAGAGGGGACTAGAGATTAATCGGCTACTATTTTAATAGTACAAAATAATATATATATATATATATATATATATATATATATATATATATATAATGTGTGAGAGCATAGAGTGATCTGCTCTCATACCCATCCATACTTTACTATCATCATCCGAATATCTTAAATACATTCAGTATAAGTTTAATATGGATTTATATAAATTTAACATTTTAAATAAAATTATAGAAATTCAAAGATCCTAATTAAACATAACAAAGTCAGAATTAAAACTATAAAAAAAAATTGTAAACATATAAATTACAACCCCTACACTCTCACGTTTATCTTATGTGAATAAAAAGTTATGGCTGTTCACATCTAAGCACTCAAGTGCTTCCATATTTTTTATTTTAAAAAAATCCCCACTCTTTAAAAAAAGACGGAGCATTACGAGGAGATGGTGGAATTCATGGAGAGGTCGTGACTCTGCCTTGTCCGAGCAGCTCTTCGTCTCCTCGATCGAGATGGAGGAGTCCCGCGGCAACTCCGACCACGTCTCCTCATCGACGCCGCTTTTTCCCGATTTTTAGAACACTGATCTGGATTGAATGAAGAAAATTTGAAGAGAGATCCGAAGAAAGTTGGTGAAGATCCAAACATCACCGTGAGTTTAATATGCTTTACACTGATGTGGTGCCTATCAAGTGCACTTCGACGATCAATTTAGAGGCAATCAAGAAATGAATCTCAATAATTCAATAAAATCAAATAAAAAAATAGAATTTGATACCTCCTATCCATTTATAAGTAAATTCTAACATGTTCATTTCGATTGTTGATGTGGCAGAAATTTTTACATGGTAGTCCCTAGCCCGACACATGGGACTTAGCCGTCTTTATTGATTTGGTCAATTGTAACTATTAAATGTCAACTAGGTCATTGACAGTTGTATGACAATTGTCAGCAATTATTCACTTCTGATTGATATATTTCTCACGTGGGTCCCTACCTCCTCTTCATGTGAGGGGTGACATACTCGTCCTCATACCGTCCTCAGATGAGGTTTATCTTCGGACAAGGTTTATCGTCGAATAGTCTATCTTCAATCAAACGATGAAAGTCATTGACTGAATGCTGATATTTCTCTAATTAAGGAGATATTTTGTTAGTTATGATATTGGTTAATTTTTTTTTTCCTCACTTATCAATCACCTTTTTCCCCTAATATCATGTGAGAGCATGATGTATTTTGTTAGTTATGATATTGGTTATCTTGCAAGATGCACATACTTATGATATTTTATTTTGTAGAAGTTATGATGTGATTTCATGCAAGCAACCATTATTGAAATAATGATATACATTACGTCTCTGTGGTATAGTCTATGTGGTCGTCTGAGAAACGTAGAAAGAACTCAAATCTACGTGGTTATATTAATGTGACTCGACCATAAAAAAATGTCTAATTCATGTGTGCACATTATATTCGTATTCATCGTTTTAGTTGCGTAGGCTTAGATGGTAGGATATATGTATTTGCATGTTTGCATAGCAAGATTCAAATACTTTATTATTCAAATAAACATATGTTTTGAAATGTTTGCATGACCATACATGTATGTTTTTTATTCTCTTTTATAATTTGATGTGTGAAATGTATCATTGAGATGTGACAAGTCTATTCAATGAGAGCATTAGCTAATACCTCTGGTTCTTATACATCCAATGTCCCACGTGTCATCAAGCATATACATCCATATGTGATTAAACAAACATATCTTACAGTAAAATTAAAATAATAGTTTGAAGTAAAAAATAATTAAAATATATAGTAATAGCAAATCAATATGCCTAGAAGCATTTTTTAGGGATTTTTGCATATATATTGTGTTAAAACTCAATATTGTGAAAGTACCACTATTAAATCCCACAATGCAAAAATATCCCTCGAAAACCTTTAAGTTGTGTAATTGTGCCCCTTGGTTAAAATTCCATCAACTCTATCCGATTTTCATCGTTTGCTCAACGTTAGTGGATGAAAAATTACTTTTTACCCTAATTTGTAGTCGATTTTAACATCTCAAACACCCCCTCTTCAAAATCTCTCTATTTCTTCTTCTTCTCTACCATTTCATCTCACTCCAAAAACTTTCAAACACATTGTATACTCATTTTTCATCAAATTCATCATTCATTTCTTCCCAAAATGTCCAACAATGAGCATCTCTTCACAAATCCCTCATCCTCATCTTCCCAAAAGGTCCAACAATGAGCATCTCTTCACAAATCCGTCATCCTCTTCTTTTCAAAAGGTTCAAATGGGGAATAGGGTTTGTGATGAAGTACAGTTAGTTTTTCTTTCTTTACATTAGTTAAGGTATTTAAGTCATTTCTTACGTTAGGTTAGGATTTTTAACCATAGGTAAACTAGGGTTCTTAACAACGTCGGTGATAGGGGCACGGTTGCACAATTTAAAGGTTTTTTGAGGGGTATTTATGCACTGTGGGATTTAACAGGGGTATTTTCACAATATTGAGTTTTAATAGGGGTATATATGCAAAAATCCATTTTTTTATGATTCTTGTCGATTTAAGTAGTTTGTTTGGCTAGTTTGATTGAAAATAGGGTGCAACTCATGGGGTTTGACCAGGTTTTAAAATAATCAACCCAACCTGCAAAGTAAGTTGCTCAACCCTAACCAATCTCAGCTGAGGGATTCAACCCAGACCCAATTCAACCTCAAGCCACGGGTTCAAGTCAAGTTTAGGTTGGGCCTGAGATCAGGTTGGGTTTGGATTATGCTCGGGTTGAGCTTAAGTTTAACTTTTGAATAAATGAATGATCATAAAAATATTTACGATTTATGAGAGGTCTCATTTTGGTATGATTACTATGCCTCCTTGATC
This sequence comes from Acorus calamus, assembly GCA_030737845.1. Lineage (NCBI taxonomy): Eukaryota > Viridiplantae > Streptophyta > Magnoliopsida > Acorales > Acoraceae > Acorus > Acorus calamus. The sequence continues at coordinate 20,065,284 of CM060869.1, read as the reverse complement.
AACCACACCTCCCACCACTCCCCTCTTCTATGCCTCATTGTGGCAACCCTCCTTTGGCTCTCCTCATGGCCACTCCAATCAGACCCTCTTAAAATTAGACTCACTCGATACTCAAAAGCCCCAACCTAAACCTATCCACAAGTCGGGGTAGATCGGGTTCAACTAACTCAAGTTGGACCTCCAGTAAAAAATGGTCCAACCAAGCAGAAACAACTAGTCCGATAATCATAATTTCTACGACAAATGTTGTTATACACAATCCTTATTCGCATCCCCAATGCGATCATGTATCTTCAACAAGATATTGTTATATGAAACATGCTTTTAAATATTTTATAAGCATGCCATTATGATTAAATAAATTTTCATTTCAATTTTTTTAGCATATATTTTTCATTATATGAATTATACACATAAAAAGAAATAAAGTATTATTTACATAAATGTCCTGGCAATCTCAATTTTGTCGCATCCCTGTTAAAACTCATTTTCAGCAATACCCTTCAAAAGGGTTTAAGTTGTATAGAGGCATTTTCATCAAAAAATATATATATTTAAGTTGTGTAGACTATCTTCCATGAGCAATTGTGAACAACTTGAACTTTTGAGGGGTATTGTTGAAAATATATTTTACACGTGAATAAATATTTTGATAAAATATGATTTATTTAGGTTATTTATGCAAAAAAAAACCCCAAAAAACACATCGGGCAGATTGTTGTGCTGTCCTAGAATTATTGGAGGGGCAAAAAATGACATACCGAGTTCGGGTCGTCAGAATCCGTCCGCTCCTATCTCCTTCGACGGGTACCGTCCGGTTATCGGCGATCCTCCTCCTTGAATAGACCGGACTTGAGGGCATTCCGAGTTTGTTTGATTTGAACTGAACCTGATGTGACCTCTCAGGCTGCCTATATACCCTTGTAAAGGGATCAAGTCAGACGTAGTTCTTTTGGTGTGGGGATCTATTAGGAAAAATCCCTTCTTTAATAGGGAGAATTGGTTCCCTATTTATAGTACTTTGGTTGGTGCCCTAGAATCAATGCTAGATCTCTCCCATCGGATGGATAGGGAGAGATCCTTGATTAGGTGATAATATATGTATATTCAGTCAATGATTATCCCTGATACATATTTTGTTTTGGATATATGGAATCCATTAATGATGATCCATAATTCAAAATATATATTATTGGGATTTGGGAGATCAACCATTGATGGTCCCAAACCAAATATATAAATTGCTGGGATTTGGAAAATCAGTCAAGGATAGTTTCAAATCCAATGAGATTATGAGATATCTGTATTGATAATCCCATATTTTCTGTTAGGATTTGATCCCAAATCTGACTTCATATTTTCTGGTGATCAGATATGGAGGGTCAAACGGGCCGGATCCACCCATAGTGGGCAATCCTCCAGTCGGGTGGGAAAAACACACCTGAGGCGACACGTGTCAGTCGGTGCATGTCTGATCCTGATAGATGCACGTCGATTCTCATGCACTACTGGGCTAACTTGCATCGGCTCGTTGAGTTTTGAGGGTCTCGACATTCGCCAGTTTCGGCGAGATGACACTTTGGTAGGTTTTAGCCATTAGGATGGCATAACTCATAGAAGTCAGTTTCGCGACAGGCTTGAGTCATTCGTGAGACGTGGCCTTGTTAATCGTATAGATATGAGTCAATTGCGAGTGGCATATGCTTAGATGGTGAGTCATCCTTTTAGCTTTAACCATCGTATGGCGTCACCCACCGGATAAAACATTGCCCCCAGGCTTGAACCATTGAGATGGCATCAGTCACTATTGTGGGAGTCGATATAGGTCTCACTAGCGTGAACCGTCAGATGGCATAGCTCTCGAAGATTGGTTTTGTGAGCTGTCATGGGCTTGAACCGTTGGCATGGCATGGCCGAGCAGGGTGAAGTCTCTAACCCCGCTTGAACCATTTAAGGCGTCACCCTTTTTTTAAGGGGAAGAGTAGGCTACATCAGTCCATATGAATTGATGATAGGGAGATAGCTGGCATCTCAAACTACTCGTTGCGCACGTAAGACCGGTAGTTGGTTGCTCTAATCTATGTTTGGTCAAGCACGTGGAGAGGGTGCAGCAGGTGCCTGTCCCAACCCGCCATTGCATGCTCGATCCAAGTTATCGTATTTTCAGTCAAGACTAATCGTGTCTAACACTTCGGCACGTTCTAAGTGACGATGGTGTATTAGGACTCTAGAGGACTAGGGTTTTGATCGCTTGGGGCGATTCTTCCCCAACGGGTCTGCAAGGCGGATAGCTTGAATCACTTGTGTGATGTGGCTCTTCCCCTATTCATATAGGGTGGGTCAATGTGGAGCATGACACACCCCTAGATAAGTCGGTCATCCTTTCGGTTTCAGCCACTACGTGACATTTTCTTCAAGATGATGGGTTGCCCCCAAGCCTTTGTCATGTCATCGGCATGGCCCGTTGTGGGGTTGGCCCATCCCATTGACATGGCACGTTCCAGGTGTAGTCGTGTGGGAGCTAGACCATGTCTTGGTGGCCCAAACCGTGAGGATGACACTATCTCGAAAGACAAATTTGAATCTTCCCCAGGCCGAACCGCCCTTACAGGGTTGCCATTTGAGGGGGATTTGATCCGCCCCAGGCTTCAGCTGTCTGCGCAGCGTCACCCTGTGGAGGTTAGTTCGCGTGTCTATCGGCTTGAACCGTTGTAACGGCATTGCCCCATAGAACTTGATCTACGACCCCAGCTTGAGCCGATTGTTAGCCTTCAAGGGTCTAATTTGTCCCTGGCTTGAGCCAGTAGCACGGCGCCACCCTTTGGGAGTCAGTCTGCGTCTTACGTCAGAGCTGTCGTGCTCGGCGTCTTCCCATGAGACTTGATTTTTCCCGAGCCTGAACCGGATGATGGCGTTGCCCCTTGAGAAGGGTTACGAGCTACCCCTGGCGTGAACCGGCTGATGGCGTTGCCCCTTGAGAAGGGTTACGAACTACCCCTGGCGTGAACCAGCTGTGCGGCATCACCCTATGGGGTAGGTTCGCGGAATACGGATCAGTGGTGAGCCGTGCATCCTTGAGTGATATGTTATCCTTTTGGTTTTAATGGCGTCACCTACCGGATAACATGTTGCCCCCTGGCTTGAATCGTGAAGATGGCATGGCCCTACAGGGATCATTCTGAGTCTCATTGGCTTGAACCATCCAGACGGTGTGGTCCTTAGAGACATGATTTCAACCACCCTGGGGGAATAACAGTCCGTACCCGACCATGCGTACTAGGGGTGAGGGAGTAGCCGGTACTCGGCTCGGCCCGTTGCGCACACGTGGCTACACCCAATCCGGTTTAGTCCGCGTAAGGCCAAGCACACGGGAGGGGAGGCAGCAGGTGCCTGTCCCAACCCGTCATTGTACGCTCGGTCGAGAAGACTTGTAGATACCCCAATTTTGACCGTCCAGAGAGACAGAAATACTTCAAGTAACACACGGAAATATCCCACAAGTGGACACCAATAAAGAACCAAAGGTTCGGTAAACCAGAAACCCTAAACCTAGCCGTGACCTAAACCTAAACCGGAAACCCTAAACCTTGACCTAACCCCAAAACCCTAGCCCTAAACCCTAATTCCAGCCTTGACCTAAACCTAAACCGGAAACCCTAAACCTTGACCTAACCCCAAACCCTAGCCCAAACCCTAACCTAAATCCAAACCCTAGCCCAAACCCTAACCTAAACCCAAACCCTAGCTTAAACCCTAAACCTAAGCCAAACCCTAACCCAGACCTAAACCAAAACCAAAACCCTAAAAACCTAAAGTCCCTGGAAAGGGGCGGCTATCCCTAACTAGCCGCCCCTCACTGGGCGGCTAGTTTACACTAGCCGCCCCCCTAACCGCCTCCTGGCCGACTTTGGACCAGTTCCCTGGATGGGACATAAAGCAATATCAAATGCTGATCATTGCGGCGGGTCATGACCTCTAGCCGCCCTCTCTTGGCCGGATCAAACCAAGTAGCCGACCCAAGCCACCGCTTGTCAGAAATGGGACGTTTGGCAGGTCATGATAGGGGCGGCTACCAGGAAGTAGCCGCCCCATCCCGGGCGGCTAGTTAGCACTAGCCGCCCTTCACCTGTTCTCTGGCAGAAGAACCAGAGCATTAATAAGAGGTCCAATCGAAGCCAACCCACTCCATTACCCTCGGGATATTTTCCTACCTCTCTTTTACTATAAATAGAGGAGGTCCCAAGCCTTCAACAACACCCAACACACCCAACAAAATCCACAACAATCACCAATTCATCTTCAAACCCTTCCACCACCAGAAATCCCAAGAGAGAGAGAGAGAGAGAGCCCCTTTTGTGAGAGAAACACCCATTCCCCACATAAAATACCCTCTCATCCCACCCTCCATAAACCCAGGCTAAACCTAGCTTAGCCTCTGCCCAAGACCCCACCCTTTACCTACCAAACCCCTGCCTAAATTCCCCAGACCCTGGACGGCTAACCCTAGCTAGCCGCCCCCAGGCCGACGGCTAACCACAACTAGCCGCCCCCTATCCACACCCCATATCAACATTCCTTTGACCCATAACTCCTTTAGTCAAGCCCGGAAGCAGAATATGATTACCTGTTTTTCACCTCTGTGTACGGTATATCCGTGTCTCAGAGCGGAGACCCCACAAACTCCCCACGTAGGCGATCAAATCCAACCCAAACCCTTTCCTGTTTTTAGAAAAAGCAGGTGGCGATCACAAACCCCCCTTGAATCCTCTTGGGCCGCTGTCGGGCGCCTCGACAAGGAACCACACCCTCACCCCTTCCGAGAAGACGATCCGGCCAAGCCCGCCAGGGCACGCATCCGATCCGAACCCTCCAAAGAAACCCCACACACGCGGATTTTCTCGACACCGACAAATTCTGGCGATCACGGTGGGACCTCCCTCGTGAAAAACAACAAAAGGTAATCCTCTTCTGCCCCCTTTTACAAACTTGACTAAAATGCTATCAACCCTCTAGGAAGGTTAGAGTTTCTCACTCCTTGAATTAAATCCTCTTCTACTGTGCATTATAACATCCTTTACTGCTTTCGTAAGTCGTACACAGCTGCGCAATCCTTTACTGCTTTCGTAAGTCGCACACAGCTGCGCAATCCTTTACTTCTTTCGTAAGTCACACACAGCTGCGCAATCCTTTACTGCTTTCGTAAGTCGCACACAGCTGCGCAATCCTTTACTGCTTTATTTACTGCTTTCAATCTGCATTCATCCCCCCACTCTACGTCATGGAATCCCACATAGAAGAGGAGATATTAGAGGAAAGGAATCACCAAGAGGGTCAGGCCACACAGTTCCTAACCCATCTAGAGGAAAGGATGGCTAGTCTAGGGTATCAAACGGTAGAGGACATGTTTCATGACCTCGTTGACTACCGTCATGCCAAGACCTCGAGACAGGAAACCCCTGTCGAAACCCCTAAATCCACTCCCAAAGCCCCATCCACACCTAGTCACTCGGTCAACCCGAGTGTCTTTTCGTTCACCCCCCTTTCTCCTGCGAATCCAAAATTCCCAGTTGTTTCCACCCCAGGCCCCTACCAGACCACCCCAAACCCGGGACCGCTAGGCAGCCCTCCCCGGGGAGAAACACTGGACGATACCATCCGGAGAATTCTCTCCGAGACTGGTCCCTCGGCCCCCAAACACATGTCTCTACATAACCTGAGACAAATCCCGTCAGTCCACCTACCGGAGGGATTCAAAGTCCCCAAATTCCGCCGGTACAACGGTCGTGGAGACCCAGACATTCATTTAACTGCCTTTTATCTAGACGCACGCCCGTTTCTAGATAATCAACCTCTACTAGTCTTCCTCTTCCAGAAATCATTGGAAGGAGAAGCACTACAATGGTTCTCCACCCTCCCTGTAGATCACTTGTCGAATTTCTCGGCTGTAAGCGAGAAATTCTTGGGCCGCTACGGTTACCAGAGGATTAGGACCCCCTCTATTTCAGATCTAATCGTAGAGAGAATGAGGCCTAGGGAGGAATTCGAACAATACGTGTCTCGGTGGCGCACCCTTGTCCACCGAACCGGCCTGCAACTCACAGAATGTCAAGAAATTGACATGATGTTACAGAGCCTGAGTCCAGAGCTCCGTACGAGCCTTTCGTACGGAGACTGCACTACGTATCAACTTCTGATTGACCGCCACAACAGGATTTCCCGTTGTGCAGCCCCAGCAGTCCAAACCCAGTCCCCACCTATCAGCCATAGGGTTGGACAACCGCCTCGTAAGGCGCAAACCCCCACGGTAGAGGGGATCATTAACCAAGTATCGGCACTCTACCCGAACGGAGCACGAGTTCCTGACCGAGGAACAGCTCCGAGACAGTACACGCCCGGATCATCCGGATATGCACCGCCTCGGCAAGCGAATCAACATTTTACCCCTCGATCAGTACCCGTCCCCGTGCCAATACGACAAAACCTCACAACCCATGATTCCCCAATTCAGGCCCCCTCAATCCATAACCAGGACCAAAACAGGAGATCCTCTTATCCTATCCCCCCAAGAACGCAAGGTAAAGCCCTCAGTGAACCCGCATACGGCCCCCATGGTAAGGCCACACCTTCCCCCTCCTACGGCCCAAGATGGCCAAACGGAAGAGATAGCTGTTCCCCCCTCCCGGAAACCCTAGGGAACATCCTCAGAGCCTTATTAAAGGCCAATAGCATTTCCCTACCCACGGCTAGACCTTCGCCTATCGGTGCTGACCCAACCCGTTTTTGTCAGTATCATCGGCATCACGGCCACACCATCGAGCAATGCTCCTTGTTTAGAGACATTGTCTACACCCTTGACGAAGAGAGGCGCTTAGACTGGGCCACCATTAGGGGACTCAACAACCCATTTACAAGATCACTAGAAGTCAAGAAGGTCCCAGAAACCCATAACCCCGTAGAAACCACAATCCAAAACCCGAGGCCAGCTACGAAGGCTCCCTTGACAGAACCAGAAAACCTGAGCTATGAAAGCGTCTACACCATAGAAGTCGCTGACCATGAAGAGTCACCCAGAATCGTTCCAGGTGGCATAATCTTACCAGCCTCTTCCCCCATCCTACCAACCCCCTCACCTATTCTCCCCAAACCCACAAGACTCTTTTCCCCCAAAAAGACCGACCAATATCCCCCTTACAAATCAACAAGAGCCTGCGCCCAATAACACAAACCCCCGAACCACCATTGACGCACTAAACCATCATACTACTAGAGCAGGCAGAATCTTCAACACTGTACCCTCTTATAGACACCCCCTGCCTGAAACCGAAACTGAGGAGCCCCGCGCCGGGGATAGGATCGACATCCTAGACCAACTCCGAAAAATCCCCGTGAAAATTTCCATTTTAGAGCTGATCGAAACCTCGGAACACCACCAGCAGGCTCTAAGAACGTTCCTAGAAAGAACTCAAGTCGACCCGCAAATCTCTACCCTAGGCATACCAATAGCTCTAGCCACCGCAGGACTAGGGCCCGTCATCACCTTTAGACCTAAGGAAGAAGTTCATGATAAAGTCGTCAACACCTCAACCCTATGTATAACAATCAACCTCGAAGGACACCCGGTGGATAAAGTTCTAATTGACACCGGGGCAGGAGTAAACCTCATGTCATTACAAACCTTCGAGCACATCGATGGGTGCATAACCACACTCTTTGAAACGGACACCCGTATATTTGCCTATGACAAAACGGCTCGTCCAGTTCTAGGCTTCAAGGACTTCCGATTAAAAGTGGGGCCGCTGGAAACTAGCACTAAAGCTTATGTCCTAGAAATGGATTCAGATTATAATATGATCCTAGGACGTAAATGGCTAGCATCCATAAAGGGGGTCTCCTCTCCCCTGCACCAGTGCTTGAAATTTCCCTTGGGAGGTCGGATAATCAAAATACAAGGGGATGCGATCAGAGAACCTAAGCCAAGGTTCGCCGATAATGAAACCACCGCCATAAAAACCAGTAGCTCAAAACCCATGGAAACCACCATCCACATCTTAGATTTCCCGGCCAATTGGCTAAATCCCCGGAACACTCCCCCCGTTACCTCAAAGACAAGCCACCCTAGGTTTGAAAATCCTGGCTGGCGTATAATGGGGACCATGGGTTACCTTCCTGGGGAAACTCTGGGACACAAAAATGGGATCCTGGACCCCATCGACCTCCCGGCATGGCTAGACAAAAGGGGGATCGGCTCACCCAAACACAAAGCTAAATTAGAGGAAAAATATAATTGGAAGTTGTACGAACATTTCGTGAGGGAAATAATCGTAGAACCCTCCGAAGAAACCGTATGCCCCCGCCCCCTAGACCCTACCGGGAAAGCGAGCTAGACTACCTCTCTGGCTCCCTAGAATGGCTGTTCCCACTCCCTGATAAACACCTGAATCCACACTCGCCACCAGACGACAAAACTCCAGCTGACCCAGCCTCCTTTTCTCGCAGTGCTCAAGCATCGCAACAAAGGAGCGCCAGCTGCTGGAGGAAAGTCGGCTGAAGCACTTCCACCAATCCAGTAGGTTGTAAATAATAAGTGTCTTTTCTGTTCAAAAAAAAAAAAAAAAAATGGAAACCAGAACCCTAGGATCCCTGTTCGACAAAGATGACTTCACTCCAGCATGGCACCCCTTCAGCGACGACTCTGATCTCCTGAACAAACTACAGCGTCTCGCCAGTCAAGCCAAAAACCCCAACCCTAGTGCCTCGTCCAAAACGGTAAAACCCACTAGGAGCCAAGTACCTGACCAGATCATTAGCAACTTGGAAGGATATAGCAGGGCCATACTAGGTTTAGAGAAATTTGAATCAATAGCGGTGTAGAAGAACCAGACCTAGATACATAGAAAACCCAGATGACGGTCTAGGAGTCTTCGAAATCTGTGATGAGGACGATAAGGAAAGAGAAGACCTGTCTAAGGAATTCAAGCAGAGCCTTCAAAGGTTCGATGAAAAGACAGAGGAAGCAGATGAGAAGATAGAAGAGCTGAACCTAGGGACAAATACTGACCCCAAAATCATTTCGATTAGCGCAGAACTAAATCACGATGAACGAGAGAGACTAATTAAAATATTACACGAGTACAAAGACGTCTTTGCATGGTCTTACAAAGACATGCCTGGGCTCGATACTTCGTTAGTCGAACATCAGTTAATCTTAGAGCCAAACGCAAAACCAGTCAAACAAAAGCTAAGGCGCCTCCATCCCGAAGTGGCTCTAAAAATCAAGGATGAGGTGGACAAACTCCACCAGGCTAAATTTATCCGGGTAGTCTTATACCCAAAGTGGATAGCAAATATCGTTCCAGTGTCAAAAAAGATGGAAAGATCGAATATGCATCGACTTCAGGGACCTCAACCGAGCGTGCCCAAAAGATGACTTCCCACTCCCACACATCGACCTCCTTGTCGACAACACTGCAGGATATGAGATGCTCTCGTTCATGGATGGCTTTTCTGGATACAACCAGATCCGGCTGGCAGAAAAAGACCAAGAAAAGACCTCCTTCACCACACCCTGGGGAACCTACTGCTACATAGTGATGCCTTTCGGGCTCAAAAATGCAGGGGCAACCTATCAAAGGGCAATGACCTCAATATTCCATGATATGATGCACAAACTAGTAGAAGTATATGTGGATGACATCTTGGTTAAATCTAGAACTCGAATAGGACACGCAGAAATACTTAGGCAAGTACTGCAGAGATGCAGGGAATATTCACTTAAAATGAACCCAAAGAAATGTCGTTTCGGTGTCTCCTCGGGAAAACTTTTGGGATTCATGGTAAGTAAACGGGGGATAGAAATAGACCCGACCAAGGCAAAAGCCATTGCCCAAATGCCCCCACCCAAGAACCTAAAAGAACTAAGAGGGCTTATAGGAAGGTTGCAGTTTATTAGGAGATTTATTTCTCAACATGCTGAACGATGTCGCCCCTTTTACAAACTACTAAAAGGGGGAGTCCGGTTTAATTGGGATAGTGAATGCCAAAAGGCCTTTGATAATTTAAAAGAGTACCTTCTTAAACCCCCAGTACTTTCGGCCCCAGTACCCGGGCGCCCCCTACTCCTCTATATAGCCGCAACTAAAGAAGCCATTGGTGCCGTACTTGCACAACACGACGACATGGGAAGAAAGGAAAAGGCCATTTACTACTTGAGTAAAACCCTGATTGAATACGAAAAAGCCTACCCTCCTACAGAAAAAACTTGTCTAGCATTAGTATGGGCTTCCCAAAAATTACGACATTACTTTCTCGCCCACAAAGTCAAATACTTTGCCAAAATAGACCCAGTAAGGTTCTTATTCGAGAAAGCCATATTGACGGGACGCTTAGCCCGATGGCAAGTACAGTTAAACGAGTTTGACGTCACGTACGCCACTCAAAAATCCGTCAAAGGACAAGCCATCGCTGATCACCTCGCTCAACTACCTCTCCCCAATTACGAACCAGTAAAAACGGACTTCCCGGACGAAGAAATATTTGCGCTTATTGAAGAGAAAAGTAGAGAGACCTGGACGCTATACTTCGACGGAGCAGTCAACCAAAAGGGAAAGGGAATAGGAATAGCACTAATCTCTCCCGAAGGCGTCATTATCCCACAAGCGTTTCAGCTTACGTTCAAAGCCACCAACAATATTGCTGAATACGAGGCCCTGATAGCAGGTTTGAAGGCAGCCCTAGCCTTAGGAGCTAAAAATTTAGACATCATTGGAGACTCCCTCTTAGTGATCCGCCAAACTCTTAAAAAATATCAGACTAGAGACCCAAAGCTGAAGCCATACAGAGAACTAGCCATAGTCCTGTTAAAACAATTCCGTGAGGTCACTCACATTTTCACACCCCGGACTGGCAATATTCTTGCCGATTCTCTAGCCTCCCTAGCCTCATCACTCGCCTTCCCTTTATCTAGGACATCTGAAACAGTCACTATTCAGAGACTGGAAACACCTGCCACCGAACTCAGTGACCCTAAAATTCAAAATCTCCTAAAAACGAACCAGGCCAACAAAAATACTGGTATCACGGAAATCCTAACTATTGAACCAGGAAATATGGACGACGGAAACCCATGGTACTTTGATATTAAAAACTACCTTAGAGACGCTTCATTCCCAAGCTATGCTACCAACGACGACCAGAAAATAGTTAAAAGGATAGCAATCAAATACTGCCTCCGAGGGGGTATACTCTTCCGAGCCTCTTTCAACGGAGAACTACTCAGATGCCTGGACGACGAAGAAGCATACACCATTGTAGAAGAAGCTCACTCTGGAGTATGCGGAGGGCACGTCAACGCCCAGATGCTAGCAAAGAAGGTACTAAGAATGGGCTACTATTGGCCCACGCTCGAAGGAGACTGTAACAAATACGTTAAGCGTTGTATCCAATGTCAAACCCATGCCAACAAAATACACGCACCAGCATCTTCTTTACATCCCATGACATCACCATGGCCCTTCTCCATGTGGGCATTAGACATAATAGGACCATTCCGGGACACTATAGAAAACACCACCCAAAAAGCCTTCATCCTCACCGCCACAGAATATTTTACCAAATGGGCTGAGGCCGAGTCCTACGTAGTAATTAAAAGCTCTACCCTGTCTCGTTTTGTCCGCACTCACATCCTGGCACGGTTCGGCACCCCCAAAGTAATCATAACTGACAATGGCCCCCAGTTCATCTCCCAAGAGTTCCAAGACCTATGCGATAGACATCATATAGAACTCCATCATTCCACGCCATACTACCCACAGGGGAACGGACAAGCAGAGGCCACCAACAAAACCTTACTCAAAATTATAAAGAAAACAGTAGAAACCCACAAGGCTACCGATTGGCCTGATAAACTGGTAGATGCCCTCTGGGCATACCGAACCTCCATTAGAACGCCCACTGGTCAAACCCCCTATTCACTCACATTTGGGACCGAAGCAGTAGTACCTTACGAAATTCTCGTCCCATCCTTAAGAATAGTACTAGAAGAAGATCTCCAAGTTGAGGAAAAGAGGGAGGCACTCTACTACGCCTCGAACTACTGGACGAGAAGAGATTAAGAGCGGCAGACCATGCCCAGGCCTACCAAAGAAGGGTGGCAAGGGCATTTGAAAAGAAGGTGATAAAAAGAAAATTCGAAATCGGGGAATTAGTACTTAAGCAAATCATGCCATCAAGACAGCCTCACCCGAGAGGAAAGCTGCAACCCACATGGGAGGGACCCTATGTGATCACCCATGCCTATTCCGGGAATGCCTACCGCCTGGTAGATGCCGAAGGAGTCGAGGTTCCAGGTTCGTGGAATGCACTTTATCTAAAGAAATTCCATGCATGAAAAAGCTTTCAATACTTAAGAACTATTATTCTTCCTTCCTGCGATTTCCAGCGTTTAGTACTTGATGATAGAATTATAAGACTCTCAAAGATAAACTCGTATCTATTTGAACACGTTTCCGCCAAATCATGTCACTCCCTTCACACACGTATAACTGGACTAGATTTGCCTGATGGAAGAAAAATTGCCTACCCCGTAGACTGGGACAATTTAAAACTCCCCAAAGCAAAATGTCCCTTATTTCCGCCCCGCTCGTATTAACCCTAGGTCAAAATGAGGAGTTACCCGGACCTAGCATATGTCCCAAAAACTGGCTCTGGCACTATATAAACACTTCTAGAGGGGAAGCATGAAAAGAATCGGGGTGAAAAACAGAAGAGCCCCCCCCCTCAAATCAAAACAAACAAAAAAAAAAAAAAAGAGAAAGTCAGGCAAGGAGAGGCCAAACACCCAAGTGAACGGGTTAAACTCTCTATTTAGCAGGCTTTCACGCCTTTACGCACGGTATACGCTAAACAACGGCTATACCAGTACAGATCCAAACAACGGACTGTACCTTTCCACCCAAAATAAAGAAGTGGTAAAAAGAAGAAAGCCAGAGGGACCTAGGAAGTAAGACATGTGCTAGACTGGGACAATTCTAAAATATTGCCCGAAAGGAAGATATTACTCTTACCTCATTCACCCTCTCCCCTTTTTATTTTTTTGCAATGGGGGTTCAAAATTGAGCTATGTCCACCGGGAAAAGCGAAATTTTGACCAAGGGTAGATCACGTCCAGGTTTACACCTACACACACACTCACGCGAGTTCATTTAGAAACTTGCCTATCCAAAGGAAGCTTGTTTGACTTGACTCTTGGTACACTCATGGATTTTTCAGCATGTTTAGAATAATACGATTAAGCATTTGAAAACCATGAACCTAGGAAAATCGACGCCTAAGGCTTATACCTCTCAAATACAATCCTGGTTTGGACATAAGTGACCACAAGGGCTCCTCCACGGGGACTTGATGGCGTCTTTTACTTATGAAAATCAAGAACATTGCCCTCTCACCTAAAAAGTCATTGAAGAACTAAAATGCCCCCTTATGCCACTTATACTTACGCATAAGCTCGCATTTTCCTTCTCAAAACACCTTGGCATCTGATTTTCTTGAAACATTAAAGTTAACCCCCCCCCCCCGAATTTAAAATTATCCCCACTCATATGAGAATTGTCCCCGCAAAATTCAAAATTATCCCCACTCATATGAAAATTGTCCCCACTCACCTCATGCCCTTCCGCACATGCGTGAGAAGAAATTGTCCCCAACTCCTACACATAAGTTCTTCTTCACTCACGCACTTGGAATCCCTTCCTTGCGCACTAAAGCCTGGTCTCCCGCACTTTACTTTCTCGCATTTATATTTCCATTCCGCCTTAAGATGGATTGTAGCCCTTGACAATTCAAGCAAGAAGGGCTCGAAAGTCAGTGCAGGGGCACAATCTGGACAGATTTAACACTTGGTCCATGGAAAGAATGTTTTTATAGGTATTGAAGAATAGAACGGCCGCAAAAACTCTCAGCAGCAGCAGCAGACAGGAGCAGCAGGCCCAAAATGCCCCAGGCAGGGGGCGGCTAAACCTAACTAGCCGCCCCTCACTGGGCGGCTAGTTTGTACTAGCCGCCCCTCCCCTTGTCTCAGGTAAGTTTGCCCCAGGCAGGGGGCGGCTAAACCTAACTAGCCGCCCCTCACTGGGCGGCTAGTTACACTAGCCGCCCCTTGCCTGCACCCCTGTCAGTTATGTCAGCCCATATAATCAACTCTTCAGCACTTCTTTACCTATTACAATCAAATTCTTTCCAAAACCTGCATGTACACATTTCATACACATATTCATACGCAAAACCTGTATAGATACCAACAAATTATATATCAAAACCTACATCCATCCATGAATCAAACCTATGAAACCAAGATTCATCTACACAAACATACATATCCATGAACCATCCATGCTAAACTACTCTAAACACATACATATAAAGGAGAATGATTAAATTGTCCCACCCAAAACCACAAGCATAGACTTTTTCTAAAACCTAAAAAGGGCATAAAAAGGGAATCTTCCTTCAAAGCGCTCCAAAATCCAAAGTCTTGAGCTATATCTCACCGAAATATCACCTAAAACCAAAACAAAAGAAGAAAAGCATGAATTCATCGCATATATACTATTCTTCTACTTAAAACCAAGACACAAAAGCTATACCTCGGCGTATCGTCATCCGCTGGAGGCTGAGTAGGAGGAACGTCCTGACTTGGCTGAGAAGGGAGCGGCGGATGAGGAGAAGACTGAACCTCTGGAACATCAGGAGCAGCAGGAGTCTCTCGAACCGAAGACGCGGCCCTCGCGTATATCCCACGACTCCGAGACGCCGAAGGACGAGAGGCACGGCTAAAGGTGGCCCCGGTAGCCAAGGAAGCCGAGAGAGAATGGTCAGGCTCAAGTGGAAGAAGATCAAGGTCCGCCTCGGTCATAGAGCCCCCTCCGACCAACTTCCCCCTCATGGTGGCCTCCCAGAGACGGACCTGCTGCATGTCTCTGTCTCTCCTCTCCAATCTCTGTCGGAGGCGACTCTCTGTCCCTCTGGCCCGATCCTCAGCAACCCTCAACCTCTCCTCCAACTCCCGCGCCCTCGCTTCCGACGCCCTGAGTGCCTCTCTGTCCCTATCCCCGGCCGCCTGGAGAGAACGAACCAGGTCTCCCATCAAACCTCCGGGAACACCCGCCGAAGCCTCCAACTCCGACACCCTCATCTGGAGGGAGTCCCTCTCACGGCCTAGGGTAATGAACCCCTCCTCCCTCGAGGCTATCATGGACCTCAGCCGGTCCGCCTCCTCCTCAGCCCGAGAAGCCCTGCCCCTCGCCTGGCCCAACTCCATCCTTGTGGCCGCCAACTCGCTTCGGGCCACATCCAATTCCCTCGTCAGTTCGAGCTCCTGCTCGGAAACCACGGAAGGAGGAGGGACGGAAGAAGAAGAAGCGCCATCGGCCCTCGCTCTCGACAGAGCATCCACCTGAGCCTCGAGGACCCGGACCTGGTCCTGCAAGCGTCCTCTCTGTGCCCGCAACGCCTCTATCTGCCTGGCCCGCGCTTGGAGATGCTCATTGGCGGTCTTGAGCCTCTTCTCCATCTCATTCAACTCAACCTACAAAAAGAAATACCATTCAGAAGATGCTCAAAGCAAAGAGAACGAGGAAAAAAGGATTTTTCAACTTACATAAGCGTCCGGGATCTCCTCCTCCATCGTCCCGAGGATATCCGCATACTCCCGACGATACCAAGCTAGGTATTCGTCACTCGAAGTCACCTCAGGACGACGCTCTACCAAGACGCCTCGACCCATCCATCCCGCCACGTACGTCGCGTAATTCCTCGGGAGATTCGTGTCCCGAGGAATCCCGGCCACCGGAATCGAAGGGCGCCGCGGAAGAGGATCGGGCACCCACTGATGGTACCCAAGCTGACGGACGACCCGGCTGATCGCATGGAACACGACCTCATTGAAGTAGATCAGCCAGATGTCTCGCGCCAGGGCCTCAGGAACCTCCTCCGAGTAAGGCCTCCACGTCATCTAAAAAAGCATCGAAAGATAGGAAGAGCGCTTAGTCAAAAGAAAACCAAGTACAAGCCAAAGAAATTCAAAGAAAACTCATACCTCTTCCTCCGACAAGACGCGGAAGGCCTCTCGGAATTGGGCGAGGCGGTGCAAACGGGAAGATCCCCGGGGTTCCCATCTCATGGCCCAAGGGAGGGCATGATCGAACGGAGCCAAAGTCGGGCGATCAATGGCAAAGTGCTCGTACCCGAAGATCTAACAAAGCAAGAGGGAATTTATCATGACCAAAGTAAAGCTAAACCAAGAAGAAGACACTCATCACTTACACATACCTGAAGGAATGGCGCGAAGCCACCAAGGTTCTTTCCTCCAGCCCTCTTGACTTTCTTCGAGAGCTCCGCAAACAAGTGGGCAAGCATCGCCGCTCCCCAAGCATAGCGCCCCATGCCCTCCAAGTCCCGCATCAGTAGAAGGGAATGAGAGGAGACCTTATCAGAGGCCGTCGAGAAAAGGACCCGGCCAAAGAAGTAGAGGAAGAACGCTCTCAACTCCCTCCGTGCCCTCTGTGGGCACGCGGCCGCCTCTCTCGCCTCGATCATCACCGCCGCCTCTCGAAGCTAGCTGCAGCTTCGCCCTTCTGGCGCTCTGTAAAGGAACCGAGGCCGTACTGCCCCGAAAGCCGCCCCAAAGGGATCCGGTTCAGCGTCCGCTCCCGCTCCACGAACTCCCATTCCCCGATCAACTCTCGGAAAAGCCCCCTGTAGTCAGCTAGGGTGGCCGCGATCACCGCCTCCCCCAGAACCGGAAGGCCGGTGATCCGATAGACGTCCTCGAGCGTCGGCATGACAGCACCGGTAGGGAGGATGAACGTGCAACTCTCCGGATCCCATCTCTCCGCCAAGGCCTCCACATATGGACGGTGGACGTGGAATGGCTCGATCAGAAAAAAGGAACGGAAGCCCGCTCCATCCACCAAACTCCGCTCCTCCTGCCCCAAGGCGTCGTACCATCTCTTCGTCCCGTGCCATAAAGCCCGGATACGATTCGGCCTCTACAAAACAAGCGAAGGGAACATGGGTTAGTTTAAAAGCGAGCGAGAGGTAAGAGTCCAAATCTACGAAATCATTTTAAACCATGCTTAGCGAAATCAAGACTCCCACATGCTAAAAGAATGAAAGTAAGAAACTACACTCCTCATATGATCACGCATGCTAGACGAATATCAAACACATCCCACCGTGGTCACCACTCACGCACTTTCTTACATCAAGCCTATCAACACACCTAAGCAATACAGCCATATGGAACTCGAACCCATGAAATGCATGCATACACCCCTCATGCTCTACCACGATCAAACACGTACGAAATCACATACACATAGAAAAGTATCGCATGCAAGCATATTAGCTATATCATTTCTCTCTCCTTTATATGCATATAACAAACATGGATATATATATAGAAATTACCCCCTCCCTATAAAAACAACCCATGACAGCATGCTTACACATCCCACCGTGATTAAACTTATACACAAGCATGCCTATTTAAAAAATAAACACATATACGAGTATAATACGCACATACAACCTGTTCATACCACCAACACATGCATATACACCAAAATAAAAGGCAAAGACTAAAGGATTAGGAACATACCACAGCCCGTGTGGACCCAGAAGCGTCCACCTCGACCTCATCGGGATCGTTCATCCCGTCATCATCCTCCTCCTCATCCTCCTCAAACACGGCCTCCTCGGCCTCAGCCCCAACACCCACACCGGCCTCAGCGGCCCCAGTGCCCATACCCTCGGCCTCCCCGGCCCCGTCCCTAGCCTCTCCTATCCCCTCCACCCTCCCCACGCCGGAGATAAACTCCGCAAAGGCCCCCATAGCCCTACTCTCCTCCTCCTCAGCCCTGGCCTCTGTGGCCTCCCTATCCAACATCCCGACGAGGGCATCCAACGACGCCCTCACCTCCTCGCTAACTCCCTCGACCCCTACCCCCTCGGTTGCACCCTCAATCGATCATCCAACCCCCGGAACCACCTCCTCGGCCACCACCGGTCGATCCCCACGCCTCCTCTTGCGTATATAGCCTATCACACTCCCCCCTACCTCCGGGACAGCCCCCGAAGGCAAATCCCCGACCTCACCCACGACAATATCCACCAGCGGCACCTCCGTCGTACCCATACCCTCCCCCACGGCCTCGACCTCCGGCCTATCGCTCTCCGATGATGAAGAGCTCGGGCTACGCTCTCCACGAGCCACCCGCGGTCGTTTCCCCTCGAAGCAATCGCCTTCGACCTCGTCATCTCCTCGGTTTGGAAAAGAAAAAGGAGAACCCAAACTAGGGTTTCGAAATCAAGAGAAAGAGAAAGATTGAGGTCGAAATGGAGGAAAGAAAGGCAAAGAAATCAGGGTTTTCGAGTTTGAAACCGAAGGGAAGAAGAGAAGAGGGAAGAGAAACCGTTTTAAAAACGTATGGGGAGAGAGAGGGTCTTTTCGGTTATAAGGGACCCAGTCAAGGGGCGGCTACCCGCGAGTAGCCGCCCCCTCTCGGGCGGCTAGTTACAACTAGCCGCCCCTCCCAGTTTTTTCTTTTACTTAAAAACCCCTTTCCAATCTTTTTAACCCTAAAATTCAAGGTTCTCCATACCAAACAGCCATGTATTGGCTTATTTCCAGACATTACTTGATCAAACACGACTCTCCCGAAGTTTTGCAACACGTCCAGTACCATTCAGATTCAAATTTCTTCAGTTCTGGTTCTTTTCCAGAGTTCTTATCCCTCGGATGATCCAATTCACCCAAATCAACTTTTACTTGCTTTCTGTCGGCGATATCCCCTCCTTGCTGAGTTTTCCCAAGCACGGGAACGGTAGGCACGAGGAAACTGACGCTGGGCTGCTCCGTGCACGATAGCTAGGAACCCCGACCGCGAGTTGGATCACTCACCATTTACTTTTCCCCGCCTTCCACCTGGATCATCCTCTCGGATAGAAATTCTAAGTCAAGACCTAGCCTCTGATGGTCTAAATCAACTCCCCGAGTAGTACTGCTCGTATTGGCATAACTTCTTGAAGGTCGGGCCGGCCAAAATAGGGGTCTCTTTCCTTATCATCGGTCGAAGTCTTTCCTGCTTCGCACAAAGACTCCGTCCGATGAGGGACAATTGTAGATACCTCAATTTTGACCGTCAGAGAGACAGAAATACTTCAAGTAACACACGGAAATATCTCACAAGTGGACACCAATAGAGAACCTAAGGTTCGGTAAACCAGAAACCCTAAACCTAGCCGTGACCTAAACCTAAACCGGAAACCCTAAACCTTGACCTAACCCCAAAACCCTAACCCTAAACCCTAATTCCAGCCTTGACCTAAACCTAAACCGGAAACCCTAAACCTTGACCTAACCCCAAACCCTAACCTAAACCCAAACCCTAGCCCAAACCCTAACCTAAACCCAAACCCTAGCTCAAACCCTAAACCTAAGCCAAACCCTAACCCAGACCTAAACCAAAACCAAAACCCTAAAAACCTAAAGTCCCTGGAAAGGGGCGGCTATTCCTAACTAGCCGCCCCTCACTGGGCGGCTAGTTTACACTAGCCGCCCCCCCTAACCGCCCCCTGGCCGACTTTGGACCAGTTCCCTGGATGGGACATAAAGCAATATTAAATGCTGATCATTGCGGCGGGTCATGACCTCTAGCCGCCCTCTCTTGGCCGGATCAAACCAAGTAGCCGACCCAAGCCACCGCTTGTCAGAAATGGGACGTTTGGCAGGTCATGATAGGGGCGGCTACCAGGAAGTAGCCGCCCCATCCCGGGCGGCTAGTTAGCACTAGCCGCCCTTCACCTGTTCTCTGGCAGAAGAACCAGAGCATTAATAAGAGGTCCAATCGAAGCCAACCCACTCCATTACCCTCGGGATATTTTCCTACCTCTCTTTTACTATAAATAGAGGAGGTCCCAAGCCTTCAACAACACCCAACAAAATCCACAACAATCACCAATTCATCTTCAAACCCTTCCACCACAAGAAATCCCAAGAGAGAGAGAGAGAGAGAGAGAGAGAGAGAGAGAGAGAGAGAGAGAGAGCCCCTTTTGTGAGAGAAACACCCATTCCCCACATAAAATACCCTCTCATCCCACCCTCCATAAACCCAGGCTAAACCTAGCTTAGCCTCTGCCCAAGACCCCACCCTTTACCTACCAAACCCCTGCCTAAATTCCCCAGACCCTGGACGGCTAACCCTAGCTAGCCGCCCCCTGGCCGACGGCTAACCACAACTAGCCGCCCCCTATTCACACCCCATATCAACATCCCTTTGACCCATAACTCCTTTAGTCAAGCCCGGAAGCAGAATATGATTACCTGTTTTTCACCTCTGTGTACGGTATATCCGTGTCTCAGAGCGGAGACCCCACAAACTCCCCACGTAGGCGATCAAATCCAACCCAAACCCTTTCCTGTTTTTAGAAAAAGCAGGTGGCGATCACAAACCCCCCCTGAATCCTCTTGGGCCGCTGTCGGGCGCCTCGACAAGGAACCACACCCTCATCCCTTCCGAGAAGACGATCCGGCCGAGCCCGCCAGGGCACGCATCCGATCCGAACCCTCCGAAGAAACCCCACACACGCGGATTTTCTCGACACCGACAAAGACCCAACAAAGAATTTTTGAAATACCCTCGGCTTGAACTGTTCGTGCAGTATCACACTTCGAGAGTTGGTTTGCGTCCTTGCTTAGAGCCGATTGCGTGGCGTCTCCCCGTGGGACTCGGCCTTTCCCTGGCTTGAGCCGGTTAACAGTATCACCTTATGGGATTTTGGGTTGTACCCTTGGCTTGACCCAGATGTGCGGCGTCACCCTATGAGGTACTCCCCCTTCCTCTGACTTGAACTGTCTGAACAACATCGCCCTTGAAGGAAGAACGGTCTGTATCCGACCATGCATACTTGGGGTGAGGGAGTAGCCGGTACTCGGCTCAATCCGTTGTGCACGCGCAGCTAGACCCGGTCTGGTTGGGTTGTACCCCTGGCTTGAACCGGCTATGCGGCATCACCCTGTGGGGTGCTCCCCCTTCCTCTAGCTTGAACCGTCTGAACCGCATCGCCCTTGAAGGAAGAACTGTTTGTATCTGACCATGCATACTGGGGGTGAGGGAGTAGCCGATACTCAGCTTGACCCGTTGCGCACGCACAGTTAGACCCAGTCTGGTTGGGTTGTACCCCTGGCTTGAATCGACTATGCGACGTCACCCTATGGGCTACTTCCCCTTCCTCCGACTTGAACCGGCTAGCGACGTCACCTTTGGAGGAAGTTTTGTATGTCCCTGGCTTGAACCGGCTAGCAGCGTCACCTTGTGGGATTTTTTTTGTTCGGGCCCTGGCTTGAACTGGCTGACGGCGTCACCTTGCGGGACCCTTCCCCTCTCTCCTGCTTGAACCGGCTAGCGGCGTCACCCTTGGAGGGAGTTCTGGGTCATACCCCTGGCTTGAACCGGCCGTGCGGCGTCACCCTCTGGGGTCTTTCCTTTCCCCCCGGCTTGAACCGGCTTGCGGCGTCACCCTTGGAGGAAGTTCGGTCTATCCCTGGCTTGAACCGGCTAGCGGTGTCACCCTATGGGATTTTGGGTTGTACCCCTGGTTTGAACTGGCTGTGCGGTGTCACCCTGTGGGGTACTTCCCTTCCCTTCAGCTTGAACCGTCTGAACGGCGTCACCCTTGGAGGAAGTTCGGTCTGTATCCAACCACACGTACTAGGGGTGAAGGAGTAGCTGGTACTCGGTTCGACCCGTTGTGCACACGTCGCTAGACCTGGTCTAGTTTGGTCTGTTTACGACCGTCAATACGAGGGGATGGTGGCAGCTGGTGCTGGACCTGTCCCGACGCCATACGTGTCCGGACAAGAAGACCGAACACAATATTCCAGTATCCATAAATAGTAGAGTATAGAAATAACTATTCATTCGACAATTAGAGCAACAACATGCAAGCTAAATGAATGAAATAAAATTAAATTAATAAGATATTATTCATAAATGCCATCTAGTTTATAAATATTCTTTCTCAAGTTTATGGTGTTCCAAGGGGTTGGAATAGGTACCTCCTGTGGAGTGACCATGCAGAGCTTATATGCTCCCTTGCCGTAACCCTCAACCAATTCGTATGGCCCGTTTGAGTGGCCCTAAGTGTGCAGTGTAGACTTTAAATGGGCACGAGGAGACAAGCTGATGTGATGTGCCAAGGAGGCATACCGCGGTGGCATGCCGAGGAGGGGAGCCGAGGTGGCGTGTCGGGGAGATGTGTCGAGGAGGCGGCTGATGAGGCAACGACCTGTAGAGGCGGCGGGCCGACCTGCCGAGGTGACATGAGGAGGTGAGTCGAGGAGGCAGGCTAGGTGATAGGCCGAAGAGTGATCCCGTATAAGTGATCCGAGGAGGAGTGCCGATGAGGTGGCAAGCCGAGGATTCGATCATCCCGTAAAAGAGAAGTCCTTCCTGTTGGAAAAATAAATCCCGGCTGTCAAGATCCGTTGATCGAGGTATAGATCAGATAACAATCTTTTTAATGCAAACCCTACAAGGCGGAATTAGGGTTTACCTTCAGAACTCAGATCAGAGTTCTGCCAAAGAGGATGATCGGATCTGATGGACGACGATGAATCACTCGATCGGAACCTTCAGATCTTCTGCCGTATGTCCTTTCTATGTTGCAGATCCGCGGCGGAGTGTGGTCTCCTTCTTGCTTCGAACGGCAGCCGCGAATCCCTTCGCTCTCCTTCTCTCCTTTTCTGGATCCAGAGATCCTAAAGGGTTTCTAGGGTTAGGATTTTGATTTCGGCTGAAATCATATATCTTTGAGAGAGAGAGGAAACCACATATTTATAGGCTAGGGCACAGACCTAAATGAGAAATCAGTAATTGGCTCCTATGGGCTTGGGTACCATAACTCAACCTAAAATTAAAAACCAAAAGCCTATAAGTCATAATTCAATCCACTAAAGAATTATGACTGCATTCAAAATATACTAATATTAAAATAATATTTCGAGCTCCTTATATTATATGCTTAATATTTTCCTATGCTAATATTCCAATACTCGTTATGAAATAATTATTACTGACAATATTATTTCATAACATCTTATTTTCCTTGAGATCTTCCGCTTAACTTATTTGATATGTCGGATAATTAAATCCACCGGCTGGGTTAGACATAATCAAAACTTATAAGCATCATCAAGAGAGTATCATCAACCTCCTATTGGAGACGTGTATTCCATCAATAGCAAATATTCATCATACAAGCGTTATTGTCACCCAACTTACCGAGCCTATTGATCCATAGTAGAATCTCACTCTTTAATAAATCAAAATGACAAATAACAAATGCACATGTTTAAGAACCATTTTAGGATTAAGAGCATAAACAATCATAATAAACATGGGGTGTAAATTATTTTATCTAGTCAGTACAAAAATAATTACCCCAACTTGATCCATTCAATACACACAAGGTGTACTAGTACAATCACCCAAAACCTATCAACCGGTCTTTTATAGTCAAGATAAACTACATAAGATGAACTGCACTACAACCTTTATGCAATGGATTATCCAAGTCCATCTAAGGTTGTGAACATCAACTTATAATTCACAGGGAACCGATAATCTGATCTTCTGTGTGTAAGTCAAACTCTACACACCAGATTATCTACAGTGTAAATTAAAGGATTAAATTAAAAACAAGCACAATATTTCAAACAATATAATGCAAGCATTTACCAATAATAATTCTCATCAAAATGCTAAGACCATCTTAATAACAGACTTTATTATATAAGTCATGGCTTTTAGAACACTATTCTAACACTTCCATGGGTGGTCGTCGAGGCACGGCATGGTCGAGTTCTCAAATGCGTCGGGAAGCGCGTGTATGAACCCCATCATGAGTGTGACCCCGCGAGAAAAAAAAAAGAAGTCCCTGTCAAGTCGAACCGCGGACATGGTTTTGTCCAGAATGCGGCTGATGCCGATCGCAATTGGGACAGGGATCGACATGAGCACCACGATCTTAAGGTGCTTCTAATCGACATGAGTGCCGCAATCTTCTGCCGAAGCACCTTCGATTTGTTGCCGTCATCAACATCGGTGGAACACTCATCATGGACAAGGAGGGCAATCATGGACAACACGAGGATGGTTAGTCATAAATGTTTCTTTATTTTGTTGAAAGACAGACAGAAATTTGATGTAGTGAGAGTTTATATGGAGAGAGGAACTCAAATATGGAAAATTAATCTTTGATTCGGATCAGATTGTCTGATCAGAAGTCGAGCCTCATCAACGATGTTGCATGTTGGTGACGTTTAGTCTACTGCGGATGTCGCACTAGGTAGAGACGAGGGTTTCCCTTGCATCGGTTGGATCACCGGAGTCAGCACGGTCAGAAGATTTTTTTTTTTTGAGGAGGCTTGATCACGAGTATGTTCTCATGTTTGTGACGCCCCCACCTGACGCGCCAAATTGGAGGGGTAAAAAATGACGTACTGGGTTTGGGTTGTCAGAATTCGTCCGCTCCCGTCTCCTCCTACGGGTACCGTTCAGTTGTCGGCGATCCTCCTCCTTGAATAGACCGGACTTGAGGGCAATCCGGGTTTATTTGATTTGGACTGAACCTGATGTGACCTCTCAGGCTGGTTATGTACCCTTGTAAAGGGATTAAGTCAGACGTAGTTCCTCTTTTGGTGTGGGGATCTATTGGGAAAAATCCCTCATTCAATAGGGAGAATTGGTTCACTCTTTATAATACAATAGTGGGTGCCCTAGAATCAATGGTGGATCTCTCCCATCGGATGGATAGGGAGAGATACTTGATTTAGGTGATAATATATATATAGTCAATGATTATCCCTGATATATATTTTATTTTGGATTTTATGGAATCTATTAATGATGATCCATAATTCAAAATATATATTATCGGGATTTGAGAGATCAATAATTGATGGTCCCAAACCAAATATATAAATTGCTGGGATTTGAAAAATCATCAAGGAAATCCCATATTTTCTATTAGGATTTGATCCCAAATCTGACTTCATATTTTCTGGTGATCAGATATGGAGGGTCAAACGGGCCGGATCCACCCATAGTGAGCAATCCGGGTCGTGGGCCCTTGCCAATCAGGTCATGGGCCGCCGGTACGTAGAGCATAGTTGGTGGGCCTCATTCTTGGGCCCTACAATTATCAATTATATATTTTACTATCTCAACATATATTTGATTATAAAGAACTTAAAAAAATGTATTTAATTTGTCTGAATATGTAAATAATATATTGTAACAATTTAAATATATATTTAAAAAAATCATTACATGCATAGACCATAAATGAGAAATGAATGTATTATTTGGGATGTAACATTATCAATGGAAGATGTTACACTCACTCTCTTTTATAGTCCAAAACACAAACAAAACTTGTTTTCATTTTTTTTAAATAATAAACATCATCTAATAATATATATATTTTAATAAAAAAATGTATATCACGATATTTTAGGTTGAATGAACCCATTTCTAATATGGAATTATATATATATATTTTAAATGATATTGGTGGATCTGCCACTTCTTTGATTAATAAAAGTAGTACAATTCTGTCACGCAATTGAAATAAAAAGCAACATAAAGAAGAGGGAGAGTGATTAGGAGAAACTTAGGGGGACTTGCTTAGGAGGTCTAAGCAAGACTACCTACGTTCTCCACCACACCTCCAGCTACACAATACGCAATGTGTTCCTTTCCAGGTGGACCTCCCTAGCCCTTGCGCAAAAACATCCCCAAGCCGATATGTTCCGTGTGGTGCAGTCCCAAATGCCCTCCTCCGATACAGACAAACCAACAAAGATCTTGTCGTTGCATCCAAGCCTAATTGCCCACATAACAGTCGGGATCAAAGTCTGCATGACCTTGCTTCCTATCACTTCGCCGAGAAAAGCCCGCGGCCCAACACCCAAAGATGGTCGAGGATGACGAGGACAGGCTGTGCCCCAGAGAAACACCAAGTCTTCTCCACACCTGTTGCGCCATGAGACATTCGCAGAATAGGTGGGAGGCAGTTTCCTCTCTATCCCCACAGAGGGCGCAGGTGACAGGATCGTCGGGTCTCCAAAGCGCACGATAAGTCCTCGTAAGCAACTATTCATTATAAGCCAACCAGATGAAGAAACTCACCTTCAAAGGTATTTTACACCCCCCAAATTTGAGGAGCTTTTTTGGCCACTCCCCTGTTGAAGGGGTGGTCACGAACCCATCATGAGTATGCCGAGTGTACTGAGAAACTGGCCGTAGATATATGGATAAGAAAAATTTAACGAGGCATATACATTATCTAAGAATATATATATTTGATTAGGTTTTTAATGATGTATATATAAGAATATATTTTGGATTACCTTATCAATTGTTTCCTTTTTTTACGACACGGGTTTCTTCATAATATTCCACTTATTTGTGGAGTTAAAAGGAAAAGAGAAAAACTAAATAGGGGGTAGTCAATTAGGATTTTCATGGACAAATTGTCCATGTCCATGGATTTGTAAATCTTGTGTTTTTCAATCAGGACATTGGTTCGTAGACAAAAAATCCAGTGTTATTCAACTGAGACATTATTTTATGGACAAAAAGTCCAGCGTTATTCGATTGAGACATTATTTCGTGGACAAAAAGTCCAGCGTTATTCGATTGAGACATTATTTCATGGACAAAAAGTCTAGCGTTATTCGATTGAGACATTATTTCGCGGACAAAAAGTCCAGTGTTATTCGATTGAGACATTATTTCGTAGACATAAAATCCAGTGTTATTGGATGAAGACATTATTTCGTGGACAAAAAGTCCAGCGTTATTCGATTGAGACATTTCGTAGTAGACATTTTGTCTTGTGTTATTCAATTTAAACAGGATTTGTAAAGACTTTCATAAGTGATGGATTTTTGTGGACTTTTTGTCACGCCCCACGGCGGCCGTCCCCGAGACGTGGCAAATATATAAATGATATCAGTAATCCATACACGAGGTCAAATAAATACTCCACAATAGAAAAGGCAATACACAAGTAACTGACATCAAATATATACAAAAAGCGGAAGCTCAAATGACTAAGTCTGTAATTCAAAGACATATTACAGACTAGAGTACACAATCATCTGTCCTGTGAGAGCCAATATATACAATAACTGACATCAACAGTCTACATACCGTGCACAAGCACAAGTATAATACATACAATAAAAAGGGAATGCTGATAGCCTCCGACTCGCAAGACATCCAACGCGAACGCAGGTCTCCTACTCGGATGGCGCCAGGGGAGCTCTTCTCTTGGATCCGACTCAGCGTCAACTAGGGAAAAACATAAGCGAGGGGTGAGCTACAAGCTCAGTGAGTGGTCAGAAACCAAACACCAACACCAACATTCGATCCTAAGGCAATCACCTATCAAGGAAACCATGGGTAGAAACCCAACGGTTAACAAGGTCACACGGCGGTGCGACCCTACCCTGCCCTTGCCCTAGCCCCCACAGGGGTGAGTCTAGGGACTCGAAGGACAACTTGCTGTTCTACACCGTTCGTCATCCGGTAGCGCTCTCCCAGGCAGCCTCTACCTGGAGCCGGCCACGGTCAGTACACTGTCGAACGCATCGATGGTACCTACAGGTGGGGGTCCACCCAGGGCGGCTCGTACCTAGGAAGCATCCACACGGATCCGGCGAAGGGGAGAACGATAATTCAGGCTTGCAACATCGTCCGGTGGTCCACCCTCGTGTAGCCTCACCTGGTACACTCCCCTGATCAGTACATCTGCCGAACGCATCGGGAGTACCTACAAGTGGGAGTCCTCTGTCAGGGCAGCTTCTACGTCGGGACCCCGGTATACGATGATATTGGGAGGAAACACTACTTGTTCGCAGCGCGAACCCTATGGAAAGCCAATCACTCAAGCTGGTGGGTCAAGTATCAACTCGAGCCCACAACACTCACACCAACACCCTCACCTCCGAAGGGTGACCTAGGTTGTCGGAAGTAACTGTACCAATCCCTCACCTTCACCCCAAAAGGGGTGACCCAGTCTCTTGGGAAGAGACTAGATCGTTTCTAAGCCCTTGGTCCACCGGTAGCCCTTTCCCCGGGTAGCCTCTGCCTGACATACTCCCACGATCAGTACACTGTCGACCACAGCGATGGTACCTACAGATGGGAGCCCGGTGCCAAGACAGCAATGGTACGCCGAGAAGTTCCTACACGGATCCAACGAAGGGGAAAAACGATAACTCATGCTCGCAGCGTAAACCCCACGGGAAAACCATCTATACAAACTGACGGGTCGAGTATCAACGCGACCCCACCCTACTCACGCCAACACCCTCACCCTCACCCCGACGGGTGACATAGGATCTTGGGGAAGAGGTCGATTGTTCTAAGCCCTTGGTCCACCGGTAGCCCTTTCCCCGGGTAGCCTCTACCTGACATACTCCCACGATCAGTACACTCTCGACCGAAGCGATGGTACCTACAAATGGGAGCCCGGTGCCAGGACAGCGTTTCCAACGCCGGGAAGTTCCTACACGGATCCAACGAAGGGGAGAAACAATCTACGCTCGCGGATACGATCCTCTTGGATCCGTCATCATCGGTTATCAAACACCGATAGGCGCAATGAATTCTCATGAATTCCCTCCATGGCGCATAACTCAGATGCGGGGAAGACATTTAATTCTATGTGTCAAAACCATGGTATGACCCCACAAGAGGGCATACACTTGTCTAATACATTAGACAAGAATCATGGCCATATCGGCATATATATATATATGCAATTAACTACCCAATGATGGCCTACTTAACATGCATACATGGCATCAAACAGATAAACACACACAAATTACAACCTATTATACGTTGGATAACACCAACCTAGAAGGGAAGGGTTAAGCGCGATCTGCGCAACAACAGGTGCATGCCAATAATTCCAAGCAAACCCGAGTCAAGTAGGAACTACATCTACTCACTCGGTTCGCGAAGAGAAGGAGGGCGAGGGAGAGGGAATGCCTCATCCTCTCTCGAGCTGGTCATAGTTTTGCCCCAACAGATGGGTGCAACAACTATACCACACCCTCGAGTCCTAAATCAGAGGAATATTATACATACACCCGTTATTAACCCAAGTTAAACATGCGTGATAAATAGGGGTAGTCATTCAATCAAAATTACCTAAGTCATGCCATATTCTATACAATACATAGGCAAGTATAAGGTAGAATAGGGGTTCTACACAATATACGAGCTATACAACCTAGCATGCATAATATCTAGCATATTTAGGGTGCAAATAAAGCCCCATGGAAGCGCGAAGCACGACTACGTGCATCGAACGCTCCCGGAAGGGTTGGAATCAAACCACTCACCGATACCCGAGTCGTCGCGCATCCCAACCGACGAGGTCTGCAAGGCAAGGGGTACCAAAATGATGAGTATAACCATAAACAAGCACATAGAAACAATTAGGCATGCCTAAGGCTAGACATGCACGCAAACGGGCTCGAACGCACGCAAGCATGGATGCACGCACGCGTGCCCGAGCCCCCCCGGACACCCACCCAAGGGTGCCGACCCTCAGCACGCCCATCCGGACCCCGGGCAGCCTCGCACATGGCCCCCGCACTCATATGCACGCATGCGCACACGCGCACGCGCCCCCGCACACCCTCGGCGCACTGCCGCGCGCTCGTGCGCTCGCACGCACTGCGCGCCTGCGCCAGCGCCCCGCGCGCACGCTCGCACACCTGCTCTCACACGCGCGCGCTCTCCTGCACCTGGCGCAGACTTCCGCGCGCGCCCGCCAGCACCCGCGCGCACGCACGTACGCGCACGCGCACGCCAGCGCGCCCCGTCTGCGCCCTCCTGCACGCGCACGCGCGCGGACAGACCCGCGCGCGCGCCCCGCCACTTCTAACCCTTCCCCAAGGCCCCATATGCACCCAAACACAAACACCCCACATGCAAGCCCTCCCAAGCACCTTTATGTGCATGAAAACCACAAAAAGAAAAGGAAAAACTCACCCAAAAGGAGAGGGGAAGCGAAGGGGGAGATGTGGGGCTCGTAAGCACGCCTTTTCCACCTCGACCGCCACCACCGCCACTACCACCTCAGCCTTGGGAGCTCCTCTTCTTGCTGACCAGGGGGGGGGGGAAGGTGAGGAAAAACAGGGGATCAACTAGGGGAGGAGGAGAGGGAAGAGAAACAACAACAACACACCTTACTTACATGATCAACTCCTCCATTTGCACCACCAACTTCTCCTTGGCATTTCATCAAACATGTGGGGGGCTGCTGGTCCAAAGGGGAGGGAAAAACACAAGGGGGGATCAGCTAGGGGGGAAAGGGAGAGAAGGAAGAGAAACAACAACACAACAACAACAACAACAACAACAACCCCTCACCTTTTTCCACCCTTCTTGATCTTCTTCTCCACCACCATCACTTCCCCCACACAACACACACAAGGGCTGGACCAGGAGCAAAAGAGGGGAGAAAATGAGCCAAAGTCGTGCACATTTGGGGGTTAAATAAGCAAAGGTCGAGTAAATGACCAAGTCATCCTCGGACTTAAAACCTCTGCGCAACCTTCACTTAAACAGCCATAACTTCCTCAATACAGCTCGGAATTGCATGATTCCAGTGGCATTTGAAAGATAAGACGATTATCTACAACTTTCATGTTTACACCCAGATCAAATAACCTCTCCAGCTATTTCAAAATCTAGGCTAAACATCTTACAGGGCTGCAGCCTGGATTTCTCAACTTCGGGGTATACATGGAAAAATACCCATAACTTTTAATATACCAATCCAGTTGATCCAATTCCACTTCTATATGGAAGCTATCTTCAAACTTAACATCTCATAATAATATCGGATTTTTATCTCTTCATCTTGGATTTTAACAAAATCAAATCCGAATACCAATTCAAAACTGCATAATTCCAAAAATGTTATCGGAATTAAATGAAAATTTTATGGGTAGTATTAAACAATACCAGGACCCATAATATGCAGTTATATCTTCAATCAGAGTCCTTAAACCCTAGAAGGTAGCTAAAAATCAAAATTTTAGCGACTCCGATCGAAATTAGGACTCTAAATGACACAGGTCTAACACTTTTGTGGACTTTAGAGAGAGAAATACAAAGGAAAAAGTCATTTCAAAATCCCACCCAAATGGGTGGGATTCTCATAGACTTTTATTCCAGTATTGTAAATATTTCTTCTTTTTTTTCTTTCAACAAAACTCATTTATGATTTTTATCCCATGCCTTTCATATTCTTATTCACATTTTTTTTCTTTATTTATATCTTTTTTTTTAATGTCCATTTGTATGAAATATTGCTATCACTTCATATGTTTGATGAATATATGAGAATAGTAGATTTGCTTGTGTTGCAATAAATCATTTCATTATTATATATTATATAATATATGCCTAAATCATCCACAATTATTTTCTAAAATATATATTTATCATAGATTTGATTATATGTAAAATGTTTTATTTGATTTTCTTTGAAGATGTTTCTATTTTTGTATAATATACATCTTTTTTTTATAATGTTCAGACATATATAAAAATAAAAAGATATATTTAGGCATATGAATATATATGACTAAATATATTGATTGCTTTTATTTCATTTTTTATTTAAAGTAATATAATGGCCACTTTTATTTTATTTTATTTTAAGTAATATAATTTATGATTTTATTTCATTATATTTGAAGAGAGGTAATATTTGATTTTTATATAATATATATATTTTCTTATTTTTTATTGTCTTCCTAATTAAAAACTCATTCCTCCCCTCTATGAAATTTTTTCTCTGTAACAAAAAAAAAAGGTTAGCTCATTGTGGATTTTTCTCAATATAAGATTTTTTTTTCTTTTTTTATTTTAGATCGATTGTTTCGAATAAAGAAGAATTTTTTATGAATGTAAATATGTATGAAATATTGATATTGACTCATATGTTTGATGAATGTAAGAATTATGGATTTGTTTGTGTTGCAATCAATTATTTTCATTACTTGTTTTTATCATGGCATTCTAGCAATATGCATTTCAAATAAGTGAAGATTGATATGTATTATATTAAATTACATTTTATGTTGGGTATGATGAGTTCTTTATTTGTTATTTAAATCTAAAAATATTATTGTGTTTATTAATAGAAATCCATATGTGAAAAGAGTCAATCTGTGAAAGAATGCTAAAATCTGTGAAAGTCTTTAAAAGTCCATGAGAGTGATTTGTGAAAGTCTACAAATGTCTGTGAAAGTCCATGAGAGTGATTTGTGAAAGTCTGCAAATGTCTGTGAAAGTCCATGAGAGTGATTTGTGAAAGTCTACAAATGTCTGTGAAAATCCATGAGAGTCAATATGTGAAAGTCTACAAAAGTCTGTGAAAGTCTGTGAAAGTCCATGAGAATCAATATGTGAAAGTCTGTAAAAGTTTATGAAAGTCTGCAAAAGTCTGTGAAAGTCTACAAAGTCTACAAAAATCAATCACTTAAACAATGTCCACAGAAATCCATCAAAGTCCGTATCGACTACCCCATAAGCCTAAAGCTTCCTAGGGTTTCAAGGCGGCATCTTCACGTCGGAGCCGTCAAGCGTACGCAAAAGCGAGGGTTTTGGATCTCTCTCTCCCCCCCTCTTCGTCTTCTCTGAATCCTTTTCAGGATTGTTAGGGCATCGGTCTCTTGATCCGATCCTTCATCGAAAGCGATGGCGGATCGGCTGACGAGGATCGCCATCGTGAGCTCGGATCGATGCAAGCCGAAGAAGTGCCGCCAGGAGTGTAAGAAGAGCTGTCCCGTCGTCAAAACAGGTCCCTTTGTCTCTTCCCACACTATAGAACCCCAACTAAAGATTGATTTTTTTTTCCGCTTTCGATATCTGTCGATTTTTCATGGTTCCTTTGGTTCAAAGATTGGTTTGATGGGCGAAAATTTGAGTTGTGATGATTTTGTTTTGCAAATTTTGGCCTGTCTCGAATTATTAATATGATGTATTCGTTTTTTGCTAGTTTTTTTTTTGTATGCTGAAAAATATGATATTTGTGAATTATTGGAATGAAAGAAAAACGTGATTTTGGAGAAGGAAACAATTAGATCCATAATTGTAAGCTTTTATGATAAATACATGCAGTGGCGATCTTGCATAATTGGGATTAAGTGTTTGATATTGTTTACAGGTCAGTGATGCCGGTAAATCTTCTTAGATCATTGTTGTAGAGTCTTTGTCCTGTGTCTTGACCTTGTCCTCTCAGTGTTGCATACATATGATCAGATTGAAACATAATATTATAGGCTTTATTTCTATAGATCACCTGAAGAAGAGAAAATACATGCGTTTACTGTGCCCTTATGTTTATAACGGTTTTGAATTTGACCATTATCTGTTGTTTCAATGGAAATATGTAATGGATGTCGTGGGTTTTATATCAAAGCTGAGCTACTTAACTGGTGGACTGTTTGGCAGCACTGAAATTCCCTTACTTTCCTTTTAAAACCGGTCAGCAATATGAGGAACATGTACCAGTGTTCCGTAGGCTATTTGCGCTAAACCCATATGAGTCCTGGTCATTGCTTCGACGTATGCTTCTGCGATGCAATGCTTAAGCAAGTTGTTTTTGGATCTTTGAATGATAGAAGGTTTTTGGTATTTTGTAGTAATTATTGAATCACTTGCTCAATTGTCACTGTGCATACCCTCAAAATGTGGGAGACTAGCGCTTTCCCTGAAAAAGATCAAAAAAGGAAAAAGAAAAACAGCCCAAGCGGCTAAGCCTCTCTCATACTACATCCCCCTTTTCCACATTAAAGCACCTTTCCTTTTCACTTTTTTTTTTGTACTTGCTCCAAGGTTGTCTTTTTGGAAAAGAATGTTATTTCAAAGATAATATTTTGACAAGGGTGATATTCACCATATTTTTACTAAAACTTAACTGGTAGAGTGGTAGTCCAATATAAAATAAAGTCACGTTGATCAAATATATAAACATAAAAGGATAAAAAAGAGATGAAAAGGTACTTTTTAACAAAAGAAAGGGCAAAAAAAAAACACCACGATGGACTAAGCCACGAGTTCTAACCTGTTCCTCTATGAGATCACATTCGAAACCTCCACACTATTCTCCCCCCAAACCCCTGGAGTTCCATGTATGTATTGCTGCTTTCTTTGGAAGATCCTCCCTTTCTGAAATTTTTTTGTGTTCCAACACATAGAAATTTCCTGAAGTATCAATTAAACTAGCTTAACCCCCATAGATACTCCAGTCTTTACCCCAATTTTGAAATTATTTCAGTCTCTTAGTCAGCATGCTTGAATAGCAGACTTCTGTGTTATGGCTCTAATTACAATGAACAGGTATTAGAGCTACAGTCAGACATTTTATATTTTCGTTTTGTTCAAAAGATTTCCATCTATTTTTAGTGATTTCTATTCTGTCATGGAACACTTGGTTGTCTGAACAGCCTTCGGATCACCTCATCTATATTCACGTAACACTTTTGTTTTGGAGTTTCCTTTTTTTTTTTCTCTGCCTTTTTGGTAAATATGTGCATGCGTGTGTTTGTGGGGGAAAGGGAGTTGGTTTTGAAAACCAACTGCTACAGCAGATGATCAAATGTTAAAGGGTTTCCATTAAGAGATTTGATATCCTGTGTCAGTCTCAATACATAAGATTTGGCTCATATTTGGGTTCCAGTGCAATTAATCTTTTTTGTCATTTGTTTCTTTTTATTTCTTTTTTGAAGATAAAACAGCACTTCTTAAGCAGTGGGACTTGAATTCAAGACCT
This sequence comes from Acorus calamus, assembly GCA_030737845.1. Taxonomy (NCBI): domain Eukaryota; kingdom Viridiplantae; phylum Streptophyta; class Magnoliopsida; order Acorales; family Acoraceae; genus Acorus; species Acorus calamus. The sequence continues at coordinate 20,030,355 of CM060869.1, read as the reverse complement.
CATGATTGTAAATTTTACTGTCAACCATTGAACTGTGGGTTTATTTCTTGGAAGAACAAGAAGGAGAGAGCAATCATTTTTCCATCAAGCTTATAATGATTAGAATTTACATTGAAAATAAGATAAGCTGGTACATGTGATCTCATCTATATCTTTTTCCCAATTCTGTATGTTGACTCATATTTTTTTGCTTTCTATGAATTTTTTTTTTCTTCCAGGAAAACTCTGTATTGAAGTCACTCCTGGGGCTAAAATTGCTTACATCTCAGAAGAGTTGTGTATTGGATGTGGTATCTGCGTAAAAGTTCGTAATTAATTTTTTAGACTTTCCTTTTCACAGATCTTTATTTGTGATATGTGTTATGTATTTATTTATTACTTTTTCTATGATTGCAGAAATGCCCATTTGAGGCTATCCAGATCATCAACCTACCAAAGGATTTGGACAAAGACACAACCCACCGTTATGGTCCAAATACCTTCAAGTTGCACAGGTTTTTATGCCTCCCGTGATTTAAATTCTTTAGAATAATAAATCATGCATATTTTTTTGTTGGTGTGAAAGTCTGATGACCGTATGTGTTTAATTGCAGGTTACCTGTCCCTAGGCCAGGTCAAGTTCTGGGTTTAGTTGGAACAAATGGCATTGGAAAGTCGACTGCCCTTAAAGTGTTGGCTGGGAAGTTAAAACCTAACTTGGGTCGATTCAATGTAATTTACTATAGGTTTCCATTTCAATTATAATATATATAACACCTGATTTTTAATTCTGATATAAAATACGGTGCTCTTTCCTTTTCAGAACCCTCCTGATTGGCAAGAAATATTGACTTACTTTCGTGGGTCCGAGCTACAGAATTACTTTACTCGTATTCTTGAAGATAATTTAAAGGTTCTCTGCTTTAATCGATGGTTATGGCTGTTTCTTCTTCTTAATACTGTATATACAGTATTTTTAAAGATTGCTTTGTCTGTGTGTTTCTAGTATTCTGACTCATTTTGTGTGGGCATGTATACGGTTGTGCTTCATTTTGTATGCTTTGGGCAGTCTCTTCTCTTAATCAAATTGATGTAGGATTGCCTACCGTCTTTTCAAAAGAAAAAGAAAAAAAGTGTCAACTCAAACATTTTGATTTTTTTTTCTTGTCTATGAGCACTGTTTTGTGTTTATTGTACTTAGAATTAATTACTATTTTTGCATTTTTTTGCCTACCATTCTCTTGATTTTTATTTGGCGTTAAGGTCATTGACCCCATGAGCTGTTAGGGATATAATGAACTTAGTTGTCCAACAGAGGCAGGTTGATATAGAATAGACGTCCTTGTTTTAAACAAGGATGTATAATTTTCTTTCACTATTACCTAATGGTTTATCTGGATGTTATCCTAATGAAGAAAAATATAAACTAATAGGCAAAGGATGAGAGCTCATGTAATGAGTTGTGCAACTGGGAGTTGAGACTATCAAAATCACCTAATTGTGAAACACATCTTCTTCAGTTAAGAGGAGTGGACAGCATTCAACACTTTCCCATGTAGTAATGTGGTGTTACACAACATGTGGTAAATCTTTCATAGAATATATGTATAACAAAAAGACGAATAGGGGGGTTTTTCTAACTTACCACACAATGTTAGCTGGATTATTTGGTTGACAAGAAAAGAGAGACTTTTTCAAGGGAGACCAATTTATATAGACAATACTTGGGATTGTAATTTGGATAGATTAAGGATTGGTGCAAGTATAAGTTGGTCTAAATGCTGTATTTTAAATAGGTATGGAAGAATTTCTTAATTTTCTATTGAGTAGATACTTGATAGTAGGTGTAGATTTTTTTTTTGTTTTTTTTTTTTGGGGGGGGGGGGGGTGGTCTTGTCTCTCATTCATTTGGATGCTTACAATATTAAAGACATTTCTTTCTAATAGAAAAAAGGACCACTTCCCTTTTTGGGGTTTCATATTGATTCTACTTTTTCATCATAATTCAATTTGTTTATCCTTTTCTTCTTGGTGAAGTTTTTGTTTTAAGGGTATTTCTCATACACAAATATAATTATGAAAGTTGAATTTTCAGGTAGAGTCGTAGAGATTTATGACCTACACAAAATATCTCATATTATTAGAATGAAGCTTAACTTCTCTTGTTGTGTTGATTTTAGAATGAGCTCCTGAATATTTTTAATGCTAGGAAATGTCATACGGGATCTGGTTTTGATGACTTGTAAATTTTCTTTATTTTTCCCTTTTCTTTCTGTTTATGGGGTATTTTAATGCTGAACAGGCAATCATCAAGCCCCAATATGTTGATCACATCCCAAAAGCAGTTCAAGGAAATGTTGGACAGGTGCTTGACCAGAAAGATGAAAGTGGGAAGAAGGAAGGACTTTGTGTTGATCTCGATTTGAATCAGGTTATAGATCGTAATGTGGGCGATTTATCTGGTGGGGAGCTGCAAAGATTTGCCATAGCTGTTGTCGCTGTACAGAGTGCAGATATATACATGTTTGATGAGCCTTCGAGTTATCTTGATGTAAAACAGAGGCTTAAAGCTGCACAAGTTGTTCGTTCTTTGCTCAGGCCTAACAGGTAATCTATGTAGATCTCTCAGATAACAGTGTTATCAATTTGCATTATGACATGAAGCTAACTTGTAATTTCTTGTGTTCTTCATCAGCTATGTGATTGTTGTGGAGCATGATCTCAGTGTTTTAGACTACCTATCAGACTTTATTTGCTGTCTGTATGGAAAGCCCGGAGCATATGGAGTCGTAACCCTACCCTTTTCTGTTAGAGAAGGGATTAACATCTTTTTGTCTGGATTTGTCCCTACTGAAAATCTACGTTTTCGTGACGAATCCCTTACCTTCAGGGTAATGTTCATTCTTGTATTACATGGTGTACAATTTAACAGTTGCCTGTCCTAACATTCTTGCCTTTTTCAGGTTGCTGAAACACCACAGGAGAGTGCTGAGGAAATCGAGACATATCAACGATATAAATACCCAACAATGAGCAAGACACAGGGAAATTTCAAGCTTACTGTGGTTGAGGGTGAATTTACTGATTCTCAGATTATTGTAATGCTTGGTGAGAATGGGACAGGAAAAACAACATTTATCCGTATGCTGGTAAATTTTATAATCATTATTACTGTGTGCCAATTTTTTTTTCTTTTCAAAATAACAAAATCCCATGGCATTGCCCGTACTCGAACTGGAGACCTTCAGTGTGTTAGACTGACATGATAACCAATTACACCACAACACCTTTTTTAAATATTTTTAGGGGTGCAACTGTGTTCCAATTTCTTATGAAATTCTGAAATTCACACATGAAATGCATTCTTGATGGTTATCTTTTTTATTCTTAATTTTCTTGTTTATTATGGAAAAAGATGAAATTTAATTCATAAATTTATGATTTCAAGAAACATGATTTTTTGAATGTAACTTTCCACGCACTTAGAAATCTGTACCTCCAATTTTCTCACTTGTGTCACCCATCCTTCATTCAAAATTTAATCTAATATGTTCGTTACTATTGCAACTTTTGTAGGCTGGTCTATTGAAACCTGATGAGGTGGGGGATTCTGATGTGGAAATACCTGAATTCAATGTGTCTTACAAGCCCCAAAAGATCAGCCCAAAGTTTCAGCACTCAGTCAGGCATCTATTACATCAAAAAATTCGTGATTCATATATGCATCCTCAGTTCGTATCTGATGTCATGAAACCATTGCAAATCGAGCAATTGATGGACCAAGAAGTTGTGAATCTCTCTGGTGGAGAGTTACAAAGAGTAGCCTTGTGCTTATGCCTTGGAAAGGTATGTGCATTTCTGCCTTGAGTTACTTCGGTGATATTCTTTTCGTCGTTTTTTTATTTCAAATTTATGTGTGGTATTTTTAGTTGAAGATACAAACATGTGATTCTATCGCCACAAAGTATTTTTTTCCTCTTAATTGACTGTGACACATTCTTCTTCTTCAAAAAAAAAAAAGGACTGACAAGATTTAGCGCCATCAGTGAAGTTGACATTACAAGAGATATGTAGATTTGTTTGCAGTCACAGTTCTGCATCTACTAGCATAAAATTGATGGCTTGGAATTTTGTATTAGAAGATGCAGCTCACACTAAACTCATAGTCAGAGTACACAAGACTGGACTTCCTCTTTTCTTTTTAGAATTACTTGTGATTTTTCTTTATTAGTTGGCAGCAAGGTTTTTCCTTAATACGTCTCTTTTCTCATAGTTCCATTCTGGTTCAGTAAATGTGTTATTATGCTTGGGTTAATCATTTTGCAAATGCCAAGCCTGGGGGATTCTAATGTTTAAGCTTACATTGGACAAAGGCTATTAAAAGTATATGCAACTGCACAATGTATTTGATTAATGTACTATTTGCTTAAAAATTGAACCTTCTGGAGTTTCTGAAATCTCTACTCTCTAGGTTACTTTTTAAATTAGGCGTACATGAAATTCATATTGTGTAAATTAATCATCACTTTATGATTATCCAAAGTATTGTGAGCTATATATGACCTAATTGGGTTTATACTCTGTTTTTATGATGATATCACTTCAGCCCTTTTTTATTTTCCAAGAAATGGCATATAATTTAATCGTTCAATATTTTACAGCTTGTTTGAATCACTCTGAACTGCTTGGATATCAGAATCCAACTCGTCTTTAGTCTTTAAAATTATTTCTCAATGGATTGGAACTAATATAGAGAATCCACACACCCCCACCCCCACCCCTTCCTTTATTACACACATATAGCCTTGACAATTATATCGATTTTAAAGGCCTTATATTTATTGCCAAACCCCTGAAGCACATGTACTGATAATTACTTGCAACTCACCTTCACATGACTTTGACACCTGCTTGTATTTCCCTTTTGTTTCACTCCCAGTTGTTGTCTACTTGTCTAGCAACTGATCTTGCTCTTGATATGTTTTGTGGTACAGCCAGCAGATATTTATTTGATAGATGAACCAAGTGCTTATCTTGATTCAGAGCAACGTATTGTTGCTTCAAAGGTGATCAAGAGGTTCATCCTTCATGCAAAGAAGACTGCTTTTGTTGTCGAACATGACTTCATCATGGCAACTTATCTAGCAGATAGAGTTATTGTATATGAAGGGACACCTTCAATTGATTGCACAGCCACTGCTCCTCAGTCTTTGATGTCCGGGATGAATCTCTTCTTATCAGTAAGTTATCTTCTCTGCTTTATTGTTTCTGTTACTGGGTTATCCACCTATTCTCCAATTGAAATGTGAACATCTTCCCACTTGAATTCCTGCAGCACCTTGACATCACATTTAGGCGGGACCCAACTAATTTCAGACCACGCATCAATAAATTGGAATCCACCAAAGACAGGGAACAGAAATCTGCTGGGTCCTATTACTACCTCGATGATTAATGTATTGTTATTTCAGTAAGTTTCTCATCTGTGGCCATTTTATTTTTGTCCAACTCTCTATAATTTCACCCACTTTTATCGCTAGGTACTCGTGATATGGGGTTGTGGATCGAAGGCAGAGGAAATGGAAAAGCCTTCTCTTACACATGAAGGCTGCATGGACTCCCTCCCGGGCTGCACAGATGCCTGAAACTGCCTCACTATCTACAATGTTTATACCATGTTAATGGCTTGATTGCTGAACCTGATTTTGGTTTTGATGTATCGGGGGTGTCTCTATGAGTAGCTTGCGGTAATTACGACATAGGTTTCAATCGAGCTACTCTGTTCGACAATCCCCTTCTCATTTTGAAGTGTTTTTGAATCACCTTTACCCCATTGTGGAGAGCTTCAGTTGGTCAGGTCTTTTGATAAATTTGAAGGTTATATTGCTGGTTTTGGCTTAACAGCCACACTTTGTTTTATGAGTATTTATTTACATCGCGGTTACAGAATGAGATTTTTATGTTCTGATCATTGACAAGTTTTTCTAATAAGGAGCTGTGGATGATGACTCTGAGATGCTTGTCTTGCTATGCATTAATATTGTTGTTTTCAGGTTATTTTGAAATGTATGATATGATTTGACTTGTTTAGTGGTAAGATTTGATGATAAAAAAAAATGATGATGTGAGAGATATATCTTAAGTGTCACAACCTATATCCAAAAAATATCTAACCTTTTCATAAGATGATATGAACTTAGCCCCCGTTTGGGGCGTGAAATAAAGGGAGAATAACTCATCACATCATATATGGTGGAATTGTCAAAAAAAAAACAAAAACAAAAATTGTGTTTGTTTTGTTACTAGATGATAATTTCAATAGGAGCTGAAATAGCTTATTGTCCTTGTTTGGGTAGAAGAATAAAGGTGGAATAAATTTGGATAGGGGTTAGGTGGGTAAAAAATATGTTAGAATAAGTTGATATTAATATTCTAGATTTCCATGGAACTGTGTTATTCCATCTCATCTATTCCACTATCATAAGAAGGATTCATCATATGTCATGCGTATATGTCAAATTATTTTTCTTTTTTTTATATATCTTTATCCATTTTTTGTTAACATTTTATCTACAACTTAGCTTTGGTCAAATAATAAAAAATTTATTATTATATTTTTTATTAGAATAACAAAAAACACAATCAAATATAAATATAACTCATTTTCGTATCTACTAAAATTGTTATCTATCCTAAAATAACTTATGTCACTACATAAACAAACATAATAAAAAACAATTTACTCCAATAACTAATTCTCTTACCAATCAATTTTGGATAAAGTTATCATGTTAGAGACAGTTGAGAGGCGTGCCAAAGAATAGATAGAAAGACTGAAAGAGGACATGCCAATACAAAAGCTGTGGTCCCATTGAGGGAGATTGAAAGGGGTGTGACAAGATTGGCATATACAAGAAGCAATAGCCATTTCCACAAAGAAACAGAATGTGAGGGGCACCCGAAAGTCTTGTGTGTCTCCGTGCATCTCCCCCCCTCCCTCTGTATCAAAAGAACTTGAAAATCACATATTTTAATACAAACCCTCCACCAGAGATTACGTGCACTTGGATGCATCGCAATCAAGCACGGCACAGTAAGGCATGACACGACAGCTTGCGTAAGCCTTAGCCTTTGAAATGGCTCATCAAAAGAGAATGAAGGATTTGACATGAGAGGCCAGTATGGGGGAGACCAGATCCGGTCAGTGCAGAGCTCGGTCAGTCCGGTCAGTGCAGAGCTCGGTCAGTCCGGTCAGTGCCGAACTGTGCCACGTTCAAATCGAACTGCACAACAAATTGTTGGGTATATTTTTTACTCTTTTATTGGATACTGATGATATTTAGGAATTCATATTTTCTCCGATAGTTGATTGAATCCAATAAGAGAGTAAAAAAATATACCCAACAATTGATTGTGCAGTTCGATTTATAAGTGGTGCAGTTCGATTTACACGTAGTGCAGTTCGATACTGATCGAAGTCAAGCACTGACCGGATCTGGTCCCAATATGGGGCCACTCACTACTACATAATTGAGATTCCTTTGGTGTGGGGTGTGCTATGCACAGGATCCACTACAAAAAAGAGATGGGTCTCTCATATTTTTGCCTATAAATACTCATCTAAACCACACATTGTAATCACAGCAAGTCGAGCTAAAGCAAATATCTTCTTGTTCATCTCCCTCTCTCTCTGTTTCCATCCTTTGTTTGTTAACCATGTCGAGCTGCGATAACTGCGACTGCGCTGACAAGAGCCAGTGTGTGTAAGTACCGCCATACAATACTCTTTTTTACATGCATGAAAACCAATCTTACTTTTAATTTTAATTATGAACCCGTGTATGAATTCATTTGGAATATACATGCATTATGTACCTTCCAAATAAAATCATATATGTGAAAAAATCAGAGCTAAAAGTGAGACTGGTTAGAACTTTATGTGCTCTATTGGATGCCTGCATGGATTGTATTGGATGACTTGTTCAAGCAGTTAAGTTAAATGTTATGTAATGAAAGTATTTTGGATGGTTTTGCAGGAAGAAAGGCAACGGCTATGGCATGGTGATCATTGAGACTGGGAAGAGGTAGTTCTGTTTCAAATGACATGAAAATGACAAAAATACCCTTGCTTCATCTTTCAAAGCTTCTTTCTTGCAAGGGTATTTTAGTCAAATCGAATAGAGGACTGAGTTCTTAATAGCCCATTAGAGTTTCGTCCAGCCACACCAAAATAAAAGGCTAAAGCCAACTTTCAAATTTTGATCTTGAAATTTGGAAGAAATAACAAAACATGTGTTATATAAAAGCCTTGAGACATAAAGTTCTGATTTTTTTTATTAATTCACGAATTAAATCTGTATTTTTATTTTAAAAAATTTAATCCCTGTTTAAATTATCTTATTTATTATATGTCTTATTCTATGTATTAAAATAATAAAATATGATAAAAGCATTGCACATATTTCGTTTGTGTAGTAAAACTAAAACCATGCTTCACTAGGCTTTTGTTGCTTAGCTAGATTTTAATGTCAAAAATTTTATGATTTGCACGTAAATTCAAATATTGTAACTTGAACTCGGAACTGTTTGAAATGTTTGATGTTATAACATCATTGAAAGACGAGTAATTTGATTCAATATTAGTGTTCTTGCATGTCAAAAATATTTTTTCTTATTCTTGTATTTTTTAAACTTTTTTAGCTTTTCACAATTTTTTTTCTCGAATTTGAATTATACTGAATTGTAACTCCAAATTATCCCCGAATTCTGAAAAGGTGACAAAGAACTAGCGAAAGATCTTTGTCAATATTTGTCTTAGTTAAACAATTATGTTAGAAAAACTCAAATGGCCCGTTTGGATCCGCATTTAAGTGACTTCTGCAGTTCAACCATCAAACGTAGATCCAAACATCTTTTTTCAAACATTGTGTTCATCCCATTTTCAGCGTTCACTATGTTATTTTTCCCAGGTTTGACAATATATCAAAAAAATGCTTTTAAAAAGCTAGTCAGCTTTTCAAAATTTCTCTCCCTACCGCACTTCCAAACGGTGGCTTGGATAGGTTTCTAATTTTGCTTCTCATAATTTTTTTTCTTCAAAAATTGGCAGCTACAACGAGGTCTTTGAGGCTCCAATGGAGGTGGCCGAGCACGACGGGAAGTGCAAGTGCGGCCCTGGCTGCTCCTGCACAGACTGCACCTGTGGCCATTGAAACCCATGGTGTGAAGTTGGATCTATTTATGTGATATATAGAAAATCATGCAATAATGATGGTCTGGGCTGTGTGGTTTCAACGAGATGGATCTAATGCCCATCTTGTGTTTTATCAGTGTTTTATATGCTGTTGTTAATGCTTTAATTTGTGTTTGAAGGAATAGCCTCTGTTTGGCTTTCCTTGTGCAGTTATGTACTAAATTGTACTGTTCCTGCTGTTTAAAATAAAGTTGTGTTTGATATTGCTTTTGTGTTTGTTATACTCATCTCTGTATGATCAATTGACGAACATTGCATCGTCTTCTTGGAGATGCTCTGAATCTATAAGGAAGAAAATCAAATCTGGAACTTTAGCTTTCTTTTAGGAACAAATAGTAAGAGCATACTTTTAATGAGAGAATTATAAAAATTTGCTACAAGTATTAGAAGTATATTGATGGATTCAACGATGAAAGCACAGTACTATGTCTCCCAATGATGAAATTCATCAAAAATAGTAAATTACTGTAATGATAAATCTTTTGAGGTCCGAATTGGAAGGTTTTGAAAACCAGAATGTTTTCATCAATCTACCTTAATTTTTTTTTTTTGGAGGGTAAATAAATTATATTACTATTAACAAAATGCTTGTACAAAAAATTTCATGTACAAAAGACCTTCCCACCAAGAATGAAACTAGAAAGTATTGGAAGGGAAGCACATACCAAGCTGTGTTGCATCCCCACTACAATCCAGGCTCCTCTTGAAGGGAGATACACATTTGGTAAATAAAAATCCAAGATTTTGTCATCTACATCTTTCGTACTCTTCGCCTACAGCATCACTGTCCATGGCCTCTTTGAATTCAGTCCAAAGTTCTGCCGAATGAAAACATTTCTCACCATCACTTGTAAGCCAAGCTGCAACAAGATCAGCTGGCCTATTGGCTTCACGCCATATGTGGGTAGCTTTTCTAAAGAAAAAAAATCAATCAGAAGATCTAGCTTTTGATGGATATCTTTGAGGATTCTAAACGCCCTCCATGGAATATTTCCTTTTCCCATCACCCAAGATATAGCAGTAAGCGAGTCTCCCTCAATCCAAAGCTTCGTAGCTTTAAGATTTAAAGCGAGATTGAGCCCGGCTTGAATGCCTTTGAGCTCAAGAATGTTGATGGAAGATGAAGATGTTTGAGCAGCCATACCGCAAAGAAAAACTCCTTGATAGTTGCGAAGGATGGCTCCATAACCAGCCCTGTCTGAAGATAACGCCCCATCTGAATTTGACTTCAACCACCCCAAATCGGGAGGGGTCCAACGTATCAATTGCCGCGTGGTCAGCTTTTGGGAGATGAGTACTCCCCATGCCTGCGAAAGCTTCTCCATGGATGGAGTAAGATCCTCCACCAGGATCTTGTCCTTGAGAGTGAGACTGACATTCTCTATAATCTACCTGCATAGGCTGAGTTTATGCCGATGTTTGTTTAGGCGAATACGATCATTACGCTCTTTCCAAAGCATCCATACTGTCGTTGTAATAGCAATTTGCATAATCACTTTTGGAGCTCCAATCGGGAACTGATCTTTTAGCCACAAAACCAAATCAATCAAGCAAGAGTGATTTACCTTTTTCTTCCCCATTTTTCTGATGATAAACGACAAACGAAGGCGGAGTAGGAGCATTGGAGGAATAGGTGAGGACATGTTTCCATCTCTCGATTACACATTCGACAAGTGGTGTCTTGGACAAGTTCTCTTCGTTGCAGCACATTAAGTGTTGGAGATTTATTGAGGCAAGCAAGCCATGTACAACAGGAGTATTTTTGGGTTTGATAGCTATGCCAAAGCCATTCCGACCATTTTTCCATCTGAGCCTTTTCTCAGATAGACTCTCAAGCTGCCAAGGAGGTTAATTTTTCAGAGTAACTGTCCGGCCATATAAGTAGGTCTTCCCCTTGACCACCCACTTCTTCTTCCAATATGTCAGTCCAGGTTTGAGTGAGAAAAACAGGCCATCCTAGGGGTTTCTTCCACTCCACATTGCTGATGAGTAAGGATACAGTCGCCTTTCGCGGCGGCCCGAATATGTAGGAAGTCTCCCCAAGAATGTCAACAAGGCCTTTTCCACCTAGCCATGGATCGAACCAAATGTTGGTCTCTAATCCGGCAAAAATAAAATTTTTTACCTTGGGTTTGATCCATTCTCGAGAGGAAAGTATAGCCTTCCAGTTGGCGGATGCGCTTGCCACACTTTTGACTCTCCAAATCGAATTGGATCTGATGTATCTGCTGTAAACCCATTTCACCCAAAGAGAGCTTTGTTTGGCAGCGATTTCCCAGAAAGTTGTACCAAGTGATGCAATGGCCCAATGATTAACTGATTTCAGGCCAAGACCCCCTTCTTTCTGTGGAAGGCAGATGGTTTTCCACTGGACATGATGCATAGAGCGCTTCATCAAAGGGCCACCCAAAGAAAGTTGAGGAAAAGCTTTTCCATTGTCCTTACTGTTTTTTTGGGAAGCATAAAAGATGCTATCTAGAAAATTTAAAGCGAGTTCAACACGGTTTTGACAAGCTCTAGGCGACCCGCAAAAGATAATAAATGACCTTGCCAGCTTTCAATTCGTTTCCTGACTTTGTCCATCAAAGGAGAGCAGAGTGAGTGAGTGAGTGAGAGGCTTGTCAATAAGCGGCAGCCCCAAGTAGCGCACCGGGAGAGTCCCGTCAGGAATGACAATAATGTTTAAGAAATCCCCTGCGTTGGCAAATGATCGGCTGAGAAAAACTTGTGACTTGCAAGGATTAATGATGAGCCCCGATTTAGAAGCGAAATCAGCAAAAAGATTTTTTATTGCCTGTGCTGATTGAAGGGAGCCATCGCTAAAAACCAATAAGTCATCAGCAAAAAGCAGATGGGAGACATGGGTCCGGATTTTCAAATACGACCCTATCTGATCATTGCTGATCACTGCCTCTAGAGATTGGGAGAAAGCTTCCATTACAAGGACAAATAGCAAATGGGACAACGGGTCACCTTGTCTTAGTCCACAAGATGATTTGAAAAAACCTTCCGGAGATCCATTTATAAGTACTGAAAAACAAGGAGTTTCAATGCATTCTTTTATCCACTCAACCCATCTTTTTGGGAAATGCATCCCATGAAGAACCTCATACACAAATGGCCATTGGATGCTACAAAAGCTTTTCGTAAGTCCACTTTGATAGCAGCTCGTTGGGCTAATCCTCCATGGCTCAAGTAACGAACCAGTTCATGCACTAGGAGAATACCTTGAGAGATTTTCCTCCCTTTTATGAAGGCAGTCTGATTAAGGCTGATCAGCTTGGGGAGAACAACTTGGAGTCTTGATGCCATAATCTTTGATGAGTTTGTAAATAGTGCCACATATAGAAATGGGTCTAAACTTATCCAAAGAATCTGCATTCGCTTCCTTTGGGACAAGGCATATGAAGGAGTGATTGAGTTGTTTAAGTAGCCTACCAGAATGAAAAAATTCTTTTATAGCGAGCACAACATCAGCTCCCACCACTGGCCAGCATGCTTGAAAGAAAAATGCATTGAAACCATCTGGGCCTGGGCTACTTGAGGCTTTCATTGACTTGAGATTGGCATATATTTCCTTCTCATAAACCTCTTCAATGAGCAGAGCAGCTCCTTGGTCTGTAAGCTTTGTGTGGAAGTCCATCCTACTAGGCTTCTTATGTGTGCTTTGGTTGAGTAGCCTCTTGAAGTAGTCCACCGTGAATGACTTTATAGTATCCGGATTTTCAGATTGTGAACCATTCTGCAATGTAACTTTCCGGAGCGTGTTCTGTGCTTTTCGGCTTGCAAAAGAGGCATAGAAGAACGTAGAGTTGGAATCTCCGAGTTTGAGCCAGTTGTGGCGAGATTTTTGCCTTATCATTGATTCTTCTCTTGTGAGGGTGTTCTTGTATTCTCTTCTTGCTTCAGATTCAATATGAAGGAGTTGTTGGTTGAGAGGGTCCCCTTGAAGCTTTTTTTGCACCTCTTCAAGAAAGAACCTCCGCCTCTCAAGGTTGTGTTGCATTGGGCCAACCTCCTCCCTATACCATTGCTTAAGTGCGGCTTTCACCTGCTTCAATTTGCTCACTAACCGGAACATAGCAGTGCCCTTGACCTCCAACTCCCAAGCATTTTGCACAATGGGCATAAACGAATCATATTCAGTCCACGCATTAAAAAATTTAAATGGCTTTGGGCCGGAAGGAAACGGAGGGATCGAAGTAACCTGCATAGCTGAATGGTCCAACAAAACTTGAGAGTGGTAAGTAGCATATGCCTCTGGAAACCTCAAAAGCCATTCCTTGTTGATAAGGACTATGTCTAGTCATCCCATTATGCAATTGCTCTGCCTGTTTGTCCATGATAGGGTTTTTCCAGTACTGTGTATATCTAACAATTGTAGTGGTCAATACAATCATTGAAACGTTGTAACCGGCGGATATTTGGTGGTCTGCCCCCAATCTTCTCATAGGAGTAGCGAACCTCATTGAAGTCCCCTCCCACCAGCCACAGAGATTGAATCGATCGTGAGAGGCGTTTGAGGTTATTCCACAAAAGGATTCTTTCCTCTGATAGGTTTGATGCATAAATGACAATAATTAGAGCCTCCACCTGGGAGTGCTTCTCACGTACTATGCCATGAACAAATTGGCTAGACTCCTCCAAGATTTCCAGATCCAGAAGATCATGTCTCCATAGAATCCAGATCCTTCCTTCGTGACCTAGAAAGTGATCAAAATCTGAGTTTGAATGGCCCAGCATTCTTCATTTTTTTTTTTTGCCTTCGTCACTTTTACCTTAGTTTCGACCAAAGCAAGTATCGGAACATTTATTCTTTTTAAAAAAATTTGCATGTCCAATTGCTTATTCCGTTGATTTAAGCCCCTTACATTCTAAAATAGACTGTTCATTACAAAAAGATAGGTGAAAGGTGACCCACAGGTCAATGTGCTTGGGACCCATGAGTCCCTACTCTGCTGGCTTGCTTTTTCATCAAACGCTTACCTTGTGCGAGCAGTGTGGAGGGATCAGCTCTACGCTTTTGCTCAGCCTCCGAGGAAACATATTTTTTGTACTCGTTCAGAGAGACATTTACTGCTGGACTAGAGACTAAGCCACACAAACCTGCTTCTTGGGCTTCCTTACCCAGTTGTCTTTGTTCTGCACTTTGTTTCTTTGCTAGGTTGAGAGGTGTTCTTGATTGGTGACAATGTGTGCGGGTAAGATAGTGGAAGCACCATCCTCATGCTCGAGAGAAGCATTTTGGTCCAAAGTCTTCACTTGTTCTGTTTATGTCTCCTCCATAGACTCCTCTTGCAAACAAATAGGCCCATTGATAACCTGAGCACATGTGATTTCTCCTTTAAATGTGTCATGTGCTTCGTCTGTAGAAACATTCATTTCAAGAGTTTCATCCTGAAGTTCACTTTCAACTTGTACAATGACATTCTCATTGGGCTCAGGTTCTCTCGCAGAGACAACTTCACTAGTAGGCACCCTTGGAACAGTTGTGAGATTCCAATTTTGAGACTCTAAAATGGTTTCTAGTGCAGCAAAAGAATTCGAAAGGTGTGTTGCTTCAGCGAAACCTGAACCTGCCAAATTCTGTGCGCCCTTGTTTACTGGCACATATTGTCGAACACCTGCCCCTTGGCGTCTTGGGCCACAATTTCTTGTATTGCTTTTGGTTTTCTCTGTTCTTCCTGCCATATTCTCTGTGTTTCTAGCTTGCATCATCTTGCTGTTCGCTGATTTGACACCACATTGCTCCTCTGAATGTCTAAAAGTGCAGCACGTTTTGCATGGAAACGGTTTCCATTCATACTCCACCGCTAGCTCTCGGATGTCACCATCTTCTTTGATCCGAATAATATCCGGAAGGGAGGCTGATGCAGAGACTTCCACACACACTCTAGCAAATAGAACATGAGACTTGGAAGCTGTGGCTCTGTCCGAGTACAAAGGCTTTCCAACCGCACTTGCCAACCGGCTAAGCATTTTGTTTCCCCACAAGTGAAGGGGCAAGGAGGGGAATCTAATCCATATGGGGATAGTTTCAAGTCTTTGAAGCTCCATTTTGGAGCCTTTGCTCCATTGCCGTAGTACTATTGGTCGTCCTCCCATCAGCCATGGTCCTCCCTCTATCACCATTTGCATATCCTCTGCGTTTGAGAATCTTGCAATGAAGAAGCTCTTTTCCCTCATAAGAATTTTGAGGGATCCTTTAGGCTGCCATTTGCGATGGAGAAACTCCACGAAAGGTTTATAGTAGGGGCGTTTCCCTATCACATGACCAATTAGAGAGTGCTTCCAGTGATCCTCCATTTCAGAGATGTCCTCAGGGGGACATGGATTGATCATCTCCCCATTCTCCATGTCAGGTTCAATGTATTCTAATGGTGTAGACTTACCAGAGGTGGAGGAGGATGGGAGAAGCTGAGCCCAAGATCTGCTTGTTGTGGCTAAGGAAGGCTTTGCATCGTTTCCTTTCTTCCCTTGGGAACTATCTCGTCCTTTAGGTTGGTGTCGGTCTGTAAAAGAACCACGTTTTGCAACTGCTTTGGAGGTCTCTGCCAAACGACCTGGAGCTGCAATGGAGGACTGTGCAACTACCGCGTTCCCTTTTTTCGTCGGTTTGCCCCTACACCTAGAGATAGAAGGACGCGATCAATCATCCCTTCTCGGGGCAGTCTAGGTTGAGTGTGCTGTGCCTGGGCTTCCGATGGGGTAGCATCCACGGCTGCATCGTAACCCGAAGCAACACTGACTAAAGGGTCTGGTGGGGAAGAGTTTGGGGGATTTAGAGTGCCAGGAGGTTCCGGCGCCGACATGGTGGGGGCATCCGACATCGATTTGTCGAAGCCCGCCCTAGAATTGCCCAAAATCGCCCAGAATCGCCAAGGTGCCAATATTCTTGTGGTTAATATTGGATTCTAATTCTTTATGAAATCTACCTCAATTTGATATATAATACAAGCTATATTGGCATTCTGGGGGTCCTTTTGGCTTGTTTTCTTCATGTTCTGCATCTACTAGCATAAAATTGATGGCTTGGAAATTTATATTGTTCTTTTCAGAATTACTTGTGGTGATTTTTCTTTATTAGTTGGCAGCAAGGTTTTTTCTTAATATGTCTCTTTTCTCGTAATTTCATCTTATTCGACAATCTGAATAATGCTGGTTCAGTAAATGTGTTAATATGTTTGGGTTAATCATTTTGCAAATGCCAAGCCTTGGTCCTATATATTACTACCCTGATTATTAATGTAGTAGTATTTCAATAAGTTTCTCATCTGTGGCCATTTTATTTTTGTCCAACTCTCCATAATTCCACCCACTTTTATCTCTAGGTACTCGCGATGCAGGGTTGTGGAACGAAGGCAAAGGACATGGAAAAGCCTTCTCTTACACATGAAGGCTGCATAGACTCCCTCCCAGGCTGCACGGATGCCTGAAACTGCCTCACTATCTACAAAGTTTATATCATGGTAATGGCTTCAGTGCTGAACCTGATTTTGTTTTAATGTCATATTGGGGGTGTCTCTACGAGTAGCATGCGGTAGTTACGACATAGGTTCCAATCGAGCTACTCTGTTTGACGATCACATTCTCATTTTGAAGTGTTTGAATCACCTTCTCATTGTAGAGAGCTTCAGTTTGTCAGGTCTTTTGATATATTTGAAGTTATATTGCTAGTTTTGGCTTAACAGCCACACTTTGTTTTAAACGTATTTATTTACATCGCGGTTGCAGAATGAGATTTTTATGTTTTCTCATCATTGACAATTTTTTTTAATAAGGAGCTGTGGATGACACAGAGATATTTGTCTTGCTATGCATTAATATTGTTGTTTTCTGGTTATTTTGAAATGTATGATTTGACTTGTTTGGTGATAGATTTGAAGATCAAAACGATGATGTGAAAGAGATATATTTGCAAGCGTCACAACCTATATCCAAAAAACATGTAACCTTTTGCATAAGATGATATGAACTTAGCCCCGTTTGGGGCATGAAATAAAGGGGGAATAACTCATCCCATCATATACGGTGGAATTACAAAAAAATAATAAAAAATGTTTGCTTTGTTACTGGATGGTAATTTCAATAGGAGCTGAAATAGCTTATTGTCCTTGTTTGAGTAGAAGAATAAAGGTGGAATAAGTTGGAATAGGGGTTAGGTGAACTATGCAAGAATATGTTAGACTAAGTTGGTATTAATATTTCAGGTCCCCATGGAATTGTGTTATTCCACCTCGTCTATTCCACTACTATAAGAAACATTCATCACATGTCATGCGTATATATCAAATTATTTTTCATCTTTTATATATTTTTATTCATATATATTAATTTTTTATCCACAACTTAGTTATTATCGATCAAACAACAAAAACTTCATTATTACGTTTTTTCAACTAGAATGATGAAAAACACAATCAAATATAAAAAATAACTTATTTTCTTGTTTATACTAGAATTGTTATCAGTGGCGGCTCCATGAATTTTCATGGATGGGGTCATTAAAAAAATAAATTTCATAAAATTTTCAAAAAATCTTATCACGAAAAGCTATCCCTTGAAGCAAAATGAATCTTATGCAATCAACCGAACCATTTAAACGAGTTCGAAATTGAATATTCATTTGTTCTGATTGTTTAGAAAAATAATTTTGAATACGTTGCTTTTAATTAATTAGATCTTCATATTTCTTCCAAGCTTGGTTATGGGCACTATTTGACCCCCCCCCCCCCCTCCCCCAACATGAACTCCCAACCTTTTTTTTTTATTCCAAGTTGTGAATCCTCCCATAACAAAAACATCACTTCCCATTTGAAAATTGGTATCAGACGTGAATAAATAATAACAACATAAGCAAAATACTGCATCATTTTTAATGTTGTATTCCAACCAATTACCATATTATTTAAAAATGGCGTAGTGGTCCCACTATTTACGTACAATCCATTTTCTAACCCCAATTCCGGTCTACACATATTTTGAATTTTTTAAAAATAGTATCTCATCTAATAAGATACATGCTTTTACAAAAAATGAAGCATATGCTTCAATGAATTGAATGGATGCATTTATAAAAAATGTGAAAATTTTCTATAGAAACATATATCTCATTAATGTGAATATATGCTTCGATAATTTTCTATTGACGCATATGAGACTGAAATTGGGCTAAAAAAAACGGTGTTCATTGAAGTTGGTGTAGGGTTTTTAATGGCTCTATGAGCCGGTTTGTTTAAAAAAAAATTCAAGGGTTGGTTTGTTTTAAAACAAAATAATGGGTCAAACTCTTGGCCAAACCATATATACTGGCGGGCTGTTTTTATTATAAAAAAAAATTAATGGGGTCAATTGACCCCATGACTCTCAAGTTGGCGCCGCTCCTGATTGTTATCTATCATAGAATATCTTATATCGCTATTCAATTGAGATAACGATTACGGAATAAGAACAAATGTAATCATACACAATTTACTCCAATAACTATTTATCTCACCAGTCAATTTTGGATAAAGTTATGTTAGAGAGAGTTGAGAGTCGTCCCAAAGAAAGGATAGAAAGTGGACTTGCGGATACAAAGGCTGTGGTCCCATTGAGGGAGATTGAATGGGGTGTGACAAGATTGGCATATACAAGAAACAATAGCCATTTCCACAAAGAAACAGAATGTGATGGGCACCCAAAAGTCTTCTGTGACAAGATTGGCATATATCAAAAGAACTTTTTTATTAATGAAAAAAATAGATCTTCCTATTTTCACTTATATTGCAAAGTGGAGGTTACATGTTTGAATGAGGACGAGAGGAGAAGAGAAAAAAGGGGGGCACACGGAAGTGGGATGGGAGATCTAGATGGGGATACATACTAGTCCTCTTGATCTCCCACTGTGGAGGCTTATCACTCAGTAATTACAAAATTATTAGCATATGCCTTCCCCCCCCCCCCCCCCCCCCCAACACACTCTAGAGCAATGTCATGCCTCCAATCCCCAAATGTTCTCCGCGTACACATGAGAGCCTTTGAATATTGCTTCGTTTCTCGCTTTTTAAATCGACCACATGTTAGAAATCTTAGAGTTCTCTGGTATCCACATGTTATACCCAGCAGCCCAAAACTCCTCAATATGATAAGAAAATGTGTCTTGAAAATCAAAAGAACTTGAAAATCACATATTCCTTAAACCCTCCACCACAGATTGTGATGCATAACAGATTCCATGCACTATGCATCGCAATCAAGCACGAAACAGTAAGGCACAACACGACAGCTTACGTGAGCCTTTGAAATGGCTCATCAAATTTTAGTAAAAAAAAAATGAAATGGCTCATCAAAGAAAATGAAGGATTTGACATACAGGCCGGCCCTGACATTGACAAAATGAAATGCCCCTAGACATGTCGGTAAAAGGGGCTCCTAAATTCACTTTTTTCAAAACTTTTATTATAAAAAAATTATATTTTTAAAATTTTAATTTATATCTTTTTAAACAACTATGCTAATAAAATAGAACAAACAAAACTAACATAATATATAGGTAAGTTTTTAAAAATTAAATAAAATAATTCAAAAATAACAAATGAAAACACAAAATCTCAATTAAGTAGGGATTAAAAAAAACAGAAATTAAACAAGAAGATAAAAACAAATGAAAAAAAATTGACAAACAAACCAAAATAAATAATCTTAAAAAAATGTGTGAACTGAGTTTCTTTTCTGCAAATCAAATAACAAATAAAAAAATCCTAATAAATTAGGAACAACTATAAAATATGAAAATGATTTAAATTTAAAATTAAAATTAAATACAAAATAAAATTCCAATAAAATAGGGATAAATAATATTTTTTATATTTTGGGCCCCTCAAAAAATGGGGGCCCTAAGCTATTGGTTGCCTATGCTGAGGGCCGGCTGTTGACATGAGAGGCTAATATGGGGCCACTCACTACTCCATAATTGAGATTCCTTTGTTGTGGAGTGTGCCATGCAAAAGGGAGACTGAGTCTCATTTTTTTGCCTATAAATACTCATCTAAATCAAACACGTTGTAGCAAGTCTCTTAAGAGCTAAAGCAAATATCTTCTTGTTCATCTCTCTCTCTTTCAGTTTCCATCCTTCGTTTGTTAACCATGTCGAGCTGTGACAACTGCGACTGCGCTGACAAGAGCCAGTGTGTGTAAGTACCGCCATGCAATACTCTTTAAGTTTTTACATGCATGAAAACCAATCTTACTTTTAATTTTAATTATGAACCCATAACGTGTATGAATTCATTTGGAATATACATGCAGTTATGTACCTTCCAAATAAAATCATATATGTGAAAAAATCAGAGTTAAAAGTGAGACTGGTTAGAACTTTATGTGCTCTTTTGGATGCTGCATGAATTGTATTGGATGACTTGTTCAATCAAATAAGTCAAATATGTAATGAAAGTATTTTGGATGGTTTTGCAGGAAGAAAGGCAACGGCTATGGAATGGTGATCGTTGAGACTGGGAAGAGGTAGTTCTGTTTCAAATGACATGAGAATGACAAAAATACCCTTGCTTCATCTTTTAAAGCTTCTTTCTTGCAAGGATATTTTAGTAAAATGGAACAGAGGACTGAGTTTTTAATAACCCATTAGAGTTTAGTGACTTGGTCCAGCCACACCAAAATAAAAGGCTAAAGCCAACTTTCAAATTTTGATCTTGAAATTTGGAAGAAATTGAACATGTGTTATGTAAAAACTTGTGACAAAGTTCTGATTTTTTTTATTAATTCACATATTAAATGTGTATTCTTTAAATAAAAAAATTAATCCCTGTTTAAATCATCTTATTTATTATGTCTTATTCCATGTATTAAAATAATAAAATTTGTGATAAATGCATCGCATATATTTCATTTGTGTAGTAAAACTAAAACTACCAATAAAAACAATGCTTCACTAGGATTTTGTTGCTTAGCTAGATTTTAATGTAAATTTTTTTCATGATTTGCATGTAAATTCAAATATTGTAACTTGAACTCAGAAGTCTTTGAAATGTTTGATGTTATAACATCAATGAAAGATGAGTAATTTGATTTAACATTAGTGTTCTTGCACGCAAATTTTTTTTCTTCTTATTTTTGTATTTTTAAAATTGTTTTAGCTTTTCACAATTTTTTTTTTCTCTCAAACTTGAATTATACTGAATTGTAACTCCAAATTATTCCCAAATTCAGAATCGGTGACAAGGAACCAGCCAAAGATCTCTGTCAATATTTGTCTAAATTAAACAACTATGTTAGAAGAGCTCAAATGGCCGCGTTTGGGCAGATTGACAGATCCAAACATCTTTTTTCGGACTCTGCATTTGTCGTGTTTTCAATGTTCACTATGTTATTTCTCCTGCGTTTGACAATCTATCAAAAAATGGTTTTAAAAAGCTAGTCGACTTTTCAAAATTTCTCTTCCCACCGCAACTTCCAAATGGTGGCCTGAATAGGCTTCTAATTTTGCTTCTCATAATTTTTTGTTTAAAAAAATTGGCAGCTACAACGAGGTCTTCAAGGCTCCGATGGAGGCGGCCGAGCACGACGGGAAGTGCAAGTGCGGCCCTGGCTGCTCCTGCACAGATTGCACCTGTGGCCATTGAAATGCATGGTGTGAAATTGAATCTATATATGTGATATATAGAAAGTCATGCAATATTGGTCTGGGCTGGATGGTTTCAACAAGATGGATCTAATGTCCATCTTGTGTCTTATCAGTGTTTTATGTGTCTGTTGATGTTAATGCTTTAATTTGTGTTTGAAGGAATAGCCTCTGTCTGGCTTTCCTTATGCAGTTAAGCACTAAATTGTACTGTTCCTGCTGTTTAAAATAAAGCTGTGTTTGATATAGCTTTTGTGTTTGTTATACTCATCCCTGTATGATCAATTGAGGAGATGCTCTGAATCCATAAGGAAGAAAATCAAATCTGGAACTTTAGCTTTCTTTTAGGAACAAATAGTAAGAGCATACTTTTAATGACAGAATTATAAAAATTTGCTACAAGTACTTGAAGTATATTGATGGATTCAATGATGAAAGCACAGTACCATGGCTCTGAATGATGAAATTCATCAAAAATAGTAAATTACTGTAAATGATAAATCATTTGAGGTCCGAATTGGAAGGATTTTGAAAACCAGAATGTTTTCATTGATCTACCTTAATTTGATATATAATACAAGCTATTTTGGCACCCAGATCAAAAGTTAGCACTTCTAGGGTCCCTTTTGGCCCATTTCTTCGTGTTTTCTCACTCCTCCAACTCCTGCAGCTCCTCTACAACCCGTACTACACATCATTTACAGATCACATTGTTCTTGCAGTTCACCCTCTCAAATGAGAAGAAAAGAAATGAAAAACTTCAGCATAGAAGACAATGAAATAATGAACCACTCTTAGTGTTCAATCAATCAATGCAGAGAAATAGTTGCCGGCTATACATACACACTAAAAGAAGTCACCATTGAATTTCCTTGAATCAAACAATGAAGAGAAATAGTTGCCTGCTATACACACACTAAAAGAAGTCACCATTGAGTTTCCTTGAAATAGAGTCCAGGAGTCACATGTAAATGAAAAAGGAATTTCAATCAAACTAGAGCTCTTGATATATGAAATGAGACCCTATATATTTATGTTTCCTATAAAGCTAAAAAAGAAAACCATGTGTATAATCTTCTCAACAGTTCAATTCAGATAGAGATCTTGTCCAGGATTCTCCAAAACGAACTTCAGCAAGCCGGCACGATTGATCCTTTATCACCCCATATAATGTAGGCCTTTCCCATGCGATGATCCCAAAGTCATCATTGTACTCTTCCATGCCTCCAACTAAAAGCTGCCACACAAAAGTCCCTGCCCCAGCCCTGCCTGCCTTTGCAGATTTATAGAAGATGTTGAAAATGGCCTCGTAGAAGGGTTCCCGCTGGGAGTGGTTGAAGTCCTTGTTCAGGTTTGAAAGCCCGAATTCCGTAAGCATGATCGGTTTTCTGAGGTCTTTGTCCCCGTCATCAATGTGTGAGTCCATCCATTTTGAGACAAATTTTAACTTCTCACTAAATGGTTGTCCTGGCATCCTGCATTAGAATTTCAAATGGATTTTTTTTTGTTATACAATGACATCAGGATTTAAAATTATATGACTAGTGCATAAAGCTTGAAGACAAAGTGATTCAGTACAGATTCAGATCATAAAAATAAATAAATGTGAACACATGTAGATATGAAATATCAGAGCTGTCGAAGTACTTGAATGGGCTTGCTTAGTACCTCATAACACACTTCAATGATTCATAGATAATAAAAACAATTAGGAGTTGGTGCAATAGAGGTTGCTCCAATAGAGGATAACATGAGGAAAAATCATTTATGATGATTTGAACATGAGCAACAGAGACAATGGAAACAATGGGTGATAGATATATGGTCGCACTTGAAAGGATTCCTAAAAATGGTAGGCCAAAAGAAAGATAGATGATGATGCTGATGATGATGATGGTGATGATAAGGAAGAACACGTGACTACATATATCAGAGGACCCCAATTTTTTGGGATAAAAGGTTTTATTGTCGTTGTTAGAAGTTGGTGCAACCAAACTTACCATTGATCAGGGTAGAAATGAATGGATGCAAAATCAATAGTTTGTATCTTTGAATTGCGAATGAAATCAGCTCCAAGCGTACTTTCCCATTCTGATGGGTTCACACTCCGCTTTTCCGGGGGGCTACTTGGGCCATAAAATCCTTCGTGTCCCACTGTCAGTAGATGGTTTTTATCAATTGATTTCAAATAACCTGCCATTTCTTCAATCCATTCCTGCAGTTATTCAAAGAAATTGAAGATCAAATAACCTGAAATTCACTTAAGAACATCCCTTCTATTTCGTTTGGAAAACAATATTTTCAGCTTCAATGGATTGAAAAATCAATATTATCTCTCACACTGGACCTGTGTTTATTGTGGATTATTGAAATTCATAGCTCCTTATTTACTTTTCAATGAATATGTCATTGCAGGATTGTAAATACGCTTTAGCATGCCCTCATTCTTGATTCCCATATGCATTACAAATGCAGACCAGAGTATATGAGGGACTACAAATATATCATTTGGTTGTGAGTAATTACATATCGAGAATACTTACTGACTTACTTGGAGAGTATCACCAGTAGGATCTGTCATACAATGTGGTTCATTAATTAGCTCCCAAGCAAAGATGGTTGGATCATCCTTGTATTCAATCCCAGTAATGTGATTCTTCCTCGTCAATATAGTCTGAATTGAAAGATCAAGGTTCAGAAAGAAATAATCTTTTTCATTTTTGTAAATCTCTAACATGTCCATCTGCCTAATAGTGAGTTTTGAGTAATTTTGACATATAAACCCATGATGTCAGGATGGTTTTCGCTAATATTTATGTCAAGTAAATCAAGTTCACAGAATTAAATGTGGAAATCATATGATGTTTTAGTACACCAAGAAATCTTAATAGGCTTGAAGAATGTAGAAGTTTATAGCGATAACTATTAGTTAGTGAAAGTAAATAATTCTAATGAGACAGACAAGGAATATTACAATGCACCAGAGGGTATATTTCAAGTTTCGTCCAGGTTAGTAAACCATATAATTCTGTAAAATCTCACGAAATTAATAGTCAATAACAAGATTGCAAGAGAGTCAAGAAAGACAAAACCTTCAAGTAAGTCTTGAAATAGATGCGAATGGATGGATCAAAGAAGAAGGAGTCGTTAGCAGAGCTTAGTCCAACGCCCTCTTCCCATGCCCACTTTACATACTGATTCTTCCCACCATATGCTTCCAAATTATTGACCAGGCTAAGCAGCAGCCTGATCCCATTTTTTCCAGCCTCTACGATAACCAGATCCAGTGCCTGTAAGCTCTCCAATTACACCATAATTTTTAAAGAAGGTAATTAAAACAAAAGACAATTATAACTAGAAATTTGAAATCTAGTATCAGAAAAATAAGATACATAGAACTATTGCAATTCACAGCAGGAAAAGTATGAAAAAAACTAAAAAATAGGAAAATTAATTATGAAGTGCCAAATCACAAATATAAAATCAAACCCATTGATGTTAGAGCGTCTCACCATTACAAATACTTTCAGGTTACAATATTTGAATTCAGGCAAAATCATCAAGAACCAACATTAAAATTGAGCATTTTTTCCCCTGGTTTTGCTCTAGATCCATTGCACAAAAAAAAAAATATTATGCATTTAATACATATTTGATTAATCTAATACATGATTAATTGAATACAACATGTATTACTAATGAGGCTTGATTTAAACAAGAATTAAACTTATGCTGAGAAGTGTGTATTTAATACGCAAAACATTCAACAATTCGGAGCATTAGGTAACAAAGGGAGGACTATTGAACATAAAAAACTGCAGATGATGATAAAATGCAATCCATATAACAAGACATATATGCCATACAGAGAATCATGCAACATCAAACATCAGCCACGACACAATCCACAATGACAAACATACAAAAGCACCCACTAAAGTTGCATAAGCCAAATGTAACAAAAGGTCAAGTAAATCTTGACAAACCTTGAAGACCCTCTCATCGAATTGCCCAGGGGAGACCTGAAGGGCGCGATAGGTGCCGTCGTTGAATGCCCATGTCCGGCAGACGGTGAGACCCATCCTTGAAGCAGCCTTGAACATGGTCCTGACCCTTGGCCTGCTGAACTCATCCACAGCCTGATCCATCAACCAGTAAGAGTTCCAACCATTCACATAAAAAGGTCTTCCATCCAAGAAGAACTGGGTCCCATTACTCTCCACAAACCTCATCTTGGGTTGCGGAGGGTGGAATTCAAAGTCCCCAAAGCACATGTAGAAGAATGCAACACAGGTTGCAAGGCCAATCACAGTATACAATCTTCCTTTCATTGCAATCATTTTTTCCGTTTTTGTTGAGATGGCGGTGCTGTTGTTGTTGTGGGTGGAAGAAAAACTCAAAGAAACAGACCAAAACAACCTTCTAAGTGAAGAAAGAAGTGAAATGGGAGATACCCAGATGAGATTTTGAAGAAATCAAGATGTTTTGTGTTCCTAGTTTGTGACACTCCTAAATCAATGGAATCCTAATGAGAAATGAAGAAAAATAAAGTGTATTCTTAGCAACCCCCAGTGTATTAAGCTCTATTATTCTACCCTCCAAAAAAAAAAAACCCCAGTGTAGATCAACCTCTCACTTTAAAGATCACCAAACAAAAGTGAATAAAGAAAATAAACAAGAAAAAGAGAGACAACCCTTAATCCCCACCAGTTCTCACACTAATCTAAGAACCCCCCAATAAACAGAACCAGCAATAAATGCAATGCAAATGTTGTGAGCCCCAATAATGAGAAATATAAAATAGTGAAGTGGAAGGGGAGAGAGAGAGAGAGAGAGAGAGAGGACTCAGATTTCAGATATTCATGAAGAGGTCTGGTACTTGTTTGCCTGGTGGGACTGAAATGGAGAGACCAAAGTCAAAAGAATACTTACCAACTCTTGTGTCTGTTTTGATTATAAGAGAGAGACTTGTTGATTTCTGAGTTTGAAAGAAAAAAAAAATCCAACCACCACCAACTGAAGAGGTGCCATGGTCAGTCCTGGGAGTTGGGTGTGAATGAATGGGATCTGTTTTTGGTGCTTCTTTTGTCTGGATTTATTTTATTAGAGAAGAAAAAAAAAATGAATTGAAGTTAGATTTATTAGGTACTTTTGTCATGTGTGAGGTTCTCTTTTTTTCTTGCATTAAAGAAGTAGCATCTAATTTTTCACACATAACAGATGATCACAGAGAGAAAAAAACTTTGCTTTAATTTTTTTTTTTTTTAGCAACACTATCTGTTTCAATGACCAATTAAAAATTTTTGTCTTGACAAATCACAATTGTGGTACCAGCTATTCGATGACATTTTTTTGGGTCCATTGAGAAACACATATGAAAAATAAAATTTTGAATAAAATGATTTAAATAGACTTGATTACTGAAAATTTAATTTTTTTCATTTTTTAAATATCAAAATTTTTGCACTAAAAATTAAAAATAACTTTTTAATTAAACTAGTTTTTTAGAATGCGTTTGACAATACTTTTTAGTGAAAAAATAGAATCACTTTAATTAAACGATATCAATCGGGCCTAGTGGAAGACCCGATTCACAATCAAACATCTTGGTAGGAAATCCTCTGATTTTTCAGTGAAAATTTTTTCCTGTAGTCCTAGTATAAACCCTTTAAATCAGTCAGAATCAGGTTTTTTTTTTTTTTTTTTTTGGATGGGTTGAAGTTGAGTGTGAGTTTAATAATCATGTTCCAGAAAGAGAATTTATCATTTTCTCATAAATTCTGGTAGATTATGTGGGAAGTAGGAATGAATGAAATTTTGATTGAAATGATTAGATATAATTACACGAATGAAAATTTTCAAGTCATGTACCTGGAAGAGAACTAGGGCGCTGATATTTCCACCCACCGAGTTCTTCTACCCACCCCTTTAAAAAAAATAAAAAATATGGTTTTTTTAAGAGGTAAGCACACCCCAATCCATTCGATTTTGTAAAGTTATTATTATGCCACATGTCGATATTATAGAGTCGAACCAGTCAAAAGACGTAAGGCCTTTTTTGCGACTCATTCGACTTTGTGTAATCGTCAGTTATATACTCCGTTCGACATCACAGAGTCGAACAGATTACAGAAACCTAAGACTCTCATATTATCCATTCAATTATGCAGGGTTTTAAAACTCAACCTCACCTGCTTAATTGAATTAGTTAAACATTCACCCGCTTTGAATTCCAGTTCGGTTTACCCATATAACCCGATGATATAACAAAAAAACTCAATCAACCCACTGGTTGAACTAACAATTTTTGTGAACCGGTTGTGGGTTAATTATATGGAATGATTCTTTATTCATAGAAATTGTGATTAATCACTTGTTAAAATATGAAATGTAATACAAAGTTTATAGATTTTATATACTGAAATCATGTTATGATGTTAAGTAAAACTTTTATGCAAAGATTTTTTAAAATATTTTATATTTTTATTTAGTAATGATAATTAAAAAAAATTATTATATTATAATTATGTCACGGTTCAAATCCGGTTGACCTAACAGTTCAACCAATGATCCTTCAAATTTGAAGATATAGAATATGGTTGGAGATGCTCTAATAGAAAGGGAACCACAATAAACGTCACACTTATCTTTAAGGCCAGTTCAATAACTTTGATTATAAATGAAAATTTATGCCAACGAAACCGATCCTTATATTTAGTTTGATAACTATAATTCAGAAAGATAATTCCACTAAAATACATGGGACCATGGCATACCTCTCATCTCTATCCCGGT
The DNA here is from genome assembly GCA_030737845.1 of Acorus calamus. Classification (NCBI taxonomy): domain Eukaryota; kingdom Viridiplantae; phylum Streptophyta; class Magnoliopsida; order Acorales; family Acoraceae; genus Acorus; species Acorus calamus. Next base: position 20,001,709 of record CM060869.1, on the reverse strand, counting down.
ATGGCTATTCGAAATAGCATGATATAAGTTTATAGGTATGTGGTTCTGAAATCTGAATCTGAGATGCCAATTTTGATTTATAAAATGTGTTCATTGATAGATGGTTATATCTTATATCCTGATTTCCAAAGATAGTCTTGTTTTTTTTTTCTTTCATATTTTCAATTAATTTAGTTCAATTTTAGATGCAGTAAGGAAACTTTTTTTTTAAAATATAGCTGCCATGTGAAGACTGACAGATGGCAAAAAACTGCCAAAATTGGAATCTTTACTGGACAGGCTTATAGAAGCAATCTATTTAAATAGAATAATAATATCAGAGATATTTTCTTCCATTATAAGGAAAGTACAAGGAAGACCCCACCTTGTTCTTTGATAACCCAAAAAGATTTTATGAAATGTTCATCACAAAATTATATTTGTCTTGGAAAGAGTGTTTATGATATGAGTCATGAGTCAATTATTTGGTAGCAACATTGTCTTTTTCATGAGAAAGTGGATTGGCCTTTGCCCTTTGGTTAAACAAATATGTGCCTTTTGGCAATGATGTATTAACAGGTATAATACAATTTAGGAGTGTGTAGTGTCATATGTTACAGTAAATTTAGCTAAAAAATCTTAACCCATGGAGCTATAATTGAGGTATGAAAAAGTGGTACGTGTTGTGTGTCTTATACATTGTTGAAAAATTATGTCAAACGAGTAATGAATGACACTGTATTCTTCAAGGATAATGTTACATGCAATCTCTTTTCTAATCTCAATTTCAGTCTATACATGTTTTAAATTTTTTAAAAATAGTATACCCATTTAATAAGATACATGTTTTTATAAAAAAAAATTAAACATATATTCCAATGAATTGCATAAATACATTTATAGAAAATGTAAAAAAATTATCGAAACATATACCTCGTTAATGTAAATATTGGTGATTTTCTATCGATACATATGAGATTGAAATTAGAACCAGAAAAAAAAAACTCATTTTTCACTTTCTCATGTCATCCATAGGTGTGCTCTTTTGCTTATCCTTTTGAATGCTAGAATTATTTTGGCATTCACCCTTTCATCCCTTGCGGGGGCAATTCTATCATTCCTTTAAAAAAATTCACATCTTTTTAAATTTACATGGATACTTGTATTTTTCAATAATTGATAAACTTAATTATCAGGAAATTGGGTCAAGATTGTTAGAAGATAATGCAATTGAAAAAAAGTGGGATAAAACTTAAAAATTAATTACTCTGACTTTTGTTGTCATAAAATTAGTTTAAATTTTGACTTAAGATTAAGTGAATTTAAACATATATAATATAAATATATAATAATATTATAATATGCATCAGATTTTTTTTTTTTTGAGTGGATATTTTTTTGTTCATTGATCAATTTGTACATGTATAAAGGAAAATGATATGTTCAACCCCATGGGCTATCTCATCCATAACTAGGGGTGCAACTTGGGTGGGTTGATCCCAACTCAACCCGGTTCATGGGCAGGTTTGGGTTGAGGTTTTTATCTGTCGGGTTTAACCTGACCCGAACCCGAAATAACCCGAATCCAATTCGGGTCGGGTTCGGGTTGGGGGGTCGGGTTAAGCATGCTCAACTCGAACCCAACCCCCAATTTGTCTGATTTTTTTTTTGTTTTTTGTTTTTTTTGTATATTTGATTGTGTATGTCTGTAATATGTTTAGACCATGGAAGCTTTAGTAAAAACTGATTTGAACATTGAATGTGAAAGATTTTTTTAGCAAGTGGTAAAGGTTGTGGACCACAACTATCATTGATTTTCTTTTATTTTTGTAAAATAATATACACTCTCCCATGGAAACAATACTATTATAAAAAATGAAATATACACTGCGAATAAACTAGTATATTTTCTTTAAAAAAATATTTTTTTATATTTTTATACAATATGATAGCATATATACAATATGAACCATTATCCCCACCTGTTCTCCCACTAATCTAAGAACCCCCAGTAAACAGAACCAGAAATAAATGCAATGCAAATGTTGTGAGGCCCAATAATAGGAAATATGTTGGGCTATTGCTTTTGATGAAAAAGCTCAAATCTACTTTACATAAAAAAAAAAAAAAGGAAATATATAAAGCAGTGAAATGGAAGGAGAGAGAGAGAGAGAGTTCAGACATTTTCAGTGACACATGAAGAGGTCTGGTACTTGTTGGCTGGTGGGACAAAAGGAGAAACCAAAGTCAAATTCAGCTACTGTTGTGTCTGTTTTGATTGAGAGAGAGAGAGAGAGAGAGAGAGACATGAAATATGATTTTTTAAAAATTAAAGCATCACCAACTGAATAAGTGAGGTGCCATGGTCTCTTCTGGGAGTTGGGTCCAAATGGTGAATGAACGTGGTCTGTTTATTAGAGAAGGACAAAATTAATTGCAGTTAGATTTATTAGGGACTTTTGTCATGTGTAAGGTTCTCTTTTTTCTTGCATTAAAGAAGTAGAGCATCTAATTTTTCTCACACAACTGATGATCAAAATGAGAAAACTTTGCTTCACACATTCTGTTGTGATGAGCAATTAAAATTTTAAGTGTTTGACAAATCACAAATGTGGTATCAGCTATTTCATGAGTTTTTCATGTAACATTTGAAAACACGTCTAAAAAATAAAATTTTGAATAAAAATAAACTTGATTAATAGAAAGCGCATTTTCTGCGCTTTTTAAAAAACAATATTTTTGCATTAAAAGCTGTAAATAATTTTTTAATTAAAAACAGAATCGCTTTATTAAAATGTTGTCAACGGCCCTCAATCGAAGACCTGATTCACGATCAAACAACTTTGATCGGACATCCTCTGATTTCAGTGAATAAAAAAAGAAAAAAAAATCCTCGAGTCCTAGTACAAACGCTTAAATAAGTGAGAATGAGTTTTTTTTTTTTTTGATGGGTTAGGATTAATTTAATAACTCTTGTTTCCATAGAGACAATTTATCATTTTCTCAAGGTGATAGATTCTGTGGGAAGTAGGATTAAATAAAATTTTGATTGGAATGATTAGAAATAACTATATAATAAAATATTTTAAAAGCCATTTATCTGGAAAATAATTTATGTCAAACTAATATTTAAGATCAGTTTGGTAACTTTTTTTTTGCTTGATAAATGTTTTTTAAATTTTTATTTCATGATCAAATCTTCTCCTATTAATAGGAGCAATACTCGAATCCAGTACCCCTCGGGTGAAGAAGGGATATTTCTATCAAACTATCAAGAGGTAATTCGGTAAATGTGTAAATACATGGGGGCCTTTTTAAGATTTTGCCTAAGGCTTCTCAGTTTGGTAACTTGAAAAAAAAATATAATTAATTTCTTCCCATGATTTTAGTTCTAATTGATTCTATTAAAGAAGAAATTTTGACTGTAATGTTCAGGAATGAGTACATGAATGAAGAATTTTAAACTTGATTTTTTAGAATATTCCAACATAAGAGAAACTAGAATGAATAATAAATTTGTCCTTAAATCTAGTTTGAGAATTTATGCGTCACATAAATCTTGATAGATTCTACGAAACATTTCAAATGTGATTTTCCAAGGTGTTAAATTGAAAAAGAGAATAAGCATGAAACTGACCCATATGTCCAATTTGATAATTTTAATCCCGAAAGATAATTCCATTCAAATAAATGGGACCGTGGCATGTCCTCGTCTCTATCCCGGGATGGCAATTCGACTAACATGATTAAGTTGATACTTGATAGGCATGTGGTTCTGAATCTGAGATGCCAATTTTGATTTAATAAAGTGTTTGTCAGAGCTAGCAATTCATGAGAATATGTGATGAGGTTTCTTCGATGGGAATAGATAGGAATATCTTATATCCTGATATCTTGTATCCTGTTTTCAAAGGCAGTCTCGTTTTTTCCCATATTTTCAATTAACTTAGTTCAATTTTAGATGCAGTAAGGAAAATTTTTTTGGCGCGGATATCCGCACTCCGAGTTTCTAGAAACCCACCCTGTGTTTTTTTTTCTAAATTTTTTTACTGTTGCAGTAAATGGAAATCCACCCCTAGGTCGACAATACCTCTGACGACGGTGGTGAATCATGGTCGCCAAAGGTTTCAGCGAGTGTACCAACCCAGGTCGGCATACCCTCTGGCGACGGTGGTGGAGTGTGGTCGCCCGAATGTCCGAGGAACTAAAGTAAGAGATAATCAATTCATATTTTTACAAGTTTCAAACCAAATAGACAAATTTTACATTTAAACACATATAACAGACAGTCATAACAGCATTTAAAACACATCAAAATATGATGTTAACATTTATAACACATCAAAATACGATGTTAGTATTCCATAACGAATCAATCATACACTACATTACAAAATACATGTTCAAATTATTTTTATGTTTATTTTTATTTTTTGAAAAAATGAATAATTATTTTTATTGGATATGTTATTTATTTTTATATATGAAAAAATTAATATAGTCACATGAATGGTTGTTGAATTTAAACATGTATTTTGTTGTGTAGTCACATGAATGGTTGGTTATGGAATACGAACGTCATATTTTGATGTGTTTTAAATGCTGCTATGACTGTCTGTTATATGTGTTTAAATGTGAAATTTATCTATTTGGTTTGAAACTTGTAAAAATGTGAATTTATTCTCTCTTACTTTTGCTCGCCGGACCTTCAGGCGACCACACTTCACCACCATCACTAGAGAGCTGACCTGAGTTGGTACACTCGCCGAAACATCTGGTGACCATCATTCACCACCGTCACTAGAGGGATTACCGACCTCGGGGTGAGTTTCCGTTCTGCTACAGTAAAAAAAATTAAAAAAAAAACGGGGTGGGTTTCTAGAAACTCGGGGTGCAGATATCCACGCCTAACTTTTTTTAAAAAAAATTGCTGCCCTGTGAAGACTGACAGATAGCAAAACTGCCAAAATTGAAATCTCTACAGGACAGGCTTATTTTAGAACCAATCTATTTAAATAGAATATATAGAGGAGTGATTAGGTGCGGCGTGCGGACAGGAGCGGCGTCGACCACGGGCCGTCGACCACGGGTCCATCGCATCGGACGATCGGTGCGATTTACATCGACCGTCGGATGTGATGGATCCGTGATCGGACGATCCACGTCGCGTCCGCACCCGCCCGCACGCCGCATCTTATCATTTCGGAGAATATATATTAGAGATATTATCTTCTATTATAAGGCAAGTACTATGAAGACCCCACCTTGTTCTCTGATGACCCAAAAAGATTTATCAAATGTTCATCACAAAATGAGTCAATTATTTGGTAGCATAAACATTGTATTTTTCATGAGAAAGTGGATTGGTCTTTGCCCTTTATTTAAACAAATGTGTGCCTTTTGGCAATAATGTATTATCAGGTATATATTTCAATTATTTAGTCCCTCAAGCCATGGTTTAACTGATCCACTTGGATTAAGATTTATATTTTTTTACCTATAGATAAAGTGTGTAAGTTTGCACACATGTTAATAAAAAAATTGAACCAATAATCATCTATTTTTTTATTCTTTTGTATAATTACCACACGTTTTATTTAGATATAAAAATGATAATTACGAACAAAGTAAAGAATATACGTCGTCTATACAAAAGTCACTGAAAGGATAAAAGTAATTTATATAACAAGATTAAATTATTACGTTTTCAAATAAAAAATGGATTAAATTCATGAGTGTGTAGTGCTTATGTTATAGTGTCTTATGTTATAGTATATTTAGCTACAAAAAATATCTTAACCTATGGAGCTAAGGCTGGATCCAATTAAGACGGGATCCAGTCAGTATTGAACTGGACAACCCTTTAATTGAACTACACAATCTATAAATCAAACTGTACAATCAATTGTTGGGAATATATTTTACTCTCTTATTTGATCCAATAAGCTATTGAAAAAAAATATGAATTTTTAAGTATTATCAATATTTAATAGGAGAGTAAAATATATACTCAATAATTGATTGTGCAAGTTCAATTTATAAGTTGTGTAATTCGATTAAAGAATTATCTCATTCGATACTGATTGAATTGGACTGAATCCGGTCTCCATGGAGCATCGAGGAGTGAAGAAGTGGTACATGTGATGTTATATGCATAGTTAAAAAATTATGTCAAAGGATTAAAGAATGACATTGTATTTTTCAATTGGTTCAGAACTTCATCTGTCATTCACGTGTGTGACATTACAATGCTTAGATGCAAATAAGATATTTTATATCTATATTTATTTTTAATTTTTTTTCAAAAATCATAGCACAACTGTTCAAAGTTTATCTTTAAAAATGATAGGTCTTAATATTGAATTTTGACGCTAACTTGCTCTCCTATATGTTGACAAAAATTAAAAAAATTTATGTTGGATCGGAACACACAGACAGAGGTAACATAACTAGCTCATACATTAGTGTGTGTGTACTTAAAATAAATAAATAATTTAATTTTTATATACTGTGACAGCAGAATTAACATAGTATGCACTACGATGGTATATAGGCAACTGATGGACTATTTTTAGATTAGAGAATGTATGCATGATTGCAAAACAAATTAAGTATATCAGTGTTTATTTTAAAATATCAAATAATTTATCCCTGTACTTATCATTTTCAAAATTAATTTGATTTGATCATTCGAGTAGTTGATCACTCAATTGTACAATCAGGTACATGTTCAATTTGATAAAGTTCTATATTGTACCCTTTCAATAATTTATTTTGATTAATGAAGATTGTCATTAATATTTCTTTTTAAGAATAGTTTTCATTATCTCCTGGGACCATGATCCGGACCAGCTAACCACTGAAACCACATTTAAGCGGATCACCAACAGTATGATTGACATTTGATTTTGTATTATTTGGTGATTCTATCTATGATTTCATGAACAGTCTTACTGAGTATTGATACATTCAGTACTTTTTGCAGATCACTCTATAACACCATACACTATAATAGTGTAGTATGAGGTTTTATTATAGTGTATGATTTTTCAAAATTTCATTTTTTTAAATTTAAAAATATATACTATTGTATTTTTATATGTTTGTAATATTTTTCAGCATTATATATTTGTTTTAAATATATAATGAAAAATTTAATTAAAATTAAGTTAATTCATTTTCAAATTTAGAGGTGGGCCCAAATGAGTCCAATTTGATTTATAATTATAATAATTATAAATTGATCTTGAAATATTTATTTTATCAGTGGTGATACCTACGCCCCAAATCACAAGTCCCATGAGATGTCATCATCTTATTGGTTGGTTTGTTGACTTTTGAAAAAGTGTAAAATGATAAAATACGGATATGCCATTCATTAAAAATAGATCTCATTGACCCAAATCCCCATTTTTTCTCTTATTAATCTTTCAAATTAATTTGAATTTGCTTATTTTAAAATTTTAAACAAAATTTGTCTATTTCAAAATTTGAATTTTGAAATTATTATGAATTTTATACTAAAACTTACATAACTTATACAAAAATTACCTAAATTACTTTTCATCAAAATTACACCAAAACTTACCTAAATTACACCAAAATTATCTAATTAACAAAAAAAAAATGTTATTGTTTTTTTATGATTATAATTGTTACAGAATGTAACAGAAATGCATAAATATAAATGTAACAATTTTATGATTGTATAACTGTAACAAAATATAACAGTGTTGCATAAATGTAACATAAATATATGAATATAATTGTTTATGACATTCATGTTAAAAAAATGTTGTAGAAACAAAAAAAGAGGAGAAAGAATGTAGCACGCCCTGTAAACCAAATAGTCATGAATAATAATATGATTGATCATTAAAATATCCATGAATTCTTATGTTAAATAACATTATGTTGTTACAAGACTAGTACATCTCAAATGTAACAAAATAACAAAAAACTGTGTATTGCCTAAATGTCTCTTTTGCATCAAATCACATTATTCATTAACTGTTACATTATAAAATAAAACAATATTAATCAATGCACAGATTCCACAATGTAAATACAACAAAACAATACCTAACCTGGCTCACGATTACTTCACATTCTCCGTCTCCAATGGCTTCCTCGCTTTTATAATCTCCAGAGAGTCCATGTCTGAGACCACCACCACCGCCACTACCCGCGTTTCAAGAGCTCGAACTTTTATGTTCTCCGAGATCATCGTCTCCCTAGAATGGCTAAGAACAAACAAAGTTATTAAAGCTGAAGCACTCATTAAAACCACCATCACAACAGAAACTAAAGCAATCATTATAGAGACCGCCGCCACCACTACTACACACATGCACAATTTTTGTTACATTTCAAATGTAACAAAATCATCATCCGAAAATCTTCCAAAAATCTTCAACGTCAGCGCATCCCCACATATGCTCGTCCCAGCCGCATCTCACCTTCATCAACTTCCAATAATTATTATTTTTTCGACCACAATTGTGCATGTCGGAGGGAATCCCGATGCGGAGGTGGAGCGTCGGAGGGAACCCCGATGTGTCGGGAGGGGGCACTAGGGTTTCATCGCGGATGTCTATGGTTCCGGAGACCAGGTGCTGGGAGGAGGCGGGGATGCCGGTGAGGTCGGAGAGGCGGCGTTTGAGGGTCTCGCCGGAGATGGGGGGGGGGGGGGGGAGAAGGAGAGGCACCATGTGTGGTGAAGAAATATAGAATTTTTAGAATTGATGATACTCCACAATCATAGGGATATATGTTAGGGTAGTTATCAACTAAAAGGGCATAATAGGTAATATCCCATTGTCACATCATGGGGACTATTTGGGGCCTATGAAATTGGGGTCTAACAATCATTATTGTTATTTTATATTTTTTCATGAGATCTTTACAGTCTCAAGAACCTTTGGATGAAAATTTGATGAAATTCAGATTTTGGTAAATTAGATTTTTAGGATTGTGTGCCAAGTTATTAGGCCTAGGGATCTAGTTTCGAATCTAGAATTTCTTTTAATAGCCTTTCAGGGATCTATCTATAAATCAGATAGGGATCTAATTATAAATCTGAAAACCTTATGGGGTCGTTTTGTAATTCTAGTAAAACATAAAACCCCATTTGAATGACAAGTTTTGGGCTATGGTTTTTATCAATCTTCTCATAACATGTCTGTGGGTAGCTATGACCTAACCCCACCACTTCGAAGTCCACCTTGTGGAGTTAGACATCTTCGCATGTTGGAGGAGAACTGGATGACCCTCTTCATTTGTTTTGTTAATTAGTATTTCATTTTTTTGGTTGAGATATGATTGATTGAAGAGGATGGCTGCTTGTTTGGGGAAGAAGGTCAATAAATTAGGGTTAGAGTTTGATTGATTGTGAGTAGATGATTTATTTGGTTAGATTTAAACGGATCTCAAAGTATTTCTTAAGATTTAAATAGATTTATTGGTTGGATGATAATATGGCTATCTTCGGGTGACATGAATACATGTACATTAAATCGTATTTTTTACATGATATAGTCATTTATGGGAAAAACATATTTCATAAAAGAAATAGGTTTTGAAAAGATCTTTCCAACGGATCGTTCAATTTGGAGTTACAGGTAGGAAGTTATGAATTTTCAAAGATTTTTGAGCAGGTTCCACTATGCAAATATTTAGATTGATGAACAAATTTGATGATATTGATGTGTTAATCGATGAATACTAGAGATTATAGGCATCTTAAATGGATGTTTAATGGGTATAGTTTGATTTATAGGTTTTGATGTTCTTATTGATCTTGGTGACTCAAATTGGATTTTAAATCGATTAGTTGGTTTAGTGGGAATTTAGACATAAATTGATTGACTTAAGTTAATTGGGTCATTGATTTGTTGTTGAGCCTTATGGGATTTGTCAAAGTATTTATTTTAGGATTGATTGATTATATGGGCCTTATGGAATAATGGATCTTGATTATCCGATCATTATTAGTATATGAATATTTTAATATTATCTGGGGTTGGCCGGATTTTCATTTGGACCTTTGAGTTGGGTTCACTTTGTATAGTCTCTTAGGATTATTGGGCCGTGTTGATGGATGTGGGTTTTGAGTTGTGTGGGTCATGATTGAATGATTCCTAGTTTATTATTGGATAATTGTTATGCAAGATTATCTAAGTATTGGTGTGTGGCGTTCATGCACATGCATTGGTTTGTATTGCGTGGACGTATTGTGTGGATCGGAGGTGAGCAGATATCTCTATTTATTTTGAAAACAATAATATATGTATACTTGTTGGTATCGTGAATATTTCCTGATATTGAAATATATCTTGTATGAGGCATATAGACATGTCATTATCATATACGTTGATATTTTATTACATGTCATATGTATTGAAATTAGAGATTTACGAAATTGTCACACGCATATATACTTGAAAGAATAAGTGGTTTTGGTCATACACACATCATATCGCCTAGGTGTTGCAGCCTAGGTGGCTCAGTCTAGATGACTACGTCTAAAATGGATCCAAGTCTAGGTGACTATGTGTAAATGACATGATTTCCAAAGCAAAATCCTTATGACTAGGTGTAGTGGAAAGCGGGCATGCGTATCCGTTGCATTTATATACATCTTATAGTTTTGAGAAGAGTATGACATCAAGTATTCCACAAAGAAAAACTTTTGCACCAGACATGTTTTAAAATTTTTTAATATTGTGCAAATTAAATTGTTTTATGTGACTTTTTATAAATTCGTTATTTTGAAATATATTATATTATTGGAATTCCAATGTCCATTCACTAAGCATGTGGTGACTCGCCCCTCCTTTCTAGATTAAAGACTTAAATTGATGGATCTCGTGTAGCTGCTGACGAGATTATGGGTGCGAAAATGTTAGACTTGCTTGGTAGGACTTGATAAATTTTTTTGGCATGTAGTGGGTCTATCCTTCTAGTAACCATGTTTATGTCAAGTTGTATATCTTTTGATCTATAAGTTATATCCAGATTAATTGAGAGTATTGTTGAATCTTAGATGTTCTAGTTTCTTTAAAGAATGAAGTTTATTTTAATATTATTTTATTATATCTCTTGATAAATGAAAAATATAGAATTATGATATTTTAGGAATTTAGGTAGTGCACCGGATTTAACACTTCAAAATGGAGTAGTAGATTCGGGAGCGTTATAATATATTTCATTTTCTATAACAACATGTACTTCATTAAAAATGAAAAACAATATAGACTACAATTGAGACTGCACAAAGGGTTGGACATATTATTTTTCTTAGATTGTTGTTGCACATAATTTTTTACGGCCCCAATTCCAGTTCCATATACGTGGAGGAAATTATCTGAGTAATATACGCACACTAACAAAATATATATTTTAATAGAAATTTTCTATATTTTCTATCACTACAAGAAAAAGTGCTTTTACCGACGGCCGAGGTCGTCGCTAAAGACCATAAAAGTCGTCGCTAATATATTTACCGACGGCCGGACTGACCGTCGGAAGTCATCGTTAAATGTCTGGTCGCTAAAACAAATACTGACGGCTGCGGCCGTCGCTAATAAGGCAAACAAAAATTACCACAGCTTAACCATAGTTAATTATGACTATTTTTAGCGACGGTCTGTGACCGTCGCTAATATTCCGTCCCTGTTATATAATGGTTTTCAGCCGATTAAGCCATGTATTTTTAGCGACGGCGGTCGCTAATGTGATTTTTTTTTGTTTTTTTACTTATTTACTGATTTTTATCAAAATCTGCACCTGAATAATTCTGAAGTCATTCAACAATTTCCATCTCCTGGATATTTCATTCACAATCACAAATTTAAGAATTCTTGAATTCACTAATGTTTAAATAAAACAACTTCATAATTCAAAATATAACATAGCTAACATCAAAATATTACATGCAATTCTAATGAAAAACTAACTCTTCATAGAATTTTTTTCCCTCAAAATAATCCTTTTCATTTGAGCCTTCAGTTCCTCTCAACTCTCCTCCGATGTCGACTTTCCATAGACAGTTTGATTATGCTTTATCCCTATATAAAAAGCATTGCATATATTAAAATATAATTAAGTAATGGATAGTGTTATCAATATCAAAACAATAGAAAATGACACTTACCTAGTTAATGTGGGTTGGGCATTATGTGTTGTATGAAATTCTGCATCTGCTCCATATTTCTCTTCATTTCTTCAAGTTGCTGCTCAAGGCTTCTTTCTCTCTCATCACGTGACCTCTCTTTCTCTTCATGTGACTTACGTAAGTCCTCCATTTGACTACGCACGTCATGTAATTGAGAGCATACATCTGAATAATTGCCTTGTGATTGATTTGATGACCGTCCAAATACAGTGGTAGGCGTCGGTCCTAATCCAAATCCACGCACTCGTCCATGTCGCCTTGGCCCCATAACAGTGGTGTATATGTCATCGCCAATATTGGAGCTTGACTCCTGCGTTGAGGCTATCTCCCTAAAACGTGACTTTATAAAAAAAAATCAAAATTAGTCACAACTTATTATCATTTATAACACTCATACACACATACAAAAATGAATTCTTTTTTATGATACAAACTATACCATAATTTCTGCGGAGTGCGGATCTGATGGCGACCCATCTTTTTTTGTATGGGTGATTGCAAAAAGCTCAGCGCGTGTAGGTACACTACCATTTGTCATCGCTTTTTTCTATTGTCACACATAAAGTTAGCATATAAATATATTGAAAATTTCAAATAAAATAGATTTCATGTATATCACCTCTTCATCTCTATACCGAGCAAAGCTCTTTGTCCCCCCGGTATGCTTTAGTTTTTGTTTGTTTCGATTCTGACTATTTTTAGCTGATATTGCCTGCAAAACATAAATATAAACATCAACAATAATATATTACAAGTGCATTTTTAAAGATTGTGGTAAACTAAAAAAAATTACTTGAGCTTCCAGAGTACTCCAATATTGCACAAGCCAAGTCCAGTCACTATTAGAAACATTAAAAATTAATCAACACAATAGGAATGTCATATTTAAGTAAGATCTAACTGCAGCCTAATACTTACTGAATGAATGGAATTACTTCATCATAGTTGTTCAACACATATAGGCGAATTTGATCCCATTCTTCTCTACTCACAGTAGCGGAGTTGTCTTTCCCAAAGGTCGACCAGATCCATTAAAAATTGACCACTTTCTTTGTGACTCATCAATCTCATCATCGTTATTCCGATCAGGTCGAGTCAATCTGGTCTCTATTCCATGTAAATACCTTGAGCAGAAGGTTAAAGATTCTTCTGAAAGATATCCTTCTGCAATTGAACCTTCTGGATAATTTTTATTTCGAACATATGACTTCAATCTATGTAAGTACCTATATTCCAATCAAATTTTGATTAATTGGTTAGCACCCCCTCTTCTATATATTAATGAAAAGAATTAGTATAAAAAATTATAAAATAAATAAATGGGAACCTCTCAATCGGATACATCCACCGGTATTGCACTTGTCCACCTAACTTTGCCTCCTCTGCCAGATGAATGGGTAAATGTACCATAATATCAAAAAATGCAGGTGGAAAAATCATTTCCAATTTGTATAATGTTGCAACAATATTAGTTTGAAGTTGCTCTAGCTCCACTACCCTCAACACCTTAGAACATAGGTGATTAAAGAATGTTGACAACTCAATCAGAGTGGCACATACTTCTTTTGGCAAGAGTCCACGTATTGCAAGTGGAATAAACTGTTGCATAAGAACATGACAATCACAACTCTTCAACCCTGAGATTTTACCTTGTTTAACTTGAACACATCTTGAGACATTAGAAGAATAACCATCTGGTACTTTAATGTCCTTCAAACATTGACAAAATCTTCTCTTCTCGTTCAAAGACATTGTATAGCATGCAGATGGTATTAAGAACTTACTCCCTTCTGGTATAGGGTGAAGCTGCTCCCTAATACCCAATAATTGAAGATCAAGACGAGTATTTAAGTTATCTTTTGTCTTGTCATTTAGATTCAATAACGTGGAAATTACATTATCACAAACATTCTTCTCTATGTGCATAACATCCAGATTGTGACGCAACAAAATATGTTTCCAATCAGGCAACTAAAAAAAAATGCTCCTCTTCGTCCAATTTTTTGGCAAGTGATAGTCATCTTTCTTTCTCTTTTGGTCAGACCTATTTAAGCCTGTCAATTATCCAAAAAATTATTTGCATCCGATCTGAATCCGTATCCGAAAATGCAGAAAATATCTGATATCCAAAAAATCCGTATCCGTATTCGAAAAAATAATCCATATCCAAAAAATTTCGGATCAGATACGGATATACCCCTATCCAATCCGAAAAATATCCGTATCCGATGACATTAAAAAAATGTTAATATTAGTATTTAATATCTACCATTGGATTTTGATCAAGTGGCTCACATTCTTTCTAATAGTTGTAAAGTTAGAACTTGTGTTTGTGAATTTATAATTTTAAGTCAATTTTTGAACTTTAAATGAAAATTTGTTATGTTTAATTATTTATTTATTCTTTCTAATAGTTGTAAAGTTAGGACTTGTGTTTGTGAATTTTTAATTTTAAGTCAATTTTTAAACTTTAAATAAAAATTTGTTATATTTAATTAATTATTTATTTATTTCATATATTTCGGATAATTATCCGAATCCGTATCCGAAATTTCGGATTGGATACGGATACACTTTTTAAATATCCGTCGGATACGGATACGGATACAGATATATATAAAAAATTTCAGATACGGATACGGATATGACCATATCTGCTCCGTATCCGGTCCGTTGACAGGCTTAGACCTATTTATTTCTGCTTTACCAAAAGTAATTTTCTCATAGTCACGCAAACCTTCAATAACATCAAGTCCGCTCAACGGAATTGGCGCCAATCCAAGCTCTTTCTTGTTATTAAAGACTTCTTATTTTGACGATACCTATGATCAGGTGATAAGAAACGACGATGACCCATGTAACAATATTTATGTCCATGTTTTAATCTTTCAGAGTGAGTATCCTTATGACAACATGGACACGCTTTTTGGCCTTTTGTGCTCCATCCTGATAAAATGGCATAGGCTGAAAAATCATTAATAGTCCATAATAGCATTGCATGCATTTGAAAATTTTGCATCGAAAAGGCATTATAAGTCTCAACTCCATTCGACCACAAATCAGTCAACTCATCTATTAATGGTTGTAGATACACATCAATATCATTTTGAGGACCCTTAGGCCTAGGAATAAGAAGTGACAACATGAAGAATGATTGTTTCATACACAACCACGGTGGTAAATTATATGGAATGAGAATGATTGGTCATGTGCTATAGGGAGTAGCCATATTAGCAAAGGGAGAAAATCTATCACTTGCTAAGCCAAGTCTAACATTACGAGGTTCTGAACTGAATGAAGGATATTCCTTGTCAATAGCTTCCCAAACCATAGAGTCTGAAGGATGCCTTAAGACTCCGTCTTCTTTACGTTGTATAGCATGCCGCCTCATATCCTCGGCTGTTTTTGATGACATAAACAACCTTTGAAGCCTCAATTTAAGTGGAAAATAGCGCAACGTCTTTGCTGAAATTTTTTTTCTTTCATTGATATATCTGATGCTTCTTTAGTAGCTTCACATGTACCCGATTTCCAACGTGATGAACCACAAACTATGCATTCATTTACCTTCTCATTCTCCTTCCAATATAACATACAGTCATTTGGACAAGCATCAATCTTCTGATAATTTAGACCAGCTCTCGGAGAACTTTTTTAGATTCGTAATAGTTCTTCGGTAATTTTTCACCCTCTGGAAACGCCTTCTTTAACAACTCCAATAACATGTTAAAGGATTTATTGCTCCACCCATTCAGACACTTCACGTGTAACAACTGAACAAGAAAAGAAAGCTTTGAAAATGTAGTACAACCTGGGTATAGTTCGGTCTCGACATCGTTCAACAACTCGTAAAATTTACGTGCTTCACAATTTGGCTCATTTGAAGTACTTTCATTATATTCATTATCAACTCTGTCGCTTGTATCATGTATTCCAAAAGCATCTTGTAGCATTCCTTGCATATCATCTCCCTCATTGGATTCATCACTGCTTTCCTCATTCTGAAAATTTTCACCATGATAATACCAAGTGGTGTAGTTAGGCATTATTCCCTTCCATAATAAATCACCATGAACATCATCCCGTTCCTTACGATATACATTGCGACAATCAAGACACGGACATTTAATTTGGTTTCCATAAGATGACCGACTAAATGCAAAATCTAAAAATTTAACTACTCCCTCAAGATATTTATGACTATTTCTTGGCTTTTGCATCCAACTTTTATCCATTGAAACAAAGTAAAAAACCAAATCAACTAATTCAAATAAAACACTTGTTTTAGAGAGAACATAGCAAGAGGTCAGATGTTAACACATAAAAGATAAAAAGAATCAATTTTACATATACTCTCAATCCACATTTCTTTCTTTTTCTGTCTAAGGAAGAACATTTTATTGGTTTGTATCATTCCATTTCATATAAAAAAAATCTCTCCAATATGAAACTCTGGATTATAAATAAAAACTATGACTCTACATTGTTGTACTTGGCATAAGTTCCTTTTATACCACAATCACCTAACTTTACTAATAGAATATGAGGTCCCTGTGATGATACATTCCCAAACTGATCATAATCATTTCTCCAAACCATGCTACGAGGTCCCTGTGATAGTGTGATACCCTCATAATTACAAGACCAGAAATGTTTCAGATTGTAAATTGGTGCTGTCTAGAAAACTGATTTGGGACAATAAACTGTTGAATTGCATATCTACATGATGAATTTACTAAGCAGTTGGATGGTTGAAAAAATGGTCCCAAAGTATCTAAATGAAATTAAAAAAGAAGAAGTTACACACATGCAAAATATACATCTCAGCAAACCATGTTTACAGCCTATCATAAACATTAAACATTCCTTTTACATATACAGAGGCAGAACTTAAAAAAAACTCCAAAATATATGCTTCATCAATCTAAACACTAACCCCCCTCCCCCCGTTTGGGGTGGAACATAAGCAACGAATATGGAAGAATACAGGAGAATAACAAAAAAAAAGCTGTTTGTTTTGCTAGAAGAAATCTTGATAGCTATGTCTGGATAAGTTAAGATAAGGCCTGATAACTATTCTCTGAAAATATTGGAATTACTTATCAAGGCTTATCTATGCCAATCTATGATAAAACTCTAGCTAGGATCTGCCATTCAATCTTTCATCATCTTTCAGTATATATATATACACACACACACACACACACACACATATTATGAACCATTCATATAACAAAAATCCCAATAATAAGAATTCACCCACAAAAAATAGAATACAAAACCTAGATGAAATCCCACAAATTAAATCCTGAAATTAATTTTAATAAATCAGCCAAAACTCACCTTGAAAAAAAACAAACCCATACTTATGGATCAGGCGAGTTGGAGGTGGGTAGGCGAGAGGCGGCAGCAGATCGGGCGAAGAGGGGCGGGCTGAAACGTGGTCCAGGCGGCGGATTGGACGATGCAAAGGCAGATCCAAGCGAAGCGGCGGCCTCTTGGGGAGAGGAGGCGGTGGATCAAGGCGAGGCGGAGCTGGATCGGGGAGAGGTGACGGCCAGAATCTGGCCGTCGTTAAAGATACTTTCAGCGACGTTTATGGCCGTCGCTAATAGTCAACCATGTATTGTGGGGTTCTTCTGTGAGGTCATTAGCAACGGTCAGGACATGGTCGTCGTGATACTCCTCTTAGTCGTAAAATTCAGTTTATGAATTCTAATTAGCGACGGTTTTTCTGTTGACCGTCGGTAATAGGCGTCGCTAAAGGCTCTTTTTCTTGTAGTGTATACATGCATCCATACAGTTTATTGGAATATATGCTTCATTTGTTTATAAAAGCATGCACCTCATTAGATGATGAATACTATTTTTAAAAAAATTTAAAACACGTGTAGACTAAAATTAGGTGTGAAAAACGGGTTGTATGTAACATTATCAATATCTTATTCCACATATCTATACTACTTATTTAAGCATCAATCCTGAAAAAACATTCAATTTTCACTTTTACTCTTTTCAACTCATGAAATTACATCCCTGTCCCGAATTAAATTAAATGATCAAATTTAAAACCAAGAGATTTTTTTAATCAGATTTAATCCATCCGATTCGACTCCTCAATCAAACCGACGCAACCCCTTCGAATTCGACCCTCCTCCTCTACCTTCCCTCATCCATCTGACTACCCTAACTCCGCCTCCACATCTCATTGGGATCTACCTCCTCCTCCTCTGTTAGATGCCACACCTCCACTAGGCTTCGACTTCGGACTGTACATGCCTCTTGACGAAGACGACAAATGACGCAGTCTGATCGTGCGCCAGCGCAAGATGGTGGTGGTCGACCCTCTCATCTCTGCTGTCCGTCTATTTTTCCCCGTTGGGTTCAGTTTGAACTTTGAATGCAGATTTAAATTGGCAGATGTTGTTGAGAAATCAAAAGGATGCTAACAATAATAAAAGGAAAAATAAAGAAAGGGAAGCTAGAAAGATGTTTGATGGAAGTGTATAAAATTTAAATTTTGGTTTCTTAGCCTAGAATAGTTTTGAAGTTCTAATTCATGGTCTCTACTTTTGTTGATCTTAGATACCAATATTTTAGCTATTTTTATGACTTGACAGCTGTCAGAAGTGGATTTTCACTAAGATTTGATTTTCAATTTTAGCGGCAGCAACCTCATTCTGCAAGGTATACTTATTTGGCAACTCAATTATACATGGCTATTATCTCCATTTATCTACTATGGATAAAATTGGAAGTATCACATTAAAGTGTACATACTCCTTTTTGTTCCTTCCATGTCATTTCTCTATGATGCTTGGATCAATCTCCACCATGTTTGGTTCCTCAAAGAATGCTTGGTTCAATTAAAAAAAAACTTACACATCAACAAATATTATAAATTTATACAGGTATTTACATGCTAATGGAGGTTCAACTTAAGATTTTGATGCATGAAAAAGGAACTATAAATCTAAAAATCAGGCATATGGATCTCCAAATATTAAGCAACCCTATTGAAATGATCCAACCTTACCATTTCAGATTCAATAAACTTCATTCAGCGATTTAAGAATTGACCATTTCACTAAAAAAATAAAATACCTCACATGATCCTACCATTTCAGGTTTAATAACCTTCATTAAGTGATTTAGGAGTTTCACATTTTCACTAAAAAGGAAAAATCCCTCTCACACATGATCCTACCATTTCAGGTTTAATGACCCTCATTGAGTGTTTTAGGAAATGATCCCCTTTAATATTGTAATTTTTTATAATCTGATCTTGTTGTTTCGTATATCCCAGATAGTTACCCTTTTTATTATACTAAATTATGTTATTCCATATCTCTATCTCCCTCAGGTTTCCTACTGAAATTACACATCTATTTATTTTACAAAATATCCGAAGCTATTTGTATTCTGCACTGATGCTGTAATGAACTTCACAATGTGGTGTTTTGTAGTTCATTGAAATTGCTAAAGAAGGCTTGATCTAAGTATAAGCATGCACAAGTTTTTTTCCACTTCTTTCAAACTCTTTGTATATTTCAACACATGCTTCTTTAAATTCTATTAGCTCGCTGCAATTTTTCTTGGAGGTCACCTTAAATAAGACAGCATCAAGAGAATGATGAATAAGTTACATGTCCATCTGTAAGTAGGAAAAAATTCTAAATTTAATTGACTAAGTAATGCTTGTTGATACCTCTCCTCTTTACTTAGCAGTATGGACATATGCTATAAGATAAAAGTGGCAGTCCTCTATGATCCTATTTCATATCTTAAGTTGCCCATGAGCAGGGTTCAATGCATTATGAGAAATCAACATGAGAAGAAATCTCAATGATATCAAATTTCTAGATTTACAAAGGCTGTTGGGACTGCTACAACCTTATGTCATGGAGTGGGATCCCTGATGGCTTGATTTGGATCCCAAATGCTAAGATGGGTTTCACTGCTAAATCGTCTTATAGAACAAAGATACATCCACCTTGTTTTTTAGCCCCACCTTCAGTCTTTGGGGTGTATACCTTTATTTGGAAGGTATACGGTAATGAAGGAACCCCCCATATACATGTATATACCCCCAAATAAAGGCATAGGGCTAAAAATGGCCTGGGTGTATCAAATCCCAACTGGTTAACGAATGATCTCCCATCCCTTCATAACATGGCATGAAAACAGAGCCAGATATAGAGACCCAAATACCCCCACAAGATTCAATTATCTATGTTGCTGTTTTATTAGGGAAAACGCCTCACAGAGGCATACAGAACCAAGTGAGTTTTATATGCTAACAAAATGTGGAATGGGCAATGATCATGAGAAACCATTGAGCGTTTATTTGTATGCATGTTTTGATACATACCTACATATGTATGAGATATTACCGTTTGGACAATCACCAAGTTCAATAACTCATTCCACCATTGTGTGCCAGCATTCCATTCCATGTGATTAGAGCGTTAGTGAACTATCCACCCACTGATTATTCCAGCTCACGGGGTTTGCTTGGATTTCTGGGTTTTGGAGTCAGAAGTTTTTATTCAGCTGTAGCCTGTATGCCTTTCTATGTTTCAGTTTCTGTTAGGTTTGCTATGTTAATTTCCTTCATGCTATAATTGGATTCATACATTAGCTTCTGATATTTTTTTTATTAATCATTCATGATTAATGATTAATTGCTATTACATCAGTATTGATTATTGGCAAAGCAAGTTTTGTGGATCATAATAGTAACCCAATATGTTTGTGCTTTCAGAAGTGAAATATCATTTACTGGAAATGACTAAAAAGGAAAGTATTAGGATTGTTAACATATCTAAACTACTGATCAAAATTTAAGAAGTAAAGGTTCACGCTCGTGACCATAAAATGCTCATTGAAGTCTATATTATCCAACTTAAACGTTCAACATCAATTTATACATGACCAGAGGGGGGTATTTAGTATTCTAATATGAGCCTACATCATCTAACTATTTTCTTAGTTCTCTATACTCCAATCCTTAAATAGAAGCTGATATAGAAAAAAAATCCAAACAAAATCAACAGCTCAGTTTAGAATATCAAATATAGAGATAGACAAACCCAATTATCCAAATTAAGTTAAACTAGGCAATGTTTGGGATGAAGATTTAACAATGTTAGGCATTGATGTATTTGTTTGTATAGTTTTAGGACATCAAACCTGTACACAAGTATTTTTTGAGGTGTATAAAGATCTCATGGATCTTTTTTTTAATGTATAATACATTTATTATTTATTGTTAGCACAACTTATCTAGAAATAGAATATTACATATACATAATATTCTATGATGTAATATATATTATCCTATTATTTGGGGGTAATGTCAAAGCTTTATTAAAAAGATGTGATTAATTTCCATTCTTTAATAGACTTTTCATTATATCCCTGTCATATATAAAAAAAATACAATTTGTGGCTTTGATGATTCTTCTTGTTTTTCTTGCTGTTATATGAAAACTGAGAGTGTTTGCCATGAAACAACATTAATGGCCACCTACCTATCATTTTGCCTACCTATCATTTTGATGTACAATTTTGTATAAATGATTCTAAAGTTGTATTTATACATTTTCTTTTTATGCAAATCTCTATATTAATTATCTGTCACTTGTATATCAAATTGTTAGATGTTTATAGTTTTCATAAAAATTGGTACCTAATGAAAATCTCTCTGTAAAGTATAATTAAACAACACGTGCATTTGTCCGTCTGTTATTCTTTATTATTTTTGTGTTTGATTTGTGCCTTGATTTGTTGTTTAATATGCGGCCCGAGGAATTCAATGTTCTTACTGCTTCGTCCATGGTTTATCTTAATTAAGTTTATATTAAGTTCATATAAACCTTACCTAAATTAAGTTTATATTCTAATGCTTTGAATACTTGATGGCTCACTTTTTCACACTTTGTTATAGATTGTACTTGAATTCCATTGTCATGACTTCTTCAATCCTCTCATAATGTTTTTTTCAAAACTTGGATTCCATATTGTATGTCTATTTTTCATTCATCTACCCATTCGGAAATTATCATTTTTGCTTTAAAATTAAGTTATTTTTACATTCATTTCAAGGTAAGTTTAGAGCACTCGTGATTTATTATTTCTGCACAATCCTTCCTATCATCTTTAATAATATTTTCATATTTTCTTCCTGCTTTTGTTCATGAAGAAACAATTTCTAGAAACATTGCCCCATGATTATATTAGTAGAAGCCTTCTTTTTTAAATGTTTTGTTCTTGGTGAAATGTATCTATCATATAGGAGGCGTCGAAATATTTGATGCTTGGTGAAATGTATATATCATATAGAAGTCATTTCTCTACATAGTTATATTTAGAAGAGATGTTCCCCTTTTTTACACTTTTAAATCATGATGATTTAGCCGAATTGGGTAGACCATTTGGGTTTTGTGTGGCCAATGCAATTACAAAACAGAAATAGCAAATGATGATGATGATGATGTACTTTTTTAGCCTCTTAATCTAATATTTTACTTTATATTTTGCTATTAATTAGTAAATATCTCATTAATTCTGACATGAATCCAATATTTAAAGTTCAACAATCTTGTTTTAACCTAGAATTGATTCCATTTGATTAATTTCTATAATTTTTTTGTTATCAATGCATGCATGACCTATCTAACTAATTTTGGTTTTTTTTCTTTTCAAATTTTGGGTTCTATGCTGCAAATTCAATAATAGAGTCGATATAGCATAAAAGGACTTATAACATCTAAGTTTACTATATCATTTGCCATTACTTAGTTGATCTGGTTAATTGACGCTATTTGATATTAAACTAGGTTATTTCATGGGATGTGTAATATTTTTTATTTTTGGTATTTGTGATAGGAAATTTTGTACAGAAAACTGGGGCAAAAAACATTAGTGTTCCAGATATTGGCCCTGCAAGTGTCAGTTAACAGTTTTCAAATTTCTTATTTATGGCATGAAATTAATAGTTGGATCCTAACATGTTATTGGAATTTTCCATATTAATATTCAAAATTTCCTTGGTCTTGAAAGAAACTGGAGGATAGTGAAGCTGCAGAGCAATATTGTGTATGGATTGTTAGATGCGATGCTTATATGTAGTAAGTTTTTGTTGATTTGGTGACTCCTTTGGCTTCTTTATATTTTATTAGCGACATAGGATAGTTATTTCCTATGTATTAAGGCTGTTGGGTATGTATTTGGATCCACATAATGGGAAGGAGTCCATGTTTAATGATGTAGTTCGTCTTCTCCACAATCATATGGAGTCTTTGGATCCCTTCCAAGTATTAGAAGTAAGCTATTTATTATTTATATAGTTCAGTATTTAAGATCTTCGTTAAATATTTTTTTTACGATCTCAATTGATTTTAATCAAATTTATCTCATCATTGATTATTCTTCTTGGCAATCTATCAACAGACATAGGTAATTTATATCCTTTCAAATCGCTAACCGATGTTCTTCCTAATGTTTTTCAAGCATATCTCTATATATGTAGCTTCTTTAATTTTTTGTATACATTCATTTTATGCCTTCTTTACCTACACAATCACATATTAGATGTGAAGAAACAAACTGGTTTCAAAGAATTATTATGTGTTTGTGTGCGAGTTATTATGGTTGCTAAATGAATGATATTGACTTGTATTCCTTTTACATGATATGGGATATCATGATAGTTTATAAATATATATAGTTGAGTGATAATATGCGGTCCGTGCGAACTATGATATACACCCCTTAAAAGTGTAAATGCGTCGATAAATGATGTATATAACTCAATGATACATATGCTTCGATGGGTTGATATCTTTCTCTATCGACGCATATACCTTGATAAGTGAGGTATATGCGTGGTTCGTACGGACCGCACCATATCATTACTCTCTCTCTCTCTATATATATATATATATATAGAGAGAGAGAGAGTTTGATTTATTTATTTATTTATTTTGCAAGCTACTCATTATTTTGCTTTTGACACTATAGACATAAAATAGTAAAGCAGTGAAAGGCAAGGAGGAGATAATAGTCAAATGAGTTATGATTGAAAGTTTTACAAATAATGAACTTGTTATGATTGTTCCAACATGTTAGGTAAATGCCCTTGTCATCAAAGTGTTAGATGTATTCTTTTTTCTATATTGTTTATGTTGTTTATGTTTGATAGATTTTGACTTTTGACTTTTTTTCTTGGATTCATAATTAGATTTTCTTTTTATTTTAATCCTTTTAGTGTGAATTGTTAGAAAGAATGTTTGTGATTTTCGTGAGGTTTGTTAGATAGGGCTGGTTGGCCCCAATCTATTCATAGCTTTAACAACAATCTAAGCTTGACTCATTACCAAAACTTTATCAACCATGTACTGAAAAATTATATGATTGAAGTATAAAAACTTAAACAATTAATGATAATACTTCACAAAAAACCGATAATATAAATTAATATTTGTTCATTATAATATTTCAACAAAGTTGTTCATATGCAACGCACATGTGCATCAACTATCATAAAAAAAGACTGACATCGACAACGGGCCAGGCCAGGCTAGGCCGGACAGTGGAAGTAGGGCCAAACCCAGCCCTGTTCCCAGGCCCAGCGGGCTTGTCTGTGCTTCGGGCTACGGATGGGTTGACGAGCCCATTTGTTTTAGACTTTGGACTTGTACATTAACATTAAAATCACACAACAAAAAATTGCAGTATAATGTTAAAATGTTAAAATTGCTTGTTACATTTATTTAAAAAAAATGTTTCAATATCTCAAAAAGAAAAGGTAAAATGAGTAAATTATGTGAGAAATAGCACCATTATAATATTTGTACATCCCAAATAGGTTGACATCTACATATATATGTCAATATTTGGATAACTCAATCTCAATTCAAATAACAACTACATAAAAGTGAAAATAAAAAATATCTATTCTTCGAGAGAGTTGCCACCCATCTATGAGGGTCTCAATAATTGCATGCCTTCCAATTATCTATAAGTTGAATTCTCATTCATCTTTTTCAATTATTGCATTTGCTAACTCACAATCTTTCAAGCAAAACAATACTCTAATATTGTCTTCACTCATATTGCTCATCTTCTCTTAGATAACACGACCATTTGCACTAAATGCATCTTCTAATGCAATAGAAGAAACTTAGATTGTTGGTGTATCACATGACGTGATGAAAATCACATGATACTTTGATTCTTAGGCTTTTTCATCTTGATAAAATATCAAATTCATTGTTATCATATGTATTAACAACAGGTTGATCAAAATAATGTTATAAATAAGAAATGCTTGAAGTTGAAGAATTAGATGACATTCTTCAACTTATAAGTAAAGCAAGAGCTCCTCTTACGTGAGAGGTGGACAAAGAGCTTGAAAGCTCCGTTTGGCAGAGCGGCTCAGCAGTGTTGGTGTTGGTGGGTGCCGTACGTGAACGCAAATGCGTAGACAAACAGATTTTTCTCCCTTGCGTCGAGCATCCACAGTCGCCTGAGTGCGAACGTGTAGACAAATAGGTTTTCCTCCCTTGCGTCGAGCACCCACAGTCGCCTTATTGTATATGTGTTTTTGCTCAACTCGCCGATGCCACAAAACATCGCTTCTCCCCAACCTCCATTGAGCAACCACAAATACAATTGCATCTCTGCCAAACAGACCAGAAGATTGCATTGTGTTTATTGTTTGGTCTACATGCCTACTATAGTATAATATTCATATAATATAAATAATTTAGACTTCACAAAATTAATATTAGTTTTTTTATTATCATTAATATACATACTATTAACCATCTCTCCAACTCCAATGCATCAATTTTAAAAATAGGACTATAATAATAGCTAAAGAATATATTAAAAATGTAATTCCCTAATATTTATCAAAATTTATTCTCATTACTTGTGAAACATCATCAAAATCATCATTATAATTATCATAATAATTATTGAATGTTAAACAAATTTATCTATCATATTAAGTTTGAGTGTTTTTAACTTTGTTCCTTTGTTACACTCAGTAATAAGATTGAATTTTAAAATTTTAAAATCGGAAAAGATTGGATTTTGAATAATTTAAATAAATAACTAATCTATCTATTATAATAACTATGAGTGTCGTCATTATGCTCCTTATGAATGATAAATTGAATTTTAAATTTTTAAAAATGGATGAGATTGAAGAAAGAAATATTATAAACATGGCATAATTAATTATTATCACTAAATAAACAAATTAAAAGAAGAATATATTTTAGATATGGCATAATTATCAAGTTTTAAATCATAATACTTTTAAATTTCTATTTAACATCATAGCATTATCTGATTATATACATCAAATTTATTATTAGGTTTTTAAGTTTTAAGTCCCGGTAAACATGCCTATTTAGAGATCGATCTCTCCTTTCTTCATATTTCTTTTTCAATCCTCAACTCCAACCGACTGTTTCGATTTCAGTCCCTTTGCTAAACGTCTATTACTTTGTGAAATGTGATTTTTATTTTTAAGTCCTTGTAAACTATATTATTTATTGATCAGTCCCTCAATTCTTCATATTTCATTTTAATTCCCCAACTTAAAACTTTTTTTTTGTTAGTCCCTAGATAAAATATCTGTATGATTTTACAAGTATTACAATATATTAGATTCTCATAAAATCACTAATTTCTAAATAAATAAAAGTTTAGAACCAATGCTAAATAAATTTTTCATTGACCGCATATAAATTTCTTAATGGCATCTAAACATTTAAATTTAGGGATTTTAGTTTTAACTCCCTACAAAGTATGGTATTTAGGGATTGATTCCTGCATTCTGGATATTTAGTTTTAACTCCCCACATTCTATGACACTGTTGGTTATCAGTCCCCGAACCAAACATCCGTTTGTTTTATGCTAACAGATACTTGAAATGTCTAAAATACCCACCCACTGAAAACCTTACATGAAACACATACAGTCCCCCAGAGACCCCACCCTAAAAACCCTTCGTCCCCATGGACCCCACAAATCCCACACACCTCTAATCAAACAAGCTGTTTTCGCCATTGATACGCAACAAATGTACAATCGATTTATCCATCTTTTTTTTTGGATTGTCTCTGATTTTCATCTCTCTATCTGAAACCGTTTCATGATTTTGATTACGAGGGACTCTCGATTTGGTTTTCTCAGGAGGTATTTGGTTGCATAATCTAAACCTGTAATGGGTTTTTGGATTTACATTTCATTTACTTATGTACTTCAATGTCTACCAGCGCATCAGCTTTTGGAGTTCTAAACTTTGTAGGATCTCTATTTGGCGACCTCATTGAATATATGATTAAAAGGGATGCAGGCGTCAAGGACTCCGATCTCTCATATCTGGACATGGTAAATTCTGCTATTTATTTGAAGCTTTGAATGACTGACAACTACCTCATATTGATGCTATTGAAACCATTGACCAACTCTAGCTGTATATTCATTTGGTTATTAATGAACAAACATCAGGGGTAGAAAGTATTATAAAGAGAATGTATTTAACTCTACCCTTATCACCCTCCATCGAGAAACTGACATCTACTTGATTGGAAACCATTTCTTGTTACTGCCCATAGGTGTTTTGGATATTGTTCGACATGTATGGTCTTTTGCCAATGCCTCTGTTTCTTAAGAGGATTTATTATGACTATATAAAACTGGGTCAATTGCTTCATTTACAATCGTACAAGTTTAAGTTTTACTTTTACATTTTGCCGCCATTGGCGTGTTTATTGCACAACAGCAGCAATTACTGGTTTCTGTCTTAGTATTCTTCACATGACCATATATTGTCAAATTTCATTTTATCTGTAATTAGTGGTTTTTTCCTAAATTTAATTTTGGGTTTTGTTGGGTTGCGAAGTAGGAGTAAGAGTGGCGCGTGCATTTTTGTGCCGTAACATGAACCCTACCATGCAACCCCTCCTCATAGCATGTAGCTCCTTCACTTTTACTACTACACCTTGTGTACTCCTTATTGCGAAGTACACCACCTATTACCATAACCCCCCCCCCCCCCTTACCACCCATATTCCCACCTTTTGATCGTGCCCCATTTCCAAATTAGAAAAATTAACATAATGTATAACAGAAGCAATGCAAGGCGAGCCAAGTGTGACAAAGACTAATCTGAATCAAAGGCCAGGCATTCTTTAGGCCTATTGGCAGCATTGGAGATTTGGTCCATAAGCAATGCGACCTTATCGCATTGACTATACATTCAAGAATTCGCTTTGTCCATTAATTTGTCTTGTCATCATATAAAATATTAGTTACAAATTTGAATACAATATCCTCCTCTTCAGACATTTTTCAAAATTTTTATTCAGTCTAAAACATTTTTGTTTCCTATTGTTCATTAATTTTCTTACATTTCTAGATCAAAGATTCAAAATTTCATCATCTTCATTATTTTATTCACTTTGATATCTCATAATGCTTCTGTAGCACCTTTAAGAGCAATTTTTCCTTTGACTTCTAAAGTGGAAGTAGGATGATGGAAAATCTAATAATTATCAACATTCTTATTTTTCTATGCGGTAGTTGTCTTTTAGCCCTGTAACATCTAAGGTAGAAATCTCATAATCATTGTGACTACCCTATATTAGGAATTCTCTCAGAATTTACAATGTCTCACAGTTCTAAACTTATCAAAAGTATCAATCTTCCATTCCTATTGTTTTAAACCTTGTAGTAACTACATGTAATTTAGGAATTTTTACAACAGCGGTTCCTGATGCATGACCACAATGATACTACATGTCATTTTAAAGATCTCACATGTGTAGATCTGGCAAAATTCATCAGGAATACCAACAATGAACAATGCATTCAAAACTCTAGAATTCCACACACGTGTAGCTGAATCATTTTTTTTTCTATTTGTATTTACCCTTAACTTTGGTAACTGTACCTATACTATTTTTAGGTTATTCCCAGCCATTTAGATTGGATTGAAAACCTTGAAAGGCATGCATCCTAGCCTTCCGGTAGGCATAGTTGTTTACATCAAACAAATAAACCGATTGGCATTCCCTCCAATCTACATTGTTGCACACGGGGAAGTGAGCTTGGATAAAATGCAAGTTTAAATGAGAATCAAACAAACAAACAAAAATAATCTAATCACCCATCACTAAATTCAATTTAAACAAAAACCAAACAAATCAAATGCGTTTCTAATGCACAATTATCAACATTGAATGAAATAATGCAGAGTTCATTGTTAGGAGATCAGATGATTACAGGGCTGAGGTGACATCACCAACCCACCGGGCAGTTGTTGATTTGGAAGCCATGACATGTAGCGATAATAGGTGGCAGTTAACTGGATTGTCATGCTCTCATGCCACTGCGTTGATCCAAGAAATTAGAGGGCATAATATCCTTAAATTCATTGACCAATGCTATTTCATAGATGCATACCGTTCAACATATGAGATGAGGGTGAACCCTCTAGTGGACAAATCTCTTTGGGAGCATGTGCACCTGCCATACACAGTCCTCCCATCTGAATCACGCAGATCAAGGGGTAGCCCAAAGAAGAAAAGGATAAGAGATCCTAATGAATTGAAGAAGACAAAAAGAATGCTTAAGTGTGGAAGATGTGGCAATTGGGGTTATCATAAGTCAAGTTGTAAGGAACCTCTCAAATGCGTTGAAGCTCAAGGATCACAGGCAGTGGCTAGACCTCCTAGAAAACTAGTTCCTAGGCGCAGGTATATTTTACAACTCATATTTATGATTTCAACAGGTATCATAAAATATATATGCATGCTTAGACATTGTATTTCTCCTCAATGCAGGACAAAGAACAAAAAGAAATCTGCCACTGATGGTCAATCAGATGTGATGGCTGCCTCCGAGTCACAAGCTCATATTTCAAGCCAGGTTTCAGCTAACATTTCAAAGAGTTGCTCAATGAGATTTGCTTTCAATTCAGCAAGTCAGTGAAAAGAACCAAAATGAAGATATTTTGATCAGATGAATAGTGTGTGAATGTTATAACTTTTTGTTTGTCTAACATCAAAGATGTGAAAGTTGTAGTTTTATGGTGTATGGTTAAACAGTGATGTCATGGTTGTAACATTTTGCTTGTGTTATAGACAATGGTATGAAAATGTGAATGTTGTAGTTTTATGGTGTATGGTTAAACAGTGATGTCATGGTTGTAACATTTTGCTTGTGTTATAGACAATGGTGTGAAGGTGTGAAGGTTTGGTTTGTGTTCAGAAAATGGTTGAAGGTTTAAACAATTTGACATATATGTTTTGATATATAAGATGATCTTTATGGTTTAAACATGTTGAGTTGTTATTGAAAATCAAATTGTTGTGAGGTTTTAACAGATTGTTGAAAATCACTTTGCTGTTCTGCTACTCGAGCATGTTTGACATCTTTGACAGATTGTTTCAGGTTTTGACAACAGAATGCATAACAATTGCTGCTAACAGAATGCACAACAGTTAACTCACAAACTTATAAAAATGATTATTCATACATGTCAATATTCCACACTGCATAAAAGTTAACTCATAAACTTTAACAAATGATCATTTCATACATAAGACAACAAGGTTCATGATAAGCAGAGAAATAATTACAACATTTATCCATTTCATGCTCTTTATCAATTTTATAGCTAGGAGATCAATTTTCTGGTTCAATCTCTCTTCAACTTCAATCATCTGATACTTCAAATCAAGGGTGGTGTGGTTCGTATCGTCCACCCACTCAAAGAAACCGCAATTCTCTTCCTCCTTCCATGCCGGGCATCTAAAAAACCGACGACCTTTAGATTGCTCACGTTTGGAAATATAAATTTGACATCTCCTTTTGCACCGACACTCTCGGATTGGGGTTGAAGTGACACCGAAATTGCTACTTGAAACCTAAAAATGTAAAAATAGTTTGGTTTAAACATTTCATCAAACACTTTGTGTATAAGTCAAATATCACTAAATACTTACAAAATCAGACATTGTCCAATTGAATGCACTTGAAGAGGCTGATTAAAGTTGGTGTTGTTGTCGATGTCGGTGTTGTTGTTTTTAGGGAATTTCAGAAAATAGAGCAGAGAGGGAGAAGAGAGAAAAATGACTTGGAGAGGGAGAAGAGGTAGACTTTGTAAGAAGAAGAATGACTAAAGCTTAGAATCCCCAAGTGAGAGGATAAAGAAGTGAGAAAGAGAAGGGAAAGAAGAAGTGGTGGTTGGAGGAAGAAGGAGATGTGACATTTAAATGGGCAAGGAGAGGTGACCGTTGGGGATGATGGGTCACATGCAACACACGTGAGGGTTGATGAGTAGTTTTGAGATTTTAAAAAAAATTTAATATCATTGCCGTTTGTTTAATCGAATATTCGTCGAATAAACAAACGGACGTTTGGTTCGGGGACTAATAACCAACAGTGTCATAGAATGTGGGGAATTAAAACTAAATATCCAGAACGCAGAGGTCGATCCCTAAATACCATATTTTGTAGGGAGTTAAAACTAAAAATTCCTTAAATTTAAAATTCTAAATACACTGAAAGTATCTAATTTAATATTTCATACATTTCAACCAAGAAAAAATAATTTAAATCAAAATTCAATAATGAAAAAATCCTAAAAATTTGCTTATGTAATCATTCTTCTTTTGTTTATATATGTAAACAATCCTAATTAGATAGCTAAGACTATAAGATAATGCAATATCGGATTAAGTGGCGACATGCTATGTTGAATAATAATGAAATTGTCACTAAACATCTAACAATGCAATTGCAGTTTTGGTTTTGATATTTCACCAAACATTTTGTATGTAAGTTCAAATATCAAAATACTTTCAAAATCATGCAGACATTTTGTCCAGGGCTCAGAAAAAAAATGTTTGAAATTGAGGATTTAAAATGAAATATGAAGAGTTGAGAGACTGATCACTAAATAAGATAATTTAAAGGATTTAAAAATAAAATCAAATTTCACAAACTAATGGTGTATAGACGGACGTTTGGTGGAGGGACTGAAAATAAAATAGACAGTTGAAGTTGAGGACTTAAAAAAAATATGAAGAAGGGATGATCGATCCCTAAATAGATATATTTATAGGGACCTAAAACTAAAAATCCCTTTAATATTTTAATAAGTAATTAGTCCCAATTTATGTGAATAAAGTACCAATCATTTAATCAACCAATCATCCATTCTCAAAAACCATCAGTTCAAGGTGGGTTGATTGGTTTTCACTGAGTTTTTATGCCATCGGATTTGAGGGTCAACTGAAGGGGAAATCAAAGTGATTGAATGTTTAACATGTTTAATCGAGCATGTTTGATGGGGTTTAAAACGCTAAATATATACATAGAGTAATGATATGATACAGTCTATGTGAACCGTGCGGATCATAGCATATACGTCATTTAAAGAGGTATATGTATCGATAAAGAAAACATACACTTCATTTAAATGTATTTCACGTTATTTAAAAGAGTATAACATATATCTCATTGAAGTAATATACATCATTTGAAATTACATTATCAACAATACATTCAACGAGATATATATTATTTATTTACTGAAGCATATACCCATTTAAATGAGTTATATACACAGTTCGTATAGACCGCATATCATCACTCAACTATATATATATATATATTATTTCATTTAAGAAGGTATATATATCCACTACCAGTAAAAATGCTTAACTACCTTTCAAAAAGGGTAATCATCTTGTTTTTTTTATTTGAGTCAATATTTTAATCATATATTTAGTTAGGAGATCAAGATCTTATACTTTAAATAAAAAAAGGAAATCGCAAGAGTTACGGGGACGTGAAACATTTTCCAAAAAAGAATGTTCGCCGTGCCGTATTTAATAAACCAACGGTCTTAAATTACCATTAAAAATAACATATTTAAAACCATCGCGGTAATCCAGGACCGGAAAGCGAGAATGCCAAAAAAATGTATATAAAATTTTAATTTTTAATTTTTTAAATAAAAATCCAACCAATTAAAACCAGCTCTTCCTCTCCCTCTCCCTCTCTTGCACAGTGACATCTCCTCTAATGCGAACCCTAGATCTGCTGAAACCCTGGACAGAGAAAGTGAGGCTTAGAGAGAGAGAGAGAGAGAGAGAGAGGGAGTTGTTTTGACCGCCATTGAAGTTCTTCGACTCTGCCGAGTGGCCGTTGAAGATGATGATTTGGCGGCGCGGCGGCAAGATTCGAGTAGATGATGTTTTTTGTTTTTATTTGTTGAAAATGGGGTGCCTTTGCTGTAAGCCTTCGGTGATCGAGGACAGTCGGGAGAGCCCGAGGGACCGGCGTCCGACGCCGGCCGAACGTGCGGTGTCGGAGACGGCGCACGTGAAGGACGACGGCGCGGATGAGAGGGTCCGCCAGATCGTGAAGCGGGCGGCGTCGGTGAGATCGAACGGTGTTGGGAGTCTTGGCGTCGTCAG
The DNA here is from genome assembly GCA_030737845.1 of Acorus calamus. Taxonomy (NCBI): domain Eukaryota; kingdom Viridiplantae; phylum Streptophyta; class Magnoliopsida; order Acorales; family Acoraceae; genus Acorus; species Acorus calamus. Next base: position 19,968,042 of record CM060869.1, on the reverse strand, counting down.
GGTTGAGAGTCTCGAGAAGAGGAGGGAGAGAGCGGTTTATGCTTGGCGTTTGGGGACGGGGGTTGTTTCGAAGGCGGTGGAGGGGGAGCAGGTGGCAGCGGGTTGGCCCGCTTGGCTTGCCGAGCATGCCGGGGAGGCAATACGGGGTTGGGTCCCGCGACGGGCCGACTCGTTCGAAAGGCTTGATAAGGTTAGTTTTTGATTTCTTGGAGCATTAAAGTTGATTTTTTTTATGTTATGGTTGAAGAGCTCATTGGATGGGTGAATGTCCTCTGAAACGGGGACCACATGAATTTGTATTGTAAATTATGGGAAGGTAGGTTTAACATTGCCGATTGATGAGAAATCAATGTTGAAGTTTTGAATAATGATTTGAGTTAGGAATCAAGGTTGAAGTGTTGAAGTAATGATTTGAGTTAGTGATTTGGGTCATTGATACTTTGTGGTGGATTGTTTTGGTAGTTAAGAATCACATATCCTGATTTGATGTGACAATGTTAATTATGGGGATTGAGGAAGATATTTTGGTTGGTAGATTCATATAATGATAAAAAAAGTAATGAAATGGGCCGTGTTGTTTGTGTTTAGATCCTTTGTGTGAAAGCCACGGAAGATTCCTGTGGCACCCAATGAGAAAATGCCATGTAAGTGAAAAAACCACCACCCTAGTAAAAAAATATCCCTACTTTGTTTGATATTTAAAAACGAACCTTGTATGCATAATTTAAGCAAATTTGTTCTATCTACATGACATGATCTAATTGGATGCCACACGGATCCTTTATGGCTTTGACATAGGGATCTGATCTCGTGTGTTTTTTTTGTTCAACAGATAACAACGGTCTTTTTATGATGGTATATTATAACTATTACTATTTTGATATTGTTTATTGGAAGTTTTAGTATGGAAGGTTTTGATAATAGGCATGGATGAGCACTAGTGCATCGAACTCCTAGCACCATGGATCTGGACAGGCTTATTTGTGTCTTTGACCTCCTTAACAAAATTTTGGAATTAGGATATCTTGTATGGAAATCCATGACATAAATGAGATTGATGCACCAAGGTCTTGGGAAAGGCTGTTTGGATTATTTTATGCTGTTGGAAATTTTGATTACAAGAAAATCTTAGAATAGAATTGAAATAATACGTCGATCATAGTAATATAAATCTAATAATCCTGATGCTATTTAAATTTAGCAGTTTGCTGAAAAAGATATGATGAACTCCTGGTAAGATTCAACTAATTGAATTTATTTTCTTGCAGATTGGTCAAGGGACATACAGTAATGTTTACAGGGCTCGTGATCTTGATAATGAAAAGATTGTCGCCTTGAAGAAAGTTAGATTTGATAATCTAGAGCGGGAAAGTGTGCGCTTCATGGCTAGGGAGATTCACATTTTGCGTAGATTAGATCATCCCAATATTATAAAGTTGGAAGGTTTGGTAACATCAAGGACGTCCAGCAGTTTGTACCTTGTATTTGAGTACATGGAGCATGATCTTGCGGGGCTTGCTTCCGTCCCTGGTCTGAAGTTCACAGAACCTCAGGTACATAAGAGTCTCATATTGGACCTCCATATTTACTACTGGAAAAGTTAGTGCTTATCCATCTTTTGTTCTAGGTCACGCAGTCATGCTGAGTAATCTTCTTATGGATACTGGTTATTGTGTTGCTGTCACGCACTTTGGGCATTCAGATTTTTTTTTTCATTTTGTTTCTCAGATTAAGTGTTACATGCAACAACTGTTACGCGGGCTAGATCATTGTCATGGTCGTAGTATCCTCCACAGAGACATTAAGGGTTCGAATCTTCTAATTGACAATAATGGAACATTGAAAATTGCGGACTTTGGCTTGGCAAGTGTCTTTGATCCAGATCATCGTCATCCATTAACTAGCCGTGTTGTTACTCTATGGTATCGCCCCCCAGAACTTTTACTTGGAGCAACTAATTATGGGGTTGCAGTAGATTTGTGGAGTACTGGATGCATACTTGCAGAATTATATGCAGGAAAGCCTATCATGCCTGGGAGAACTGAGGTATTTTTTCTGTATACTTTTCCTTTCTAACCATTTTTACTTCCATGGTGCACATCCCACCTAATCTTCAAGAAGTAATTTAAATACTTTTGTGTTACTTAAAAATTTCATTTGGTCTTTTTTAACTTATACTAGGTAATCTTTTTATGCGAAATTCTGCTGGTCTAGGAGTACCAAATAAATTCAGGCTTTGTGCACAAACACCTTTCTTGAAGACAAATAAGTTGAATATTTTCTGGTTTGTTTTTCCGAAGGAGATGATGACTTTTGCTTTGGAATTCTGGTTCTATGCACCCTCCTTGTTGGATCTTTCATCCATTGCATTGATAAAATTTCAATGTTGAGTTTAGGCTAGTTGGCATTTTAGGCTTGTTGTAGTTGCAAATGATAACACTAGAGAGAGTGTACATTTTTATGGTTTATTATTTTCAATTCCTTGATTTATTTATTTCTTTGACACTGTACTCTTAAAAATCCACTTTTTTGGTACATTTTCTTTTGAATTATTCTCTATTGAAGTGTCCTGATGTATCTTTAAGCCGACTATGCAACCCAGCTTGCATCTTGGTACTTTCCCAATATAGTGATTGTATGGATTTGTCTTAATTCTACATGCCATGAGCTTTGGCGATATGGAAAAACTGTTTGCCAAGTAGTCGTTCTAGAAAATGATTGTAGATTGGATGTCATAAATTTATTTATTTTTAGCCATTATTTGCATTGTTTATTTATAAATTGAAAATTGTATCTTTGTGTTTATAATGTTTGAGAAGTTGAGTTTGTGCCTTCTTCTGTAGGTTGAACAGTTGCATAAAATTTTTAAGCTTTGTGGTTCACCATCTGAGGATTATTGGAGAAAGTCAAAATTGCCAAATGCTACCATTTTTAAACCTCAGCAACCTTATAAGCGATTGGTTGCGGAGACATTTAAAGACTTTCCCCCATCGGCTCTAGGGCTTGTGGAGGTTCTTCTTTCTATTGATCCCACAAATCGCGGTACTGCAGCATTTGCTCTCGATAGTGAGGTATGCATCATGTTAAAATTCAACTGTATGAGAATAACTGCTTTTGGATGTTCATAACAGGGTTAAAAATATATTTAATCATATTTAATCTCTCTCTCTCTCTCTCTCTCCCCCTCTCCCCCTCCCCTCCCCCCTCTCTCAATTTCTTAACATTGTTGGCATTTACTTAGTATTGTTTGGCTACTTGCTCTCTCAGTATATTTTTCCATCATGTAGATTAACCCCCCTTCACCCCTCCCCCCCCTCAATTTCTTAACATTGTTGGCATTTACTCAGTACTGTTTGGCCACTTGCTCTCTCAGTATATTTTTCCATCATGTAGATTAACACCACTTCTATCATGCATCTGAATATATATCACATTTAGGACTTCGCCTTTCCAAGCCTGGGTAAAATTGAAGGGTTGCTTCATGTTTCCAGTGGTTGTAACTCCAGTGAAAACATATTAATGAAATAAATCTAATGCTATTCTGCTAAATTTGTGCACCATTAAGGCTCCAAACTTCTGATTGTAAGAAAAACCTTAATTGATCATTTGTTCCTATGAATCTTGTAAAGTATGAATGGCATGTATTGAGATCCATAATCTCATTACCAGCTTATATATTCAGATGAACTTAAAAAAAAATTGAGGCAATATTTTGACCATATATATAATTTTTGAAAAAAGTTGGGATGTTTTTCATTAATCAAATAGATCGGAGTTGACTTTACTACTGGCTGCTCTCCAAGAGGTGGACCTACACTTGGAGGACTCGGTGACTTGGGAATTGTCACATTGCACCGGCTTTTCGTGAAGATTATATATGGAAAGCTAAACAAAACCCCACCGTGACATCCCTATAGTTCGATTTGAGTGCCTTATTTGGGGTATCCTCGTGCTTCGCTGTTTCATGTGGCTTCTTACGCTTGACAAAGGTCAAATGGTTGAAATGGGTGCATGATGAAAATGGAACTTGTGAGCTTTGCAGATCGGAAGAAGAAACTCGGAGTTGAGACCATCTTTTCTTTGGACACCCTTTTAGCGAGAAGATTTGGAAAAGGTGGGTGTGGCTCTTGGTTCTCGGTAATCTTTCAATGAGCTTGAAAGAATGTGGTGATGGTTCCGAAAGAGAAGCAATAATGTGAAATTCAGTGACTAATCCTCCATGCGGTATGTCGGAGTATTTGAATGTTCCGGAACATGTGTATCTTCCAACCTATGAGTTTCTACTTGGAAAACACTTAGACGGCAATCTTCTTGATGCTTGGAGAGGGTTATTATGATATTAGGAGAGGATACTTCATTACTTCTTCCATCATGGGCAACCTTTGGTTTAGGAAGTGACAATCCACCTTTGGTTTAGGAGGTGACAATCTGAGTCATTACCAGAATTGGTCCCCCCTTTCGATTTGTTTTCCTAATTTCCTCTTTCCTCTTTTCTTCTTTTCAATATTTTGTATGAAGATGCCTTATCTCCTTTGTTTAGGGGTTTCTTTTTTTTTTAAAATGAGATTTCTCCCACTTCTTCTCAAAAACAAGTAAAAATTAAGAACAAATCCCCCAAGGGAAACGAGGGGTCTCTCCGATATGTGAGCAAAATATCAGAAATAAAGAATGAAGAACATGCTACTGGACCCCGAACTCCACTAGATTACAACTATGACCTCTCTATTTACTTCCTCCAACACTGCCTCAGCCCCCAAATACACTTATCCCGGTCTCTCAATCAATCAGTGATAATCATCCATACCGTCTCCTGGATTATATCTCCTCGGCTGTGTTTTATGATTAACAATTTTTATGAAGCCTATTTTTGCTTGAATGAAAAGCACTTCTACTGATCTTTTTATCAGAAATTTAATTAATGATAACTTTCTTTCAGTTCTTTACAACAAAACCACTTGCCTGCAATCCCTCAAGTTTGCCTAAATATCTACCGAGCAAGGAGTTTGATGCAAAAATCCGTGATGAGGAAGCTAGAAGGTTTGCATTTATAATTCATTTACTCTCTTAAAAATGTTCAAAACCATGATCTGTATTTCAATTCATGTTTGAACTGATTTTTGTATTGTTGCATCTCTGTTGATTGTTCACAAATCAATTTTTTCTCTATAAAACGGGTGGTATATTTACAGATGCAGTTTGAACATTATTCTGCTCTAGTGCAACTAGCTATACTACGTTCTTTTCTCATTTCTCCTATAAACTTTCATCTTATTTTTATTTTATGATTTAGAAGTAGCATCAATGAGGGTTATATGAGAGGGAGGAAGGGATATTGAGTGGGGTAATGTTATTTCACTGCAACCAGACATGAATTATTCATCAGCCAATAGTTGCTGTCAAAGTAGATATCGTGTGGTTACTGCAAAAGACAAACAAGTTTTAAGTCAGTGCAAGTTGCATTCATGCTTAGGAAGCTTTAATGATAATTTATAGGTACTAAGAGTAGGCACATTTACAACTTTTGTAACACACAATTTTTTTTTTGCCAATAGAGAATGCACCGAATGTGGGAGAGCGGGGATGATAAATAAGGGATTTTTGGATATATACCCCTGTTAAATTCCAATTTTATCAAATACCCATGAAAAAACCCACAGTGCAAAGTAACCCCTTAAAAACTTTAAGCCCCCGTTTGTTTCCGGTATAACCCCCCGAATAACCCTGGATAACCCCGGATAAGTATTGTGGGGTGTTTGTTTAACCCCAGATAAAGTATGCCAGAATAAATCCTATAAAGTGATATATGGATTCCAATCAACCTCTGGAATAAAAATTATCCTAGGTTATTCCACCCAAAGAATATGTGGGCCCACTGTCAAATCAACTGTCATCACCTCTTATAAATCATTTGTCAAATCAACTATCATTACTTTTTTACCTTTTATAATCTTTATTTATACTTTATTCACATTTTACCCAAACAACAAAACATGTATTCTTACGTTTACCAACGAGAATAATTCAAAACACAACCAAACACAAAATCACTTTATCTTATTTATACTACTTATGCTCGGATAAATGTATATCCTAGAATAAAACCTATCCCCGTTCCAAATGGGAGCTAAGTGTATAACACATGCCGTGAAAGAACCGTGGATTAACTATGGTTATTGAGTATAACCCCACATGTAAAATGACCTAAATGCCCTTATGTATTCTGGAAAAAAAACCCTAACTTCTTCTTCCCTCGAAACCCTAGCCACCCATTCAATCTGTGTTCCCCTTCTCCCCTAAAACCCTACTCCCCCAATTTATTACAGTTTGAACCCTAATCTCCCTTTCTTCATTTGAAGTTCTAAACTAAACCCTAGCCTCCCCCCCATTCAATGGCATCCACCATTGAAGAGGCTTGGGAAGAACTCATTTTAGGAGCCCTGTTGATACCTATTGTAGACAATGGATTTGGGAGAAATAAGATTAGATAAGCTAAAAATTGTGTAAAAGGTGAGTTTCAAAGAGATGAAATGACTTTGAATTGGTAGAGGAAGAAGAAGATGAGATGAGTTTGGGATTGAAATCGGATAACCAGAGGGCATAGTGGTCATTTGGGCACCTCTAACGAAATGAAAACGGAGAAAATTAACCATACTGGATGGAACTTGACCTTAGGGGTACGGTTGTGCTCACTCATATTTTTTTAGGGGTATTTTGTTTTTTATGGGTATTTTGACAAAATAGGAATTTAATAGGGTTATATATGCAAAAATCCCTAAATTTAAAGGAGGGATTTTGTAGTGCAACCACGAGAGAGAGAGAGAGAGAGAGAGAGACTCGGAAAGATAGATAAATGTGGGGGAAATTATTCTTCTAATTTTTTAAATTTAACCTATGTTTAATCACAAAATTGCTACATGATCCTTACGGCTTAGTTTGGTAAAGGAATAAATATTTATGATAAGTTAGCCTAATTTATGGGAATAAAAAAATCATTATTTTTATCTAGATTTACATTTGGTAATGTTTTTTGTTATCTCTATTTTTTGTGTTCTTATTATTAACTTTGCATTTGGATCACATGATTTAAAATATGGAACAACTAAAAAAATTTAAAAATACCAAGTCTATCATTTCTATTAATGGGGCATTAATATTGTTGGTTTTGGTTTTATGAAGTTTTTGGTTTTTGTTTTTTTGAGAAGGGCGGTCATAAATGTTGTTCATGTTTTGCAAAACGAGATTAAAAAATGGGGATAAAGTTGTCCATGCGTTATCCTTTTTTTCTCTCAAAATACGGACAATTGTCCATGCGTTATCATTTTTTTCCTTATGCCATAAGAGACATTTGATTTAACATAATTATTTCTTTATCCCAACCCCTTATTCCAATGCCAAACCAGGTCTACAAGTGCATTACACAACCTCCTTTTTTTATAATGGTGGAACTGAGAAATGAGTGCTTCATTTTTTTTTGAAAAAAAGAGAAATGAGTGCTTCATTGCCCTTGGGAACAATATGTACCTTTTTCGTACATTTTCTTTTCACTGATCAATCGTTCAACCTGGACGATAGCCATCCTAAGTCAGTTTCACTTATTTCTATGCAGACAAGGGGCTGGAGGAGGCAGGGCTCGAAGACCTGATATGGAAAGGAGAGGGCAAAGAGAATCTCGAGCTGTCCCAGCACCAGATGCCAATGCTGAGCTGCCCTCTTCTTTGAAGGCAATGATCTAACAATGTACTTAATGGAATACATTTATTCTTTTTTCTCTTGCTTGTGAATCCTACTTATGCTTGTGCTTCATGATAAGAAGCTTGTCAGTTATTGCAGCTCAAATCCTTTGGATCCTCGATTTGATATAGTATGTAACCTTTAAAAAAAAGTTAGGGACTGTTATTTTATTAAATCAAATGAAAAGCCCCTCGTACAATGAGATGTTGGAATTCCTCCCCTCACAAAAAAAGGAAAGAAAGAAAAAGAAAAAGAACCCACAAGAAAACCCAATACTCCACCAAAAGGAATCATACAACCACACCAATCAAGTGTGGTTTTACATTCCCCTCCTGACACCAGAAAATACACTTTACACCCTACTCCAAGCTTCCCCCTCCCATAATACAAGAGGCATCTCGATCTTCAACAGATTTTCACCCAATCACACAGGAATGCAATGATGCTCGCCCATATGTTCTCACAAATGCCATCCTGCCCTTGAAAATACATTCATTACACTCTAACCAAATACTCCAACATACTGCATGCAGAACTAGCACAATATATTTGACTTGTTTGCTAGGATCCTTTTGCTCTCTTCTTCTTCAACCACTCTCACATGGCTATTGCATCCCCAATTTATCTTGTGTACTCAATATAGTAGGTATCTTATATTTTAGAGCAAGGTATTTTATATTTTAGAGCAAATTCAAATCTGAATAATCTGATGTTGGATGTTTGCATGATAAAAAAAAAATTAAGAGTAATGACATACGTGTAAGTTGTGATTGCATGCATGTCTCTTATGTTTGTCATAAATATTGCCAAATGGAATGTACATTGTCTCTTCAGTCTCTCCCTTGGCCTGTGAAATTTTAATTTTTATTGCATTACATGGGTTACAAATTGATGTCCCATGTTTGATGATCTCTTACTTCATTGGAAGATCGATTGTGCATTGTGTGGGGTGTCAAGTCGTTTAGTTGCATGTGAACTTTTTATCTAAGGGATACCATACATTGGGACTATGTTAATTTGACGGTATGAAATTTTATGCAAGAAAAGAATATGACATTTGCTATTTTAAGATGTTGTTCATGCTTTAACTAGGTGAGACCAATTTCTAATGACAAGCTGGAATGGCTTTCCTGATTTTTTCCAGTGTCTGTCCATATTGCTCCATTTCAGATTCCACAAAAACAGTTATTTATTCTGAATTTGAGTGGCTGTGGTTCAGTTTTGCAAATATTCAGTGGTTGTGGGATGTGTCACTACTCACTACCCTTCTTGATTTGCATTTAAATTATTAGCATTGAAACTTGTGGTAGACCTCACGTCCTCATTTCTACTTTTGATATGTTTGACATCTCTTTAACACCCACTCTTTCCTTTAACAGAAAAGGCAAGGGAAGCTCAATTCCAAGAGCCGAAGTGAGAAGTTCAATCCACACCCAGAGGAGGTTGCTTCTGGCTTTCCCATTGAGCCACCCAGACATGCTGCAGCAGTCCTAGAAGCAAATGACGATTCCCAAGGGCACTGTGGTAATAGAGGTTCTCACTCTGGGCCACTGGTCCATCGGAATGCATGGGCCAAAGTTCGTAAAGTGAGGATGATACATCAAAAGCCACATCAGGAGCCAATCTATCAGCCTTGTCAGGTTTATTGGCAGTGAGGAGTGTTCTTTCAGATGATGCTATAGAAAAGGCTGGTCCTCGGCCAGATGATGTGCCCCCTTCTGGGAGGTTTTCAGAATCTGTTAATGATGCATCAGAGTCCATGCGGAAGCGTGAACAATTATACCGCACACATGTCCTTTCAGGATCCCGACGGAATGAAGATGACAGAACTGACACCAAGGATCAAGCTTTCGTAAGTGGTTTAGATTTATGAAGTGTTGTTTTCTTCCTCTCAGCAGATAAATTATGCATTACTCTAAAAAGCAGGAATAAGCAGGCGCCTAGGCAGAATCAGGCATAGGTCGTCTCATCTGGGAGATTAAGCAGCCGTGTGATTAAGAGGGAATTAAAAGTCTAACCAGTGTTTAAGTGGGGATTAAACTGGAATTAACAAGGATTAAGTGGATAATCAGTGGTTAAGTGGGGGGATTGAAAGGGGGTTTAATATGATTATTTTTTTCTTTCCCTTATTTATTTCATTTATTGTAATTATTTGCATTCTTTCTATCATATATATATATATATATATTAACTATACTTTTATTATTAAAAGGTGGCTGATTAATCCCTGCTCCAATAGCCAATTATTCCCTAGGCGGTTACTGCTGCCCCACTAGCGCCTAGAGCTATTTATAACCAGCTATTGAAATTACTCTGGTAACACCACCTGCAAATGACAGTTTATTTATCGCCACACTGCAGCATTCATATGGCATGCTTTCATGAAATCTGGCAAACCCATTTTTTTAGATGTCATTCAACATGTATTGTTGAATGCTGAATCGTATAATGTCTGTAGATGCATGGCAAAAATGGTTCTATTGACCTTTTTCTTTTTATTATGCAGAGTTACGAATCTACAGGTAATAAGATCCACTACTCGGGGCCATTAATGTGCTCGTCGGGCAACAATGATCAGATGCTCAAAGATCACGATCTCCAGGTACAAGAAGCCGTGCGGCGTTCTCGACGTGACAAAGCAAAGGTTCGAAAGGTACAGGTCGAAGGGAACCAGACTGCAGGAAAACCTAACGATTTGGTCGGTGGTCTGTTGTTCCCTTCGGCTCGAGGGGCTGCTCGGTATATGCCTCTAGTCGTGGAGCAGCGTAGGCTCGTCTATGGCGGCGTTTTTGTGTATTGTTTGCAGGCCCTTTGACTTAGGGGAACTGCGGTTTGAACTATCTTTTAGATTATTGTATAGAAGACTAGTAATGCAAATTTATGTGTCATGGTCTTCTGTAGGAAGGAGAAGAAATGATTAATTTGAGTTGTTTATTGAAATTATTTAGAATTTTATTGTTCTGTATAGCTTGCCCTTTTGTGCTGTCTTTGTAGGATCATCTTCACGTATGTGAAAGATTCGTTGAATGTAAAAACAATAATTCTTCTATGTAGTTATTTATTGCCATTCACACATGCTCGGATTTATTTGGTGTATTTTTTTAAATAAAGAAGGATAATACTACTTACAATCCCATTTTTAGTCTCAATTCTAATTTATGTGTGTTTTGAATTTTTGTAAAATAATATATTTCATCTAATGAAATATATACTTTTATAAAAAATGAAACATATACTGCAATGCAATGAATTGTATAAATGCATTTATATAAAATGTTAGACCACGGAGGTGGAATCGTGGCAATGAAGGTATATTGCGGGCTTTGATTGAGGAAGAAAAAAGAGAGACATTGATCAATACAACTCCGATAGTTGTAAACAAGGAGGCAAATATTCTCAAGTTGAAGAAATAGCTCATAGAGAAAATATATTTTTTAAGCAAAATGTAGATATATTCTATTTCATAAGAAAAAAAGAACATGACTGAATAGATAAGAAGAGAAGAATAAAAACATAGCTAAGATATGAGAATTAAAATAAAGATATAATATGCAACGCAAGGTGCCACGATGACGTGCCCCACAATGGCCCTCGGGCAAGGACAAGTAGAAAAGGCTTAATATGATAATAAAATAAAAAAAATATAATGAACTTTGAAATAAATCATAGAATATCTAATTATCTACTATACTAACCAAAAAGAGTTTTTAAATGTATGTAACACATTTTTTTCTCTTTACCCTTTTACAAATTTATAAAAATCCATTATTACTCAAAATCAATATTTATTTTCTTATGCTAACTTAAGATTTAAAATAGATAATTACATTTTATAAATTTTATACATAACCGAGTTATCCAATAAATTAAAAATAGAAAATTTAAAATAAATGAAAGAATTTTATTTTATTATTTGATGGTGGGTTGTTCTTGAGATTTATTAACATATCATATTGTTGGTGGGTTGTAGCGATGTGGGTGGGGTCCATTTAATTTATTCTATTTTATATTATTCTATCTTATGTAGGAGAAGACTAGTATTTATATATTTTGTTTGTGTAGACAATTGTTTTTTGAAGTTATTTCTAAAAATATGCTTTTATAATATAATTTTTACATAATTTAATATTTAGTGGAATATGTTAAAAAATCAAAGGGTTTTTTATTTTTAAGTTTTTATAAACTATATGATTTAGCAATCAATCCTTCATTTCATATTATTATAGATTAAGTCTTCAGATTTAATTAATATGTTTATTATTAGTCCCTCCTAGGGACTGATTAAAAAATTAAACAATTTTGTGATAAATTTCTTCCAGGGACTAATAAGAAACATATCTTTTAAATATGAAGACTTAAACCGTAATGTGAAGAGTTATGAGATCAATATTAAATATATATAGTTACATAAAAAAAAAACCAATCAAAATACAAGAATGATTCAACAGCAAACGAATTGAAGGCGAAAGATGAAGTGGCTGACTTTTTGTAAATGATATTTATATATATAAAAATAAAAGTCCTTGGGACCTGATCAAATAAGCCAATCAATTTTAAATTAGGGCTTTATGTCTTCCAACCTTATAAATTTGTTTAGAATGCTATTTTTCTCTTCAGTTATATAAATACAATATAAAATATCCGTTTCATTTGATCAAGCAAAACCAACAAAAGTCTGAACTTAAGAAATAATTTGATATTAGAATATGACAATGACAAATGAGGACAAAAGTTTTAGCGCTGGACAAAAGTTTCATTTGACCACTTCACTCTCTTGTGAGCGCAGATTATTATATTAGTTATTAGATTTGGGCTTCACGAGCAAATCCAATAAAACATTAAAAAAAAAAAAGGAAATGAGGGTCCGTGATTACCCATGAATTATTTTTAGGATTCTAAAAGTTTTTAAGTTTTTTATAAAAATTATCTTTAGGCTCTAAAACCGAATATCGTTGCTGTGTCCATCAAAAATACTAAAAATATCCCCTGATTAATTTTTTCAATACACTGTTAACACTTTCCAGAACATTGTTAACCTACCCAAATGTTAACAGGCGGGTGGGAGGCATATTCGATATTTATGATGAACGGATAGACTAACGATATCCGTTTTCAAGGACCTAAAGATAATTTTTCATCGTTTTAGGAACCTGAAAAAACTTGAAAACTTTCAAAGACCTAAAAATAAATTACAGGTAATCATAGGGACCCCTAATTAAATTCTCCATGAAAAAATGGTTTTTTGCATGTATACCATAAAAAATGGTATTTTTTTTATACCACTACCAATACCATATTTATTTTTATACCACTATAATTTTTCTTAATGTAAAAATGTGCCCCTCTTTTATCATTTTTAGCCAAAATGAACCTTAACTATAGTTAGTTTTTTAACTAAGAAGTAAAAATGACAAAAATAACATTATCATATAATATTTTTGTTATAATATAAATAATTAAATATAATAACATAATTAATTTTATGTTCTTTCTAAATCAATCGTGAATCATTCAACTTTTTTTTCCCTTCTTCCCTTTTCTTCTAGTCAAGATCTAATTTTTTTAAAAATTTGTATTGTGTAATATATATTACTAATTGTTCTCAAAATAATTTTATTTCATTTTTACTAATGTAAGTATTAATAATTATTATATTTTTGCTAATATATAGTTTGTATGATTAATTTTTATTTTTTTGGATTTTAGATTAATTTTATCATTTTCATGTTAAAGTTAATATTTTTTATTTATTTAAATATTGTATTTGGTAAATGTAAATATGCAAAAATGGTAATTTAGTTTTTTCTTAAAAATTTTAACGGTTTTAATGAAAATTTGAATGGAAGTTAAGTAGAATGGTAAATATGCATAAATTCTACATATTTCAATGGTATAAAAATAAATAGGTTATTTGGAGTAGTGTAAAATTAAGTAGCATATTTTTGGATGGTATACATGCAAAAAACCCCCAAAAAAATTACAAAAACACAAGATTTACTTGGTTCATTCAATTTAAATTCTCACTAGATCATATTAATTAAAGTATTACAAACAGTTGGATATGATGATGCATAAAATTTTCAACACTAAATAAAGATACATGATTAAGAATCAATATTTGGGAAAACTTAAATTCTTAAATGGTCCAATTAAATATTTGTAGGTTTTTGAAGAATAAGAACTTCTAATATGTATAAATAGCTAAATTTTAATTTAGCTATATATAATTTGCCTAAAAAAACCAAAAAAGCTATATATATGTTTGATGCACTGAGTATTATCGAGCAATTAATGTCCGGAAAAGAAATGGTGCCTGCCATGCCAACAGTCACTCATCCATATTGGCTTCACGAATGAAAATGAATGAAGGGCTAGTTTTGTGACACTTATCAAGTGGTAGTAGTATTCCTCTTTTTTTTAAAATCCAGTTCTGGTAGATCATGAAAAGAAGGAATGAAGAAAATTTACATAGAATGTTTAAGAATGACCATAGAAATTGAGGATTCCAAATGCATTTACGTGTATGTTTTGAAAAAAAAAATGAAAATGAACACCAAACTGACCCTAAGCCATGGCCATATTGGTTTGACAAAATTTCATAGTCATCCATGGTTTTGGTAAACATCAATTGTTTCAAAACCTGTTTGACCATTAATTTACCATTAATTTTTAATCATAATTACCCAGTTAGCCAAGCTGACAATGATGATCATGACTATCTAAACGATAAATAAATAAATTACACACGTTTATGTATACTTTTTTAGAAGGAAAATGTAAAAATGATAAATGCACTTCTTTACATTCGCGTAAACATTTACCCCCGTGTGGGTAGAGACAATAAAAACAAATGGTGATAAAATAATTTGATTTGTGGACCTTGATTTGGAAGATGTGATGAATGATCATAAATAATTTGACATATGATATCATTACACCAATAGAGTTGGAATAACATCAAAGTGGACTTGAACTAATACAATTTATTCTCACATATTTATCCACGTATTTTTTTCTTTCAAACAAATAGTTTTTTAGATCATTCATCATATTCCATCATATTCTTCCATCTAATAAAAACAAAGACTTAGAATCCATCATAATAGGATCCCACTCATTAAGGGTCCCAAAGAAAAAAATTATGTTGTATAATCTATGGTCTTATTTTAAGAATTTTTCTATAAACTATTCAAAATCAGGACCGACTCTATACAAAACAATGACTACAATCCATCATAATAGTGTTCCACTCATTAAGGGTCCCAAAGCAAAAATTTATGTTGTATAATCTAGGGTCTTATTTTAAGAATTTTTCTATATACTATTCAAAATCAGGACCGACCCTATACATGTTGAAAAATCCAAGCACATATCAAATAATATTATATAACATAATGAATACACTCAATTATTTAATTTTTTAAGCCACAATAGAATAAAAAAGTAAAAAATTATTTTAAAAATTGAAATTCTTAAACCTGCCCTAATCTAAACGGGATGGGACGACAGAACATGTTTGTGTTTTTCACAAACCCATTGGGGTGGATTTTGGACTAAACATTTAAATTTGATATGGATATGAGATGTGTTTGGAACAAGATTTTGCTATCAATTTTAAATTTGGGATTGACCAAACACATCTCAAATCTGCTCTGTTGACATTCTTTATTTTGTGAAACTATAAAATAAGAGTTGGTGAGAAATAACACGGATGATATTATTGAGGGAACCATCACCATCTGGGGTAGGTGTTGAACAGTTTTCTATTATTCTACTTGGAATTTGATCCAAATAAATATAAACCTTTGTTGTACTTATGTATTCCCGTTTAGGTGTGACATAAGGTTATTCATCCTTGATAGCTATATTGGGATAGATAACAAATAAGTAAATTTTTGTTTGGTTGTTTTTTCTGTTATTCTAATTTAAAAACGTAAAATTGGTCTTTTTGTTGTTTGGTTCACCTTGGATAAAATAATGATAAGTGGTAGATAAGAGATGGATAAAAGTTTATATATGACTTTTTAAATGACAACTATACCCATGCATACATTATTTATATTTGAAAATAAGTATGAGAGATGCATGTATGATATGATAGATTACAGTTTAGAATGTGTGTAGAGAGTGTTATGTTAGATAATTTTTTTTAAAATGATAGAGAAATATATTTTTATTCATTGGTATAAGCCCTAATAAACAATTCTAACTTTTTTCTGAGAATAATTATCATACTTTATCATAACTTATCCAGACATAGCTATTAATGTTTATTCTAACAAAACAAACAACTTTTTTTTTGCTATTCACTTGTATTCTTCTCTATTCCGTGCTTATGTTCCACCCCAAACGGGGGTAGGATATAGTTGTACCGCATCACTTGCAACATGTATATGATAAATAATCATTATTGTTGTATTATTACTTTCTTAGTTTTTCAAATAAAGTTATTATTGTTCTGTTATTGTTTTTTTAGTTTTTTTATTTTTCTATTTTGGTATTTCATGGTTTCCTTTTTGTATCTATCAATATAACATTTAGTTTCTATAATACAATGAAGAATTATTTTCCTTTATTCTAACATGATAACAATATTTTAGTTAGAAACATTTTTGTCTAATGGGTGCTTGTGCACCTTTTGATTAATTTTTTGTAATGGTTTTCAGAGTGGCTTTCGGATTTGAATTAAAACTGTTTTTGGATTAACGATTGTAAACCGTCTTTCTGTTGGGGGTGTTTTAGCACCTCTTGTGCTTCTTTATAGAGGATAAGAGAGTATAGTATGGATTATTCAATTCTTATTCCACCAACTTTATTAAAACCAAACAAAAGCCTTTTGTTAATTAAACCGTTTGGGGTGTGATATAGGATTATTCACCCTTTATAGCTATATTGAGATAGATAATAATTTATGCTGAATAAGTAAATTTTTGTTTGATTATATTTTTATGTTCAACGGATGTCCCACGCGTTTTAGAAGCGATGAACCCGAAAAGGTCCACTTTGAGATTTTCAAGTATTCATAGAAAAACCGTCTAATAGAAATAAAAGGCACTCCAAACCCCGAATCATCTAAAATTTTTACTGGAGCTAGATATCGAGGAGATCTTTAAAATTTGTCGCTACGCCACATCGCGCAATTATTTTTACATTTTTCTTATTTTTAAGCCCTCAAAATGGCATTTTTGTTATTTTTAGTAACTTTTTAAAATTTGAATATCTCTTTCATAACAGTTCGGATTTGATTTCTATCAATTTTAAAGATCTTCTAGGATCCACTAGATTTAGTTATAACAAATTTCATTTTTACTATTTTGGTAATTTTTTAGTATAAAGGGAGATTTGTAATTTAGGGTTTTCAGTTTTTTATTAATATATTTTCAAGTTTTAATTCTCTTTTGAGAATTGTAGTTTGTGAAGGGTCTCAACGCTTGTTGGATCTTTTTTTCGTTTTTCGTTGCATTACATTTTCTGTTATTATCATTGGAAAACGTAAAAATAATCTTTTTGTTGTTTGATTCACCATGGATAAAGTAAGAATAAGTGGTTGATAAGAAATTGATAAGAGTTTTATGACTTTTTAAATGATAATTATACTCATGCATTAATCATTTGTGTTTGAGAATAAGTATGAGAGATGTGTGTGTGATATAATAGATGTGACAATTTTTGAAATGTATGCAAAGAGTGCTGCTACGTAAGATAAATTTTTTAAAATGATAGAGAATGATATTTTTATCCATTAGCATAGATTATCCCTGATAAACAATACCAGCATTTTCAGAGAATAGTTATCAGGCTTTATCCTAACTTATCTAGACATAGCTATGAAAGTTTATTCTTGCAAAACAAATAACTTTTTAGGGCTATTCTCCTACATTCTTCTTTATTCTCGACTTATGCACCACCCTAAACGGGGGTAAAGTCTGGTGCAAAGAGAGAGAAAAAAAGAGAGCACCCGAGAGTGAATTCCAATCAAATTCATACACAGTTCGAGCCCAACATCCAAATAAATAAATAAAGGAAAAGATGTCACCTATTCATAAAGACTTACAGGTATTCGCTAGAATCTTTTCACTTGGAGTGCACTTTGAGAAGGGTAAATGATTGCTGTATATTCGGAGTGGATCGCCAGTGAACCATTGCATCAAAATGGGGTAGAATCTACTTTTCGAAAAGTGCTTTGACGTGCTTTGATCCATTAAATTTGTCAAAATTTTCTAACTCTATTTAATTATATTATTGTTGTGCTTTTTAAAATTAGAAACTCTGGTGTTTTTTTTCAAGATCGATCCAGGGTTTGAAGGTGACAACACGATTGAGAGGTCCACCAACCTCGACTAGTACAGGGGACCCACTCTCCTCAAGGCCTTGGACCGTATCAATGAGCCCAAGTGACGTGTGTCGTCCGTCTGCGAGCGCCACCTATCCACGTGCACGCCGAACACTGCCCACGCACGCCTAACCTTGTCTTCGTGAGCTCTGCTTCCTAGCGCTAGGTCTTTGCGCGCACAGCCTCCTCGCCCCTCCGCCAGGGGCGGAACCAAAGGGGGGCGGGCAGGGGCCTGGCCCCCCCCCAAGGTTCAATAGGTGGGGGTGATCAATAAATGCATGGGTGATGAATAATGACAGGAATTTTGCATATACAACCCTCAAAATGTTTATATTGTTAAGTATATCCCCTTTTAAATGATATTCTCATCAACACCACTCAAAATGGTTTGAATTAAATCAATGCTTTTTTAGGGATATTTTTACATAATAGAAATTTTTTATTTTTTTGCAGGAATACCTTTCAAAACATCATTCATGAATAATTAAAATAAGGGGGTGTAGATTCAAATAGTAATTCACCAGAATTATTTTGATAAAATGAGATCTTTTCAAGGGTATATACAAAAAAATCCTAAATAGAAATGAGTGGGTTTGAATATGAAAAATGTTACACGCAGTTTTGTTTGCATCCCGGTTAGCATGTATATATTAGTTTCCTTTTGAAATGTACACTTATATTATAAAGTATATAAATCTTTTTTAGAAATGACGTACATGCTCACATGTAATTAAATAATATTTTTTATTTACGTTTTTAGTAATAGTGTTTACGAAGATAGTGGAGTATATAATGCGTTATCCAATTCTATATAAAATAGGTTGCAAATGAACTAGGTGTATTATAGCTCATTGAGAATTGGAGTCATGGATCTTTTTTATAAAAAAAAATTGTGAAAAGTTTTGTTCTCACTAGAATATTAGTATTTGATTTTGAGGGGTTGAAAAATCACATATTTGGATGTTTTCATATTTTTTTTTTGTTTACTTTGATTTTTCATCATTAACATATTGAGTCTTCTTAGATTTTCTGGAAGTTGGGTTTTGAAATTAATTTTTGAAATTTAGGTTTAAAGATATCCTTGTATGCTATTTACTTCATATTCATTTTTTTAATTTTTTGAAGTTTCATTTTTTCTATTTTCTGCAATGGGAATAATGAGACTTCAATATTTTTTTTTAATCTTATATAAATCATTCTAGATCACTAAATACAAGAAAATAAGTAAAAATAACTTTTAATATGAATCGATCACCATTATTTCAAGGACTCGATCATTATCCAACTACATATCTTAATGTCGTTTTAACTTATCATATATCTATTAAAAAAAAAATTATCTTACTCATTCTCTTGGCTCCTCGGCCCCCCCTTGCTTTAATTCCTGGTTCCGCCCCTGGCCTCCGCAAGCTTCCGTGCACTGCAGCCGCGATGCCGTTTATTTTTGGTACATTCTTTTCCCTTCCGCTACGAGTTCATTCGAACTTCGATTACGGCCATCTTGATACTCATTTTGATCGATTTTCCATTTTCTTCGCATTTGTGCCCTCGTTAGTTTCATCCGAGGCATATTGACTTTTGTTTTATGTTTTCTTGGATACTGTGGTATTATTGCTTTCCTTCTTATTAGAGTTATTATTGTGGTATTATTGCTTTCATGGTTTTCTTATTTTGATATTTAGGTTTCTTTTATCTATTTATAAATAGAGCATTTGACTTATATAATACAACGAAGAACTATCTTCTTTTATTGTAATAGTATAAAATGTGAGTCATTTCTTATCCAACCAATATGAACACGACATCCGAATGATCCAATCAGTCAATCATTCATATGTAATCTCCTGAATATCTTTCTTAGATCATCAACCAAATTAAACCCTCCCTACAAAAATAACAATTTTTTTTATATTTCTAAACTAAATAAAGTACACAATCCCAACTTCACAAATCCAATCCACACAAAATGAATGTAACCTCATCTTACCAAAAAAAATAATAATAATATAATAATAAACGCTCAACGTCCCTCAACGATGAAATCCGATCCGGACAGCGACATCGACGACGAAATCCACTGCCTGAGCTCACCAAACGTCAGATGGGCCCTACCCTGGCCCGGCCCATGATTCGACCCAACCCACCCACTCCCCATCAACCGCAGCTTCTCTATCAGCCCATCACAGCCGTCCATCTCATGCATCCCCTCCAGCGCCCTCGCCGCCTGTCTCATACTGGGTCGGGTCATCGGATCATTGCAAGTGCACAGAAGCCCTACCTTCAGGACCCTCGTCACCTCCTCCTCATCGTACCCTCCCATCCGTCTGATCCACGGATCAAGAGCCGAAACCAAATCCCCACCCTCCATCAGCCCTAGAACCCACTCAATCAACGGCTGAGATCCATCGTCCCCGATGGGCCTCCTCCCACAAACGACCTCCAAAACCAAAACCCCGAACCCGAACACGTCCGTCTTATCCGTGGCTCTCCCTTCCCTCACCACCTCGGGCGCCATGTACCCAACCGTGCCAACCACACGTGTGGTTGCCCCCGCCCGCCCGTGCGAGTGCACACGTGCGAGCCCGAAGTCCCCCAACCGTCCGATCATGTCCCCGTCCAACATCACATTGCTCGCTTTTATGTCCCTGTAGATAAATGTGTCAATTATTTGAATAAAAATTTGTTTCTATACCTGGAAAATATCCAAATTCAACCCATACTATAAATTATATATATGTTATTATATATTGTTTATGATTAATCATGTTTTACATCTTTAAAGTATAATATCCAAAAGAAAATTAAGTTTGAAAATCTTAATTTTAATTTTCATATATCTCTATCTAAATTAATATTAATATTTTAAATATTAATTATATAAAAAATATATGTATTCAATCTATAAAATGATTCAAATCCAAAATTTATTATCGTAATCCAATAATTAGAAAATAATATGAAAATTAGCATGATTTGATTCATGTTCGATCTATTGACAGGTTTACCTGTGGAGCACCCGCTGCTCGCACCCTTCATGTAGGTACACCACACCCGCCGCCACGTCCTTTAATATCCTCACCCTCGAATCCCAATCCAACGGCTCTGATGCGTCGAAGACACGCTTGTCCAAGCTCCCGTTCTCCATGAACTCGTAGACGAGGATAAGGTTACCTCCCTCTCGCTTACTCCACCCGATGAGGCTCACGATGTTTCGATGCCTGAGCCGTCCGAGGGTGGAGACTTCGGAGAGGAACTCTTTCACTGATTCTCTTCCGCTTTCTGCCGCGAAGCACTTGATCGCTACGGGGAGGTCCCCCGCCTTCAGCGCCCCCTTGTAGACCTTACCGTTCCCGCCCAGGCCGATGAGGTTACTCGCGGAGAACCCGTCCGTCGCTGCGAGGATGTCCTTGTACGCGATCCGATGGGGCCAGTACTCGACCTCCCATTCCTCCACCGACCCTTCTCTCTCCTCCTTACGCTGCTTCGCTGTTCTCCTCCATAACAGAGCGGCGATGATCGAGGCGGTGAGGATGACCGCAGAGAAGGCGACACTGATTGCGATCGCGATTGTTCTTCCCTTCGATCGGCCCTTCTTCGGGACGAAATCGGGGAGGTTCGACTTGATCAAGCCCTCGCTCAACGAGAAATTCGAATCGCTGAAGCTCCATCCGAGGATCCGGTGGCGCTGCACGAGCCGACCCGTCGCGGCGCAGAAGCCGACGTACATCTCGTCGTTGAAGACCCCGTCCAGATCCAGATCGATCGAGATCAACGGCTTGGATGGCCGTTTCATCCGATCCGAAACCCGGGACATTGTCACGTTGAGCTTCCCGTCCCTGTAGTCGATCCAGGCTTGGTAGTTCGTCCCGTCGTTCAGCGAAACCCCGGAGAAGTCGCCGGAGTCGGAATAGAAGCCGGCGGAGTGGGATGCGACGGAGGTGAGGGAGTGGAGGTCGACGCCGACATGGTTGGCGTCGATGTCGTCGAATTCGGGGTTCTTGAAGAGGTCGAATTCGACGGCGAGGACTCGGTTGGTCGGGTCGCCGTTGGTGGTGAGGTTGAAGAGGCCGAGGTGCTGGGCGGAGCTGGCCCCGAGGGTGCCCGGAGAGGGAGCGAAGAGGAAGGCGAGGCCGTGGCCGGGTAGGAGGCCGTCGACGGTGGCGATGGAGAATAGGAAGGAGGCGGAGAAGGTTAAGGCGGAGGAGTTTAAGGGGACCTTGGACTTGTAGAGGGCCCGGCCGAGGGAGAAGGTGGTGGGGTTGGTGAGCGAGATGTGGCGGCGGCGCCCGCCGCCGACATCTTCGATGGCAGCGTCGCCGTATAGGGCGAGGTCGGAGGGATCGAAGCCGTTGAGGACGAAATCGACGGCTGTGGTGAGGGAGGCGGAGAGTAGGAACAGTGTTAGGAGGGTTATCTGCCTCGCCATCCGCCGAACATCGAATGGAGATGAGGGTGTATGCTCGTCGAGTGCAGGTAGTCAAGTCCTCGATTTTGCTCTCAAATCATAGAACACACGGATGGAGTGATTTATGATTTTTTTTTAAAATTTTTTGGGCTTTATTTATATCTCCATTTTTTACACTTTGACTTGTAATAAAAGAAACTATTATTCGGTGTCACAGGTCCCCACTGATGTGTCAGAAATACGTGGCAGTCGAACTTTTGTCGAAACTACTGGCAAAGGCTTTGGCGGTTTGGCTGATCAATGTGAGTGCTCTAATTCAAGTTTGGGTTTAATTATTATTTTTAATTTGGTGATTTGGCAATTGAGAATGAAATGGTTAGGCAGTGTTGTGTGGCTGATTTGATTTGCTCATGCACGTGAATACCCATTTGTTCTGACTTGTGTATTTCATTCGGTAGACTAGCCGATTAGGTTGGGTTTCTAACTTTAATCATTGCAATACTTTAGCTCCGTTTGAAAATACATATTGAAAAGTAGATTTTGGAATAAAGCTGTTTTTTAAGATGATTTTAAATCTTGATTTTTTTAAGATTTTTTTTTTAATTTAAGAATCAAAAGGGGTTTAATGTTTGGTAGAGAAAATTGTTTTTCAATTTAAAAAATCGATTCTGACAAAAAATCACAGTTTCTGAACTTTTTAAAACACGGATTTTGAGAGAGAAATTTAAAGGAATCCAGCTTTTGATTCCGCCGGAATCCAATCCGTTTGGCTGCACGATTTTGAGATTTTAACTTTTTAAAAAGCAAAATCATCCCAAATCATGCATCCAAACGCACCCTCTATCTACTATTACTTTAGGGACAGTGTCCTCAGGAATTTTTAAATATTTTTTTTATCCTAAAAATCCATGAGGGTTGTAATACACTTAACTCCCAAATATCCCGCCTTTAAAAACGTCTGAGAACATATGCATTTATTTAGACTAGTTAATGCACACATGCGATACGCGTGAATTGCACGTGAATTAATATGAACATTATTTAAAATTATCATTTTTAATGAAATATCAAAGTTAATATTATATTATATAATATATACATTATATAAATATACAAATGCATATCTTATAAGGAAAAAACTACTTGAATAAATGAAAGAATTCAATAGATACATAATATTAATAATCGTGATATAAAAATAAAATATTAATGTAAATTAAATTCAATACCTATTCAATGAAAACAATATTAAAATTATCTATCTAAATTAAATTATCTTATCTTAACATACTAATCTTATCTATTTTAATTTTGTATATGGATATTATCTTATAATATATTATTTTATATCATCAGTTTTAAATTAATTTTTTGTATTTTTTTAATTAATCCATATCTTACTAATCATTGTCTTCATTTCTTAATATTTAAAATTTTATTTATTTGAACATTATTTCTCCATAACTCATTTATCCATATATTAATATAAAATTTACCTTAATATTATTTTATTAATCCAAATCTAATTTTTTTAATTTAAATCAATCTTATAACATACTATTCATCAATAACTTAGCAATTTTAAATATGTAGTTATATCAGTTTTAAGTTACATATTTGATAAAATATCTCATAATATCAGTTTTACTTAATTATTTTATTATTTGTTATTGATCCAAACTTATCATTTTTTATATCAAATTTTAGATCTGTGTCTTATTGATTTTGAGTTACATTTTTTAACTAACTTTTGAAAAGAACTATTTATTCTTTCTGTGTGTTGAATTCATGTATGCACTAATCAATTCTCCTAATATTTAAAAATATTCAATCAAACAAAGGATTAGAACTTTTTTTATTGTTAAGCAATCCCTACTAAAAATATTCATAAATATTAAAAACAAAACACACTCATCATCTATAAAAAAAAAATCATCTAAAAGAAAATGAAAAATTAATTATTGAAATATAACAAAAAATAAACAAAAATTAAAAAAAAATATAAAAACTAAAATCATTTTCTAAAAAGACGGAGACTTAGAAAAACGAAATGAAGTGAATAGGTGTGATTTTTATTTTTTATAAAAATGATTATAAATTATATGATTAAGGTATTTTTGGGGTATTTATTAGATTATGATGAAAATGAAAAGATTAAATGAAAGGAGACTCTTTCTCTGGAATTTCAAATGTCTTAACAAAAAAAATTAGGAACAATTTCACTAATGGTCACCTATTATCAAAACCATGAAATCGCACAAGAGAGATCACTATTAGGAATTCAATGTTTTCATGTTGTATGCCTCTTATCAAGTGAATCATTACATTGGAACAAGTCTTGACGACATGCTAGTGATCATGAGCATAATGTTTGGATGCCACAAGAGAAATTACTCAATTTAAACCAAATGAATCAAAGATAATAAAAATAAATTTAAAAATTGAAAACAATCACTTACTTTTTATATTTGTCGAACTCGTGTAAGCATTATTCAAGTCTCCTCAGATATAAAAATATTTAATCAAAGGATTATAATTTTTTATTGTTAAGAAATTCCTAGTAAAAATATTTAAAAATATTAAACTAAATACATTCATCAACCCTAAAAACAATTATCTAAAAAAAATGTTAAAACTATTTTTTTAATCTAATTATTATTGACACATAACCAAACATAAACCATAAATTATAAAAAATAAAATTGTTTTCTAAAGAGAGGAAGACCTAAAAATTTATTTCAATTTAGCATTTCTTTTTTTAAATTTATTTTAAATTAGATAATTAGTCTATTTTGGTGGTATATATTCGGTGAGATGGTTATTTTTTAGGGGAGGATTAGTTAGGGAGTTTTATCCTAATGTTAAATTAATATTTTTTCCTTTCAAATTGATATATTTTAGAGAAAATTTAGGATACTTATGTATATATTATAAAAAATAAATCTCACGTATTTTTTTTTTTTTTTTGAAATTGATACCTTGTTAGAGAAAATACAGGATAGGTGAATCAAATTAATTGATGAATATAATTGTATTTTTAATTGATTTTAAATAATAAAATTGAGAAAATATAAGATATGTGAATAAAATTTATTGATTGATATAATTGTACTTTTATTTAATTCTATGGGGTAAAATTAGATAAAATGGTTTCCCTCTAACTGGTACTTTTTATAGTAGTATAGGTGTATTTTGATTATTTAATATTATTATGATATTTATTAAATAAAATCTAACAATTTTTTTAAAAATTATTTAATTGATTAAATAAAAAGTCTCATTATTTTTATAAAATCATATTTTATGAGATAAAATATCGGTTAGGAGATGAAATCTATCATAATATAAATATAGGTAAGATTTTTTTATTGATATAATTATATTTTAATTAATTTTTATTGTTAAAATATACTAAAATATTTCCCATTTAACTCGTACTCTTTTTAGAAGTATAGATATAGATGATGAAGACATAATAATAATAATAATAATAATAATAATAATAATAATAATAATGTTTAATCAGTATCTTAAATTTTTAGTTAAACCAATCCATCAAAATTTTAAAAAATCAATAATATATTAAACTTGATTGAATTTTTTTCTGTAAAGTATAATCAAGATTATGCATCCTATCTTTAACCAAACATGATTTATTTGATGGTTTTGATAAACAAATTCTCAACATTTCGTATACAAATTATGTTAAAGTAATAGAATATTAAAAACATTAACATACATATAGAAAATTTAGCAAACAAAAAATAAATAAAAACACAAACTAATATCCATAACTTTTCTGTAGTTATGTATATTTTTTATCAAAATTCTAAAAAAAATCTAAAAAACATATTCAATCAAAATTCTAAAAACACATCACAATTAAGTTAAATTGATGGAATATTGAAAATTAATAAAACATATGAAATTGAGCAAATAATAATTGAACCTAAATTGATGTGTATGGTTTTCACATTAAATAAATTAGAAAATTAGTTTACTCTAGTGATGCAGATATAGATACTAAATATAGAGTAATAGGGCTATATAATTTATTTAAAATTCAAAATTAAATGCTAAATGGAACATTTTAAAGCATATAGATCAAAACAGCATAAGACGAAAAAATACCAATAGTTAGGATCCTAGAGCATGCCATAGAAATGTTATAAATCTATAGTAAATATGTCAAATCGGTAACTCCGAGAACTTCAATATCCATTAAAATTTTGCTAAATTTATTTTATTTTCAATTTCTTTTTTCCCCAGTTCAAACTTTGAAATTTTTTTGATTAATATCAAAGGAAACTCAGTCTTCCATTTACATTACAAAAACATATATTAAAACTGAACTTATCGCATATCAAAGATGTTCAAGAAAACTTAAATTTCAAGTGTAAAGTTATGCCAAGAGGCAACCAAACCTCTGGAGCGTTGTTTGATTAAGACTGTATGTCATTTGATACTCAACATTATAATAAATAATAAATCATGAACATGAAACTTAAAATTAAAAATTAAAGCGAATTTTATGTAGTTCTAAAAGTACATATCCAAAGAAGAAAATAGAAATATTAATACTAATTAATGAAAAAAAATAACAATACATATAAAAAAATTGAAACAAAAATTATAAACATGAAATTAAAAATAATATTTGTTAGATGTAATTTTAAAGTTTAATATTAAATAAAAATTAATTAAATGTTATTTAAAGATTCTTTAAGAATATTATTTTTATTGAATGTTATTTTCTAAATAATTATTTTTAATTAATTATTAAATAAAAACTCTAATAACATTAACTCTACTATTGACTAAAACAATTAATTAGATAATAAAAATAAAAATATTGAAATAAACAACTTACCCTTTTTTGTGTTGAAGTCTTTGTATGCACAAATAATTCACCTTAAATATAAACATTTAACGAAGCAAAGGATCAGAACTACTTTATCATTAATCAATCCCCAACAAAAATATTAAATAAATTCAAAATAAAACATATTCATCGTCCCGAAAAATTTCAACTAAAAAAAAACCAAACATAAATAATGAAACATAAAAAAAACAAAAAGTAAATTTTTCCTAAAGAGTTGAAAACCTAAAAAAAAGGGAATGAAATGAATAAGATAGTCGACGGGTATTATAGTTTTTTTAGGTGGATTTTACCTAAAATTAGTATAGTGGGATAGAGTAGTATCCTAAAATTAAAAAATTGAATATTTAAAGTTAAATTTAAAAAACATTAAAAACGATTTGTTTTTTTATTTTGTTTTATCTATAATGAAATTTAAATTTGAAAATTAAAAACTCATTTTCTATCCATTATTTAATTATTTTTATATTATCTATATTACATTTTTAAATTTCAATGATTAACATGATTCATTTGTTTCTAAATCCCCTTAAAATAGGGATGAAAGAAAACCATAATAGAAATTAAATATGAAATTTTAAAATAATAAATAGTTATTAAATAAGAATCCCAAAAAATTAGGGAGTGAAAAGTAGAAAATTAAAGATGATAAGCATAAATGGAAATAAATAATAAAACCAAAAATATATAAAAATTACGTGGCTAAATATAACAAAAAAAAAACGATTCTTTTAAAACGTAAAAAATAATCCAAAAAATCCCCAAAAAATAAGATCAAATGTTGAAATATTATTTCTAAATTATCTATTTATTACTCGAAATAAATTCTGAATAAGATAAAACTATTTTTAAAATTAATAATCAAATGAATCTAAATTTAGTCTGATTTTTACTATATTTTTTAAATAAAATTGGATAAGATTTGTTAATGAATTATATAGAAAATAAAAAATATTCAATTTTTTATTTTTTTTGTTTTAAAATTATATTTTTGAGATAAAATCTAATTTGTGACAAAATTTAAGATAAGTGAGTAAGATTTATTGATGAATATAGTTGTCTTTTAAATTAATTTTTAGGGGTAAATTTGGCTAAAATATTTTTCCTTCAACTCGTACTTTTTATAGTAGTATAGATATAGATATTTTGGACATGTTTGAATATGAATATTGAGTGTCTGCATTGTGATTAATTTTCGGGGGATTGTGATTGGAAGATGAGGATTGTGAATCCTTAATTATAGGGATTGAGAATCCCACTCAAAAAGTGGTGTTCCCCGAATCTCTATCTAGATGGATTAAAAAAAAACTTTTTTATCTAGACTTTTCATCTCCTTTTTTAATAATTGATTTCTCTCTTCCTCGTCAATCCTAAACCGTTCTCATCGTAGGAACAATTATTCCATTGTAGGAGGTTTTTGATATACTATGTTTTCAGTCAAATTTAACCAATTAGAATATTCCTTATCCATCAATGAAAGTTTAACTCAGGGGATTATTTAAATTTAACCAATTAGAATATTTCTTATCCATCAATGAAAGTGTTTTCCAGGAGGTTATATGGATTTCAGGAAAAATTGGGGGGGGGGGGGGTATATGGATTTCAGACAGTTTACAGGGGGTTATATGGATTTTTCTCATTTTTAAAATACAATTTTTTAATTATTAATTTGCATATGACCTTAAGCAAATAGAATTTTCTAGAATGATAAACTCAGTCAAGCCATGAATACGATTTATAAACAAAATTTGTTAGTATATTTAGCATTTTTTAAAACAATATCTAGTTATATGAAATTATCTTATTTAAATGTATACTGTTTATGTTTTTATTTTCAGTGGTGATACCTAGGCCCCAAATCACAAGCCCCATGTAGTGTCATTATCTTATTGGTTGGTTTTGAATGGTTTGTTGACTTTTGAAAAAGTGTAAAATGGCAAAGTACGGATATGTCCATTTCATTAAAAATATATCTCATTAACCCAAATTCCCCCTTTTTTCTCTATTCTATTACAAATCTTTCATATTAATTTCGATTACACCCTATTTCAATTTTTAAATTTTGAAATCTTTACATAATAATTAAATTTTTTATTTCCGTTACACCAAAACTTACCTAAATTATCAAAACTACCTAAATTATTTTTTGTTAAAATCCTTCAAACAGCAGCAAAAACATTTCATACATGTTTACATCTTTTGTTACATTTACATTAACACTGTTACATTTACATTACATAAATGTTTTACATTTCATGCAATGTTTAAACAATTTTAAAACGAATATCTACATTTCATAGAAAATATCAAACACTTGTTGTAACGCCCCTGAATCCGCCACCCATATTAGGCGAGGGAGACGGTGCGCTACGTGTCATAAACCTCGAATCTCAGAGTAATCTATAAAAAATTTACCATTATTCATCCAAGCATAATTAAATAATCAACTAAACTACACTGATAAATTATAACTTAAGACATCACCAGGATCTAACAATAATTCATCCCAAGTTTGGATGATTACACACATAATAATTATTAAACTTAACAATCTCTACGGTTTTATTAAAAGAGCTGAGGAAAGTCTACTACATGCCAAAAAGAAATGTTTTATTCATCCTAATGAAAGCAAAACTAAACGATTAAGGATGACGACCCAAACTTGATCTCGCTAAGGCCTTCGTGATCCACAAACGCTACTACTCGATCATTAAATCTGAAAGGGGAAAAGGAGGGGTGAGCTACAACACGCTCATTGAATGGACCATCATCATCCCGTTAGTATATTTATATTCAAAATATCAATATCAAGTTTGTCTACACAGACATGTAATATATCAAAAAATAATTATACAAAAGGCCACCAAGACATGCAATAATAATATATATATACACACACAATCCTATCCAATATGATGCATACAACACCACGAACACGCATGTTCGTCTTCGCAGTACCTATCTCGCGAGGCCTTTCACAGGCATGACCACATATACATAGCCACAAAGACGAATGCATACAACACCACGAACACGCATGTCCTACATTCTTGGACCTGGCCACGTAGACGTACGCCCACCCAGACGTTGACCACCAAGACTTATCCACCTAGACGAATGTATGCATTTGACAACTAATATATCTTTAAAATCACAAAATGATAGAGCATGCACGACCTCAGCATACCAATAATATAATGATAAATAATTCAATAAAAGAATGCTCATATTTTATATCAAAACTAGCATTTATATTTCGTAAAATAAGACAATCCTAGCATGACTACATAATATATATATAGGGATGCGATACGTGCGATTTACGGTCGGTGCGGTGCATACGGGTCCATCGCATCGGACGGTCGGGTGCATTCAGACCGTTGGATGCTACCCGCGATCGGACGACCCACGTGAAACCGACCGACCGCAAACCACACCTAATCGTCGGCAATATATATATATTTCAAGTCCATATGACTCACCTCCCTCCGATTCAACGACAATATGCGGGGCTAATCCGTATACGAAACGCCTGAAACAGAATAATAGTTCTAATAAATAAAAATAAATTAAAAAGCCATATTAAATAAACTACCCATTTATTCTAAACACCCAAACTGGACAATGGGCCTCTGGAACAACCCACTGGCTTATGAGCCAGTCTGGTTGGGCCCAGAACCATTGTCCAACAAACCATAAATTTCAGAACACCAAAAGCCCATGACCCACTGGCCCACGGGCCAGCCAGGTTGGGCTCAGGCCCACTGTCCAGAAATTCTGGACCCAACTAAATCAAAGACCCATTTTTTTTTCTTTCTCCTTCATCTTCTTTTCTTCTTCCTTCTTCATCTACCTCTTCTACCCAAACAATAAAACTTCAAACCCATCACCACAACCATCACCCTTCCTCCACCAGCCATGACCCACCGCCGGCCGGAGTCCCACCGGCAACTCAAATCCTCTCTCTCCTCTTTTTTTTTTTGAACCTCTTTGCCTCTTCTTCTCATCTCCTTTAAATACCCACATATCTCTCTCTCTATTCCAAAATACAAAAATATACCCAAGACAATCACCAAAACCCTTTTTTCATAACCCAATCACCCAAATTAAATATTAAACAAAACTTCTTTCTAATCATTATAAATCCCTATCACAACCATCCAAATCTAAGATAAAAAACCCAAGAACACATAAACTCCATGAAAAGAGAAATCTAAGATCATGGACAAATCTAGAATCTAAAATAAATAAAAGATTCAAAGGAAAAGAAGGAACATACCTAGATTGACAATAACAATGGCGACGGGCTAATAGGGGAGGTAATGGGGGTATTTAAAGGGGCTAATTTGCTGTTAAAATGCGTCAAAGATTTGATTATTACAGATTTAAAATTGAGCAAATCGGGGGGACAATTTCGGATAGGTCCAGACAGAACTAAAATTTACAAACAGGTCCTTCCCTGACTAACCCAAAATCTAATAATTTCAACTGCATCCCCAGATCCAATTAACATACCAACAACTTCTATAAAGTCCACATACTAGATCCCCAGGCTCATTTAACATATTAACAACCCTATCAAGACCCAACGAAATATTATACTAACCTTTTGGCCTCTAAACAACTGCACAGAATAAATTATTATTTCTCTCTATATATAAATATATATAATATATAATTATGTAAAATATGCAATTGTTACACTTGTTTTGTTGTGAGTTACATTTAATAAATATTACATGAACTATTGATTACATTTTCATAAAAACTGTTACATTTATATATATATGTATCTCTAAATGTTTTACATTCCATGCAATTTACCTGTAGTTCATTGTTATATTTATGAATGTAACAAATATAAATCAATACATGTATGCGGTTTTTTGTTATATTTACGAATGTAACAAAAACGACAAATTTAAATAAATGTATGGAATATTTATGAATGTTCCATATATAAAATTTAACATTATAAAAAATAAATCGAACTATGAAAAATGGCATTCAATACATAAACAAAACCTGATCCGATAGGCGTTGATGGGAGATCCAACTCCATAAAGAACAAAACAATGTTTTCGAACTTCATAGGATTAAAAAATCTGAGAGAGCTACAAGGTGAGCAGAAACAATGGCCACAAGTGGACTATTGAGGAGGAGAAAATGTAGAGAAGACAACAAAAAGAAGAGATGGGTCTTCGGAGATCACCTTGATTATCTTCCGTTTTTTTATTATTTGTTTATATCTCATTCAAAAAATAATAATAATTCGGTTGAGATATGCATATGTGTGTATTAGTAGTGATACCTATTAAATTAAAGAATCAATGATACTCAATGAATCTCGGAATAAATCTTGAGGTTGTTGTCAAGTAAAGGGTATAATAGTAAGTCTTATTGCCACCTCATGAGGCCTGTGATGGGCCTGTGAAGTTGGGGCCTAGAAAACATTATTGTTTCATTTTATGTCTGCAATACTATTTAATCTATGAACTTATCTTATTCATTATATATTTAATTATATAATAGTTAAATGCGACAGTGATAAATGGTGTGATAATATAAGTATAAATCCATTTTATAAATGTATACTGTTTATATTTTCATTTTATGTGTGCATTACTATTTAATCTATGAAGTTATCTTATTTCATATTTTTGTTTTGTGATGCATTTTGCTCTAAATAATCACAAGCAAACACGTATATTTTCCTTATTTTTGCTGCGATGTTTTATAAATTGCAAGAATGAATCTCAAGCGAAGTGTTATAAGAGATTAAACATTTCTATATCTAATTTATATCTTAAAATGTACTATACATTCTTCATTTCTTCAAATTTTTTTTATAGAAATTCTTATAATTTCTTCCTTCTCCATGCAAATTGTTGGTTATACATATAATTTTTTTATCCAAATTTAAATCTTTTTCTATGTTATAAAGAATCTATGAGATTTCAAATTTATGTAGAATTTGAAATTGAATAATTTTAATCATTCTTTCTATTTTAGTCATTGTGAGAATAATGACTTTTATTTTCCTGTTCCTTTCATTTTAGCTATTACATGATTTATTTGACAATTAATAAATTGTCCTTTCCATTCTAGCCGTTACAGGATTTAAATCTGAGAGGTTTAAATCAGACAATAATATATTGTCGTTTCCTTTTTTGGCTGTTGGAGAAATCAAACATATAATTTGATTTAGGCCATAATTAAATTACAATTGTGATTTGGATACAACCATTATGAGGTTGTCTATTTTCGTTACTAGCGTTATTTCCTTTTCGTCTATAAATTTCAATACCTTCTTTGATCTGGGACAAGGAAAAAATATTCTATCTCACCTCTATCTCTCCAACATTCCTTCTCTAAAAAAGTTATACTTTGATCCATCACTCTCCATTCTGGGCATTGACTGTAAAAAGGGTTCGATTCGAGGACTCCACCTTATGCACCTTTGGGAGTCGGCGAAATCGCCGGTGAAAGTCGTATCTCGGGAACAATTTACCGGTTGAACCCTGTACGGAAAAGGAGGCAAATCTGTTTCAAAGAAAGTCTCTCCTAGGCGCTTCTTCACCCAGGCGATTTCTTTCTAAACTCTTAGCTTAATTCTGATTTTTATTCTGGTTATTGGACTGCTTAGATAAGTATAATTTGATTTTTCTCCAACAAATTTTGAAACAGATTTGTGTTAAACTCCTATTTGAAATGTCTTCCAATAACATTATTAATACCCTTGATGATGCTTATGTTCGACCTAAAAAATTCACCGGTGTGAATTTCAAGCATTGGCGACAACAGATGAAATACTGGCTCACAACGGCCGGCTTATTCTCTATCATCCTTGATCCCACACCTACTTATTCATTCGAAAATAACACATCTAAAAAAAGTAGTGATTTGTCTGAAAAACTTCTGAAGAAACCTTGAAAAATCACAACCAAATACTGTTGATGTTGAAAAAGACTTTTTGTGTCATGGTAGGATTCTTAGTTTATCCCCTGAATTGTATGATATTTATTGTGATACTTCTAGTGCTAAAGAATTATGGGATGCATTAGAATCTAAATATGGATCTGAAGATGCTGGAACTGAAAGGTTTCATATTTCTAAATTCTTTGATTATAAAATGTCATCTTCTAAATCTGTGTTGGTCCAGGCCCATGAACTTGAAAATATTGTTAGAGAAGTTAAAAAGATTGGTAATGATCTTAGTGATAATATAGTGGTCATTGCTCTTCTTGATAAAAAACCACCCAATTGGAAAACTTTGTGATAGGATGAGGCATAAACAAACAAAAATTTCTCTTGATGAATTGATGTCTTCTCTTAGGATTGAAAAAAATAACAGAGAGAGAAAAAAGAATCAGGTCGATCAAAATACTCCTAAAAGCCCCTCTGTTGTTAACCTTGTTGAGAATAATAATAATTTTAATAATAAACAAAGATTCAAGAATTTTAAGAAGTCCAATTTTTAGAAAAAAAATAGAATTTTAAGCCTAAGGAAAAATTAGTGAAGAATCGTCCTAACAAAGCAAGATGTTATGTTTGTGGTAAGCCAGGTCATTATGCAAAGAATTGCTTTAAGTGGATGGATATTGACCAACCATAGAACAATAAAAACAAAATTGTTCCTACATCCAAGTGAATATGGTGGTTTCTGAAGTTGGGACTTCTTCTGGGGCTTTGATGGGTTAGTGACTTATAATCCTGAATTAAACTTAATTGATATTTCAAGTGATTGGTGGTTAGATACAGGGGCTAATATACACGTGTGTTTGATCGATCTGTTTTTAATTCTTATCAGGCCAATAATGGTAGAACCGTGACATTAGGAAATTCAAGTGCTGCGAGAGTTTGGGGGAAGGACGAGTGGATTTACAGTTTACATCTGGAAAGGTCCTACCTCTACATAAAGTCCAATATGTTCCTACAATAAGAAGAAATTTAATAAGTGGATCGTTATTAAGTCAGTCTGGTTATAAACTTGTATTTGAATCTAATAAAGTTGTAATTTCTAGGTGTGGTTTGTTTGTAGGAAGAGGGTGTGTGTGTGAAGGTTTATTTAAGTTGAATGCTATTTTTTGAATGAAAATAATGTTTCTTCTATGCCTTCTTCTGATTCTAATATTTCACATGTCAATAATATTGAATTTGGTGATTTGTGGCATTCTAGACTTTGTCATGTGAACTATAAAACTATGAAAATAATGATGAATTTGAATTTCATTCCTCTAATGAAATTTAATATTAAGTCTCGATGTGAAACTTGTGTAGAAGCTAAATTACCTCGTCATTCATTTAAATCAATAAATAGGAATTCTGAAATTCTTGATCTTATCATATTGATATATGTGATTTAAATGGAGTATTAACTAGAAATGGTAAAAGATATTTTATTACTCTTATTGATGATAATACAAGATTTTGTATCACATATTTATTAAAAGAACAAAAGATGAGGCTATCGACAAAATTAAAGCTTATATAAACTTGGCTGAAAATCAAATTGGAAAAACAATTAAAAGAATTCGTTCCGACAGGAGAGATGAATATACTTTAATGAGTTAAATTTT
The DNA here is from genome assembly GCA_030737845.1 of Acorus calamus. NCBI lineage: Eukaryota > Viridiplantae > Streptophyta > Magnoliopsida > Acorales > Acoraceae > Acorus > Acorus calamus. Next base: position 19,932,115 of record CM060869.1, on the reverse strand, counting down.
TTTTTTGAAGAAAAAGGTATTATTCATGAGACTACAGCTCCTTATTCTGCATAATCTAATGGTATTGATGAAAGGAAAAATATAACACTTTTAGATGCTGTTAATTCAATGCTTTCTTATTCTGGTCTAGCACATAATATGTGGGGTGAAGCCCTATTAACTGCATGTTATATTTTAAATTTAATTCCTCCTAAAAATTCAAATGTTTCACCCTATGAATTGTGGTTCAAAAGAAAAGCAAATTTATATTACTTGAAAGTGTGGGGGTGTTTTGCTAAAGTCAAAATTCCTGTAAACAAAAAGAGAAAATTGGGTCTGAAAACTTTTGATGCTATTTTTGTTGGCTATGTTGAAAACAATGATGCAAATAAATTCCTTGTAATTAAATATGAAATTTCTGATATTTCTTTGAATACTATTGTAGAGGTTAGGGCTTTTGATGCTGTTTATTATGAAAATATTTTTCCTATGAAAAATAGAATACTTGAAAATGTTGCTGATGTTCCATCTTCTAGTATTTCCCATATTGATGTGCCTATGATTGAATATAATATTATTCCCTATAATGATAAGCCTAAGAGAATTAGAAAAGAAAAATCTTTTGGTGATGATTTTTATTTATATTTAATTGAGGATGATCCTTCTTTATATGATGAAGCCATGTTGTCTATTGATGCTAATTTTTGAAAAGAAGCCATTAATTCTGAAATAAATTCTATTATGAGTAATCATACTTGGATGTTAGTTGATTTACCTCCGGGTTGTAAAACAATCAGATGTAAATGGATTTTTAAGAAAAAATTAAAAGTTGATGGCTGAATTGACAAATTTAAGGCAATGTTAATGGCTAAAGGATATTCTCAAAGAAAAGATGTTGATTATTTTGATACGTATTCACCTGTTTCTAGACTTGTTACAATTAGAACTCTTGTTGCTTTGGCTTTCATTCATAATCTTGAAATCTACCAGATGGATGTTAAAACTGCATTTTTAAATGGTGATTTATAAGAAGAAATCTATATGGATCAACCTAAAGGTTTGTTGTAGCTGGACAAGAAAATAAAGTATGTAGACTTATTAAATCCTTGTATAGATTAAAGCAAGCTCCTAAACGGTGGATTGTTGTTTCCAATGGATTTATTATCAATGAATCGGATAAATGTGTCTATTGTAAATCTGTTGGTAATGATTATGTTATTCTTTGTCTTTATGTTGATGATATTCTTATATTTGGTTCCAACATGCATGTTATTAATGAGACCAAAACATTCTTGTCCAGTAAATTTGATATGAAAGATTTAGGCCAAGCTGATGTTATTTTGGGAATAAAATTGATAAGATCTTCCAGAGGGATTTCTCTGTCTCAATCTCATTATGTGTCAAAGATTTTTGAATAAATTTGATTATATGTATTGTAATCCAGTTTCAACACCTTTTTGTCCTAGAACTAAATTAATTAAGAACATGGGTGTTTCTGTTTCTCAATAAAGATATGCTCAAATTATTGAAAGTCTCATGTATTTGTCTAATAGTACTAGACCAGATTTATCATATGCTATGGGGGTTCTGAGTAGATTTACAAGTAACCCAAGTGAAGGTCATTGGTTTGCCTTAGAAAGAGTTTTTAAATACTTAAAATGCACTTCAGATTTAGGTCTTCTTTTTCCTGGCTTTCCTGCTATATTAAAAGGTTATTGTGATGCTAATTGGATTTCTGATTCAATTAAGACTATTTCAACTAGTGGATATGTATTCACTTTAGGAGGAGCTACTATTTCCTGGAAATCTGCAAAACAAACTATTATTGCAAGGTCTACTATGGAAGCTGCATTAATTGCTCTTGATATTGCTAGCTCTGAGGCTGATTGGTTAAAAAATTTATTATGTGATATTCCAATTGTGAGTAGACCAATTCCACCCATTTCCATGCATTATGACAGTCGGTCTGTTATTGATAAAGTTAAACAGATCACTATTAATGAAAAAAGAAGGCATATAAGTATTAGATAGAATTCTGTAAGAGATAAAATATTACATGGAGTGATATTTTAGAATTTATAAGATCTTTGAATAATCTTGCAGATCCATTCACAAAAGGACTAGCGAGTAGGTTAGTTCATATGTCATCGAGGGGGTGGGGCTTTTACCCAATAATGAGTTATCTTAAAAGATACCCAACCTCTGTGATTGGAGATCCCATGAAGGAGGTTCAATGTGGAATTTTATTAATGAGTGACCGGAGGAGCATAGAAAAAAAGCCTCTCCCTATGATGATCAATGCTCAACTATAATGGCGAAGGCTGAGTTCTATACTCTTAATGAGATCAAGGCCTAGAGTTATTTACTTAGTGAGGCAAGGTATGTTTGGTTACAGGTACCTTGGAGACCCACCTATGTGAGTGTGATCGTGGGACTGCGATCTATGGGAACCCGTGTAATCCCTAGAGCACTTATGAAATGAGATATTAGCGCACGGCCTATAGCGCTACTCTTAAGAAGAATCGAACCGTTAAGTCATGCTATGTTGTATGATTAGTCGAAGAGTGAGCTACAATGGCTTAGTTCAAGGTGAAATATCCACTACGGTCCATTTCATTCTAAGATTAATTTATACTATGTGGAAGTTCAAGTCCGAAAGACACTTCTACTTATGATATAGTAAAATTGTCAAATATCATTCCTTTCCTTTATTTTAAATTTGGATCATGTGGGGGATTGTTGGTTATACATATAATTTTTTATCCAAATTTAAATCTTTTTCTATGTTATGAAGAATCTATGAGATTTCAAATTTATGTAGAATTTGAAATTGAATAATTTTAATCATTCTTTCTATTTTAGTCATTGTGAGAATAATGACTTTTATTCTTCCTGTTCCTTTCATTTTAGCTTTTACATGATTTATTTGACAATTAATAAATTGTCCTTTCCATTCTAGCCGTTACAGGATTTAAATCTGAGAGGTTTAAATCAGACAATAATATATTGTCGTTTCCTTTTTTGGCTGTTGGAGAAATCAAACATATAATTTGATTTAGGCCATAATTAAATTACAATTGTGATTTGGATACAACCATTATGAGGTTGTCTATTTTCGTTACTAGCGTTATTTCCTTTTCTGTCTATAAATTTCCAATACCTTCTTTGATCTAGGACAAGGAAAAAATATTCTATCTGACCTCTATCTCTCCACCATTCCTTCTCTAAAAAAGTTCTATTTTGTTCCATCACTCTCCATTCTGGGCATTGACTGCAAAAAGGTTCAGTTCGAGGACTCCACCTGACGCACCTTAGGGAGTCGGAGAAATCGCGGGTGAAAGACATATCTCGGGAACAATTTATCGGTTGAACCCTGTGCAGAAAAGGGGGCAAATCTATTTCAAAGAAAGTCTCTCCTAGGCGCTTCTTCACCCAGGTGATTTCTTTCTAAACTCTTAGCTTAATTCTGATTTTTATTCTGGTTATTGGACTGCTTAGATAAATATAATTTGATTTTTCTCCAACACATAACATCATGTGTCATAATATTTCATTTTAAAGTTTATTTTAAAAGTGTCAAACAACACTTCAATATATCATAGAATTATGATTTTAAAGTATATATATCTTAAAGTAGAATAAACTGTCAAATTAAATAAATTCTACATGGCAAATGTTAAGAGGTAGCTACCATCCATATTATACATATATATCTGTAAAGCTGAAGATACTTTGATATTTTTTAAATACTTGTCGCTACAAAAATTTATTCAAAATACAAGTAACTCTATAAATATGCATTGTTTCATTATTATAAATCAATTTTTAAATAAAAAAATATATCATTATCTCGTTGAAAATCCAATGAAACATATACATCGTTAGACGATGAATATACATTGTTAATTTTTATTTACATTTACTGAAAATGGATTCATTCAACTCGAAATGCAGCGATATATACTTTTTATGAAAACATATACTTCATTTTGTGTGGTTTGCGTATTGAACTGTAAAAAGTACTGATTGTAACATTTTCCATTTTGTAATAGCTTATGCAAATATGAGTTTAATATGTTAGCGTGCATTTAGAAAAGACCACGGATACACTAAGAGTCAATTTGACGTTCATTCTCATTTTTATTCTACTAGAACACCCATAAAAATATATTTGCAATCCTTCATTTCTTAGTTCAATCTTAAACATTCGACCTAAAATTTTTCGTTCTACATAATGTATCAAAACTCGATTCATGTTAATGAGAAATTCTTTTTCTAATCCAATGTTAACAAAGTGAACCTAACGAGGTGGTAAAGTTACTTTTCCCTCTGGAGAGATTCAAGGATCGATCCCTGCTCCCATTCCAATAGGATATGAAAAATGTGTTCCCGTGGGCCTTGAGCCCTGTCATGTATAGACCCTTGTGGGCCTCTACAAAAAAAAGAAGTTAAGGAGAGAAGAACAATGGTAATAATAACACTAAGGGGGAAATTAGTAAAAAAGGAGCAATGTTTTTTTTTGGAGGGTAAAAAGGAGCAATGTTGTGTGCTCTGAAACAAATTTCCAAACAAATATTGTAAGGTGACACGACCATGAATAAATTATTTATGTCAATACGTATTGATGAGAATATTCAATTAAAAATTATCGATGGAAATCATATAAATGCTTTTTGATGACATGTAGTGTCATCTATTAAAGCATGTACTCAATGGATTTTGGATCCATTAGTACATATTGATACCAAATTTTTTTTTTGGTAAAGAGGCATGTGATTTTCAAAGTTGAATGGGTCATGTTTTTTTTTTTTATAAAGAAATTAAATGGGCGAAGGCAGGATATGGGACTTGCTTTACACATATTGATATAGTTTATTTTTTTTATTACTTCTTTTAAAGGGAAAGATGATGTTAACTGGGACAAGTGATTATTTGATTGAATTTGAAGTGATACTAGGATCACTTCCAAAGATTGAAAGTATATATCTTAAAGTATTATAAAGATAGAAATAAAATTTAGGGTTTTTTTTTAATTTATTTTTAACTCCCCTTAAATCATATGATTTAGTGATCGATCTCTATTTTGCTTTTAGTCCCCAAATTCATAGGATGTGTTCATTTTTAGTCTCTCCCAGGGACTAAAAAGAAAATAAAATAATTTAGGGATAAGTCTCTCCGAGGGACTAAAAAGAAACATATCTTATAAATCTGGGGACTAAAAGCAAAATATCAATAAGTGAGTGATCGATCACTAAATTCTATGGTTTATGGGAACTTAAAAATAAAAAACCCTAAAATTTATTGACAGATGGTAAGAAGACAAAGAGGTGAAATGCTGATATTCAATAAATAGTTATTTGATAGCTGCTTGTGATTTGATGTTAACCACCAGAGGGATAATAAACTAATCCTCAACATCATGGGATCTTTAATCAAGTATTCCAAGGCATTGTAGCCTTCATCTCCTATTGTGCGTGACACTGCAACAAAATAGGATTTCGATGACCGGCGAAAATCGTCACCAAAACCTTTATGTCTGTTACAAAAATCTATAATGATGTTCAAATGTGCGCCACGGCTGAACCAGTCACCATAATTGTTCATGACAGTCAAAGCTTGTTTGTCACCGTATATGGCACATGGTGACAGACACACCCATCACCATAGGTCTCCAATAGATAACAAACACAAATGTTTGTCATTATTAACTGACATTAAGTGACATGTGATGCATAAGTTTCAATGACGGTTGACACTTGACTGTTACCATAAGCCGATAAACAATGGATTGGTGGTCAATGTCAGTTACCTTTTGTAGACATTTAGTGACAGATTATCGCCGTCATGATTAAATATATGATTTCACTCCAAATTTTCTGTGACAGTCAATATTCATAGTTACTATATGCATATATCAATAATAAAACATTTTAATATAATAATTTATAAATAATTATTTTACTAAAAATAAAATTAGAACAAGCACAATCACAAATGAGAAAGTAAAATTAATAAAAAAAGTTCATATATAAGAGAATCACAACGACTCATTACATTTTTTCAATCAATATTGAATTACATTATTATAAAAGTTATAATATCTAAAAATATAATATCAACGTCCTTAAAGAATATTGTTCCTCTTCACTTTTGTTCAATTTATCTCCACATACAAAAATTCTTTATTAAATCAAAGCTGTTGTTTAAGTGAATATTATTATAATAAAATATTGATACACGCATTCACGTTTTACTCGATAGACTGGGATTGGGGCTCAAACGGGGATTCCGATGCCTTGTAACACCAATGAAGAGCTTTGGGAGGCCGAGAAAGTGTTCAGGAGGGCGGATGACAATAGCTTGGCCGTAGTGGTATCGCATGCCATCATCCTAGTGAGAGCACATACGATTTGGAAGACTAGAAACAATGCGATGTTCAATGGCGCATGCGTGTATCAAGAAAACATGTGAGAGATGTTCCAATGATACATGCGGGATTGGGGATGATATATAGCAAAGGCGGCGGCCGGATATACAATTTCAAAACGGGAGCTTACACATCGAGGGGTGATTGATTGGATGCACCTCCCGCTGATTAGATACTGCTGCTAACTCAGAGGTTGGGCGTCGAGAGCCATCTTGTATGCCTTTTCTATCTCTTTTTTTTATATATCATGTTTTGGTTCTATCTTGCCTCATTTTGGCGTTTGTAATTTGAATTCAATAATGAAATTGGGTAGTAAACATCTATTTTTTCTTCAAAAAATAATATAATATAAAATAAATGAAGAAAGTAGTGGTGAAGAAAAAATTATTGTTAACATGAAAGTGAGAAAAACACAGTCATCAACTCCTTTGACAAAAATATATGACCACAAGGTTATATTTTTTCGGGATGCCAATTAGGATTGTAATATATTCAAATGTTAGACCAGATTAGAATTGGAATAATACATGTTTATTAAAACTTATAAACGACAGATGATAGCTTTTAGCTTAAAATAAATAATTGTAAATTATTGTTAACATGAAAGAGAGAAAAACACAGTCATCAGCTCCTTTGACAAAAATATACGACCACAAGATTATATTTTTTCGAGAAGCCAATTAGGATTGTAATATATTCAAATGTTAGACCAGATTAGAATTGGAATAATACATGTTTATTAAAACTTATAAATGACAGATTATAGCTTTTAGCTTAAAATAAATAATTGTTGCATGTTTATTTAAACTTATTAGAACTTATTTAAGTTAAAAGTAATTCTAAAAAATCAGAATATCTAAGTTGGGTAAAGAGTGCTTTCAGATTATAGCTTATAGATTCTTTTTAAAATATTCTTTTGGACATTAATGCCCTTAACTTTTCTCACCAATGACCATACTATTGTAAAAGAATTATTTTGGACACTAATGACAAAATATATATTACAATATTACAATTGTAGAGTATTATATTTGAAAATGATTGTAGTGAATTTAATTTTTATTATGTTATACTAATTTGTCTTTTAAATATTCATAAAACTAATTTTTATAAATAGTACCACTTTATTTTATCAAACAAAAATTAAATTTAACTTCTACATTTGAAATGATACTTTTGACAATTAAACAGCAAAAAACTATTTTACAACTTATTTTAACAAACATCTACTACTGCTTATTCTCTGCTTTTTAACAGAACAAACACGTCTATTGCTTATTAGATAAGTTAAAATCGATTATTTATAAGGTACAATCTATAATTTGTAAATTAAAGCTACAATAAACATGACCAAAATACAATTGAAGAATAGGCAAAGAACTTGAGGTAAGGGTTATCATTTGGTCTAAAGCCCAGAAGCCCGATCCTATAGGGCCTAAACGCGGTCCGGGCCGGACCAACCTATTCAGGAGATGGCGAGGCTCAGGCCTCGCTTTGAGGCCAAGGCCCGCCCGAATTGAGCCCGTTCGGGCTAGCCCATAGGCACAATTATGAGAAGCCCCCAAAATAATTCTTGAAAAATGTTAAGACTAAGTCACTTATACCAATAAAAAATTAGACCACACATGATTAATTTTTTTTAAAAGTAAGTATATGCTTTAATAAAATATATATATTGTTCTATTTCAAGTTGAATGTACTCATTTTTAATAAGTATAAAGTTTTGTTTAACTAGATATATACATTATCTAACAAGATATATGCTTCACTGGATTCTAACTAGGTAAATAAAGCTGTATTTTGGACTGTAAAAAAAATTGAGTGTAACAACGCCTATTTTTTTGTGGGGCTTTGAGGTCCACCCATTGGCCAAGCCCAGCCTACCTGTTCAGGCCTAGGCCCATGGGTGTTTTGCTCTGGGCCAGCCTGGCTTGGGCTCGCTGGCCATAGGCCATACAGGCTCGTCGGGCCTGGGCCACAGCAAGGCCTGAGACCTGCTTTCATCAACCGGCCCAACTCATTGCCGATGCCTAACTTGAGGAGGGCAATAAGTTATGTTATGATTTGTTTGATTGGAAAAAAATTGGGCTTCCTCGTTGATAAACAATAGGGAAACAGATACCTTGTTCTCTCCCTAGATGACTTTCTACAACAGTTCTGCTACACAGGCCCCAGAATATAAGCCCCACTTATAGGCCCCATGATGTGTCAACTTTTTATTGGATGTCTGATTTAATTTTACAAAAGGGTAAAAAAGCAAAGGACTGAAGTACCCCTATTTATAAATCACACATTCTCACATGATTTCCTCCTATTTTTATGTTTTTGTGCTTCATCTTCCCAAACCTCTCGGAGAGCTAAAATCATATTTCAAAATCTAGGGTTTCCTAAAATGAAAATGTCATTCAAAATCGCTCCATCAATCCGTTTCCCTTCTGTCTAAATTTTTTTCAAAACCCTAAATCTCGATTGCTCACCAACAAACTCTTAATCTTCCATTTTTTTATCAATATCACTCCACCAATTTGTTTCCCTTCCGTCTAAAAAATTTTCAAAACCCTAAATCTCGACTGCCGGATCACAAACAAATTGTTAATCGTCAAATTTTCATCCAGTGGATTTAAATCCTGGCGAAAATAGGTACAAATTTTTTTTGTTGTTTATTGCCTCTTTTTAAAAATAAATCCATTGTGTATTTCATCGTTCTTCCGAGAAAAAAATTAAAAAAATTGAAGAACTGTTGACATACATTCATGTATTGTATTTCAGTTACATATGTGAATCGTAAAATATATGAGTAATACATTAAAAAAAGATTGATTAATGTAACTAACAATTATATTTATTTTCTTGGAATGTGTATTTATGTCCTGACGTAAATGGAATAGTGTTGTCAGGATTCCTTGTCAATCAGCAGAAAATGTAATTTACTTATTGTGTATGATTTGGACAGTAGCTTAAGGGCATAATGTAACTATGTTTGTGTGTCATATAAGTTCCTAAAAAATGTTGTGCAATTATAAGTTTGAGACAATATAACTAACTAATTGGTTAATATGATTAGGACAGATTCTAATATACACAATGTAACTATCTTTGTGTGAGCTTTCATATTCCCTATTAAGTTTTGCTATTGTATTTCATTAAAAGTTAGTTACCTTCAGATATATCAGTAAGGTTTCTGCATAGCCTTATAACATTTCAGATACAATTCTAAATGTAACCAACTAATTAAAAAATACATTATAACAGAAAAAAGGGAATATAACTCAAACAAAAATGTGAAAAATGTAACTGATAATAAAATATTAAACAACAACATGCCATATTCATCCTACAACATAAAAAACATTAAAAATATAAAATTCACAATTATCAGATTATGAAACTGTCAAAATTGACATCCAAAAAAAAATATTGAAAAAGAAATAAAATTGCATATATAAACAACATCAATCGGCACACCTGAATCAACCTCCATCGATGAAGAAAACCACAATGTTCAGTTTGTTTCTTTTTTCGATCAGATTAATTGATGCGAAAATCCTCTTGATGTGAATTCGGTTTCCATATTATATCAAATATCAATTCTGATTGGTTTCACAATGTTCTTCAGAAAAAAAATTGCCTCGTGAAAAAAATTTCGATTTGATAAATGAGTTTCAAGGTCGGCTGATTCAAAATGGAAAAAATCCGAAACAAAATCCTAATAATAATTTGCTAATCCTAACCGCCCATTGATTACGGTGGAGATTACTTAAAATCAAAACAGGGGTATTAAGGGTAATGTCACCAATGCCACCTCATGGGGCTTACATGGGGCCTATGAATCATTTTCCCTTTCTACAATGGAATCCGCATTTTTTTTTTATGTTTTGGGCTTAGCAATTTCAATGTGTGATTTGGATGAACCAAAGAGTGAACCAAACAGATAAAAAGAAACAAGAGAAACAAATTGAAACAAATATAATTTGAGATCACTTTAAAGGAAATGGAAGAATAGATGTGTCTGGCACCTACTTCCAAAAGTTGTTGAGCATGAACTGCTGTTAGCCTTGTAAAATCATTTGCTGCATCATGAAAAGAGATAAATGACAGTTCTACCAAGTCATGTTGTAGATTAGTTTCGTAATTGAAAAAAATAAATGACATGATCTATAGATAGTGATTTTGAGATATTACGCATGTAAAATGTTCATGATGTTGGAATTTTTTCCACCTCAATTAGAGAACGAAAGAAAAACACAAAATCACATGAGACAAAGATTTATGTGGTTTGACAATGATTACCTACATCCATGTTTTGTTAGAGAGAATTTATATTTTATTTTTCTGTATACAGTTTTTGTGTAATGGGGTTACAAATCTAGATCTCCATCTTAAACCCTAGTTTTGTCTCTCAATGATATGAGAAAATTTAACTCACAACCATCTAAAGGAGTATATATAGTCTAATACATAACCATGTGGTATACACAGTATGCAAAATTACACCATTTTCATTATCTATGAAAAAGTAGCTCGTCATAGCAATAGTAAAACACTTTGTGTCAGGTGTTCTATTAGTAATGGCATTGACGATCCATCAACATCATTGTGAGAGTGAATAACATTACCTTATATGTAGCAAATGAAGATTGGTGAATGATTCATTGAGCAACGATGAAAGTTGATTTGAATAGTAGGCGAGGCTGGGTATCGACGAGTATCAGTTGATGGGACAATCAACCCACCAGTCTTATTTTTTTCTCTTATGTGTGCCACGGTATTTAGTCAATTGTCCATTGGTGAATGATTTTACAAGAGCAGGCTTGAGCTTAAAATGCATAAGAAACTAAGAACCTACGACAGTCAAATCAAAAGGTGTGAGCTGATTCGATTTTTACACATTCATTTTAAGTAATCTAAACCCACACATGATTAGCTCTTCATTCATTGACTAAGGTAGCGTTAGAAAATCCGTTTGAATATGAGCTTTTCACTTCAAACTACTTTTGAAATTAGACATCCTTAAAGATTTAGAAACTCTCTCCATTTACCTACTGCTATTTTTACAAGCTGTAGTAAATAAACAAATAAATGAATCAAGTACCATCTCAATGTATTCATCTTCTTCATGACAGTGAGATCTTTGATGTCATAGTCATCAAATGATTTCTCCTAGTGTTGTCACAATCCATCCCCAGGCAATATTAGAAACAAGGAATCAATTAAACAAGATATTACATTACATCAATCAGGTTCAATACCCAAGTTTTTTTTATTGGCTTCGGCCATGACCCCTAGAAAATCATATACTTTTCATAGAACTGCAAATAGAAAATCAAATCAGGTGCATAATCCTTAAAGATAAACCAACTCAGAAAACAAAATTTATATATAGATGAAAATTAAAAGAAAAATTGAAAATGCCAATTGAAGTTTTTTTCACCTAATGTTGGGATTCCATGTCACCCAAAAAAACCTTTACTATAATATATGGATACTCAGTTCTCCTTACCAAAAAACATTTACTTTAATAGATAGATGCGTGATTTGCATTTCTTTGGTTCTTGTTGTCGGTATCAGATTTCAGAGGGTTGGGCCTCTCTTTTCCTTCGGTTTTGCGGTGGCATGTGTGGGGGTTCTTTGGAGAATTCAGGTCCAGTGCGCGCCTTGGCAGGCTTGATTGGATCGTCTCTCAAAGGGGGGAGGGCTTCCGTTCCTTGCTGAGGCGCCCGACAGCTCCTCAGGAGGATTCAGGGGTGTTTGTGATCGCCACTTGCTTTCTCAAAAAGCAATAAAAGTTGGGTTGGATTTGATCGCCTTCATGGGGGAGTTTGTGGGGTTTCTGCTCTAGGATTCGAGCATGCCGCACATAGAGATGAAAATGGGAATCATATTCTGCTTCAGGAACTTGCTAAATGAGGTTTGAAAGTCGGGGTGTAGGTGAGGGCTAACTAATGAGAGTTTAGTTGCCTGGTGTTTGGTTCAATTTGGGTAGAACGTGGGTAGGGAATGGTTTTAGTGTTTGGCAGAGGTTAAGCTAGGTTTAATATGGATTTTTGGAGAGTGGATTTGGAGAGTGATTTTGGGTAAGAAGTGGGTTTTCTACTCACAAATAAAACTCTCTCTCTCTCTCTCTCTCTCTCTCTAAGGTTCAAGTAGTAGATGTGGGCTTGAGTGGTGGTGGAATGTGAAGAAGGTGAATTGGTTGTGAATTGATGATGAAGATGTGTTAGAAATGCTTTAGACCCCCCTCTATTTATAGTAAAAAGGGGGGCAGGGGAATACTCAATGGACAATAGATCAATATAGAGAATAGGGTGCTTGATTTGACCTCCCATTATATCTTTGTTCTTCAGATAAGATCTAGGAGGGGGGCAACTAGTTGGTTTTAGCCGCCCAGTGAGGGGTGGCTGGTTAGGTTTAGTCGCCCCAATGATGGTCTGACAAACATCCCATCACTGACAAGTGGTGGCTTGAGTCGGTTGCTAGCATTGATCTGACTAAGATGGGGTGGCTAAAGGGCACAAACTGCCGCAATCATCAGTATTAAATGCTGCTTTATGTCCCATCCAGGGAAGCAGTTTGGGATCGGCTAGGGGGGGAGGGGCTAATTGAAACTAGCCGCTCAACTAGCCACCCAATATGGGGCGGCTACTTCCGCCCCTATCCAGTTTATTAGATTTTTCTAAGTGTGGGACTAGAGTTTCCGGTTTAGATTTTTCTATTAGATATCCAAATGTGGTCATTTCTAAATGTTACTTGAAGTAAATTTCTTTTCTTTGGACCGTCAAAATTGGGGTATCTACACTTGTGTCAATATTTGTACAACATTGTGATGATAAAAAACATTCACTAATTAGAATAACGATCATACACAACCATTTCAATTTTTTTTAATCCTTCTCACCGTTAGAGCTAACTACTCCTTGCACGAAAACATTAAAAGCATCATGATAGAGGATTAAATTACCTAATTATATTTTTTCACTATGCAGAATCCTGAAGTGTACCTTAGCTTACACAATGAAATATACTAATATAGCACCGTATTAAATTATATGTCTGTCGCTTGGCCCGTTAAGGGGCTTGTTGGATCGGGATAGCCAAGAGTCTCAAAAAGCCAATTGATTGGGTGAGGTAAGGGTGAGGTGGGTTCCCACACCATTGGTTTAGTCCCACATCACCTGATGGGAGAAGATACTTTGTGTCTTCATGTAAGCACATATCTTACACACCAAGATGCATTTTAAAGTTGTGAGTCCACTCAGGGGCAAAACAGACAATATTTCATTGTGAAAGCTAAACCTATATCTTATCTCGGAAGTGAACGGTACCGTTTCTAAATGTACAGATTGTAGCACGAATCAAATCTATGTGAATAACCTGCTAATTTTTTTCCTCTGAAAGCTGTATCCTTTGCTTCTTAATTAGTTCTTCCATTTTCTTCCATCACCTCTAATATGATTTGTGTGGAACTGATACATTGGAATATTGGGCATCTTCAAAGTTATTTCAAAGAGTACGCTTTGTTTTTCTTAAAAAAGAGTATGGAATGAAGTGGCCCCCAATCCTACTCCATTCTTTGCTTCACCAAAGCTATTGGTATAGCCTAATTCACCCACAAATAAAGGTGAATTTTCTCTTTATAAAGAATAGAATGGACGAGCTCCAAACCACAATACATTTCTCAACCCTTTCTCATAAGTGTGTGTGTGTGTAAGAGAGAGAGAGAGAGAGTGATGGCGATGATTTTGGACCCTCTTGTGTCTCGAATCGTTGATCTTGTCATCAATATGGCAAAAGAAGAGGTGACGATGGTACTCGACATCAACAAAGAACTCAAAAGGCTGGAGCAAAAGCTAAATATGATCAAAGTGTTCCTCAATGATGCACAAAAGAAGGGAGCCAAAGATAATGCTGTTGGTATCTGGCTCAACAAGTTGCGAGACATCATGTATGATGCCGACGACATCATCGACGAGTGTGAGACCAGAGCCGCCAAGCACATGGAGCTTCAACAAAAATCTGCTTCAGCGTATTCTATGGTACGCTGTTGTTATCCTTCATATCTCTCTTGTCTCCAAAGAATTGCATTCCACCTTGAAATTGGGAACAAGTTTAAGGGTGTCAATGCTAGGCTGGAATACATCTTTAAGGAGAAATATGAACTATTACTAACTCCATTGATTAGCCATGAGGATAATATAGTTTCAAGGGTAAACAGAGTAGTACTAAAGACATCTCCTGTATATTCAGAGTTTGATGTCGTCGGCATTGAAAATAATGTGAATATTCTAGTAGATATGTTATTAGATAAGAACAAACCAAAAAATATAATGTTTGCGATTACTGGTATGGGCGGGATTGGAAAGACTACTCTTTCTCAAGCGATCTATAACAATGAGAGAATTCAGAGTGAATTCGATGAGAAAATATGGTTGTGCTTATCCCAAAACTTTTCTGATGTTGATCTCATGAAACAATTCATCAAATCAGCTCGACGTAGCCATGGGGAAGCACAAGAGTGTGCTGAACTTGCCCCATTATTGGTGTCTTTGTTGACCTCTTGTATGATAGCTGATACTTTATATATATTTGCCGCGCCTCGGGGACGCCTGGGGCATGACAGTTACATGGTATATATTTGTTACAGTGAGTGGAGTGGGCCAACAAGAAGTAGAAGATGCGGCTGCGGTGGCGGTGGCGCAAGAACACCGTAGAGAGAAATATGGACGACGACGGCAGAGCAGTAAAGGGTGAGAGGGGGTGGTGGCCAGGTTCATTGCATCTGCACAGGTATAATTATTTATTTATTTATTTGGATGTAGGGTTTTAGATTTTCTCCATTTTAATTAAATTATACGTTGCTACAATACATCAGACGTCATGTAGGCTCCATTTGGAGAGAGTCAGACGCAGGTAAATAAAAACTAGATCGATTATCAAGGTGATCTCCCTTTTGATATTTGATTGGTTGTGTTTGATGTTGATTTTGTAGAGGAAGATTTGGAGATCTGTTATGAATTTGATATGGAACCATACAACGATTATAGAGGATTAGCAAATTTTGGCTTGGGAAATGGCGTGCTCTCTACTTCTCCTTATCTTAAGTATCTAATGCTTATTGAGATGTTTATATATATTTGATGGGTGTTGTGTCTTTACTGTTTACATGCTTGGGTGAATGGTTTTGTATCCTTGTTGCTTTTCAAAAACATGCTTGCTCATTGTAGGGCCAAAAATTGCACCTCCCTTTTAATGCTGTCATGTAGTGATAATCCCAATTAAATTGGGGTGATACAACATATATTTAAATTCATATTCAAATCTTAATTGATGTACATTGACTGAGTCCATGAATCTCCAGATTTGGAGTATTGCATAGATTCAGATCCAATCCTCCAAACCAATAGAGAGACATAGATACAAAAAGAAAATGTGGACAATCACAATTTTCTGTTCTTCTACAATTACTCTTTTTTGCAAGTCCCTCCTCGCAATACCGACCAGAGTCTCTCTTCTTTTGTGGTGTACTGACCCATTAAAATCGGACCCCTACAAATGGCGCCATCTATGGGAAGCGCGACGAAAAGCCTTCTCATCCTTTCAAACATCGGATTTAAGGATCGGTTTACGGGGAGAATGATTAGGGACATATCCACGTGAAAGATTTCTCATGCCTAACCCAATATTTGACCGTTATTATATTCAATATCTATTTTTTTATCTTGATATAATATCTATTGCTAACCTCATAATATATCTGATTCATCTCCTTTGTGGCAGATTTGGACAATCTGAAGAACGAAGCGATCAGACGAAATTTGGTAGCACCTTGAAAGGAAGAGTTCCTGGACCAAACAATAGGATCAACACCTGGCCACGCTGTCCATTTGCCATTCCCGAGCGAAACTAATGGGAATAAACCATGCCGATGCAGGTCCCCCTCGCAGCGCTGATTAGATCCGCTTCTCTTTTGTGATGCACCGATCCGTGAAAAATCAAACCCCTACACAATATTTTGGAAACAACTGTTCAAAAATGTATTCTTGAAAAATCTCCTATTTATCAAGCTTTCAAAAAAAGTTTTGCGTACTTTTATGCACATATAAGTCAAGAGCAACATCTTCATGTAATCACACCAGCAGATGATAATGTTTGGAATTAGCAGTTACATTACAGATCAATTTTTTTTTCACAGAAAATCTTCGACTAGTTGTCAAAGGCATTGCCCAACATGTCAAAAGGAATCATGACAAATCTTTAGAAGCTAAAATTGTGAATTTTCCCTGATCTCTTTTGCTGGTGCCACCATCTGTTATTGGTGAGGTAAATTTGATATTCACTTTTATATTTACTGAATGCATGTGTTAAGCTAGCATTATACATGAGGTGAAATTTTTTGTTAACCAAATATTTTTTAGGATAGTAAAGCGATGCAATTTGAGAGTTCACTTCTCAAGATGTTACTTGGTATATTGGTGCTTCAATTATGTTTAAATGGAAATCAAACATGCACATCACATGAGATAAATTAAGTTCACAATTCACATTAGTCTATCAATGAATCATTCAAATCAAATCATTCCTGAAATGCGTTAAAACTTCATCTGTTTGTTTGTTGTCAGACTCACATGATTGAAGAAAAAGAAGGGTAGTAAACATTCTGGTTCTCAGAGAAGTAAATAAGTCATATCTCCCAGACAAAAGCTTTAGTTAGTACCTAAATATATACGCCACACATAACCTTCATTATGCAGACTTTAGTGCTTCGTATTCATATGTTGTGAACTAATAAACCGCAACTATATAGAAGAAGTTGATCACTGATAAGCATATTATTTTCACATTTAAACCCCATAATTTATTTTTCTATTCCTAATTTTATGTGTAATAATGACTAATATTCAAAATTTATATGTTATTACAGGTAATTGAGATAAGTGATGATTATCAATGCAAGATACTCTATAAAGCATTTAAAGATATGAATGAGAATCAAGATCACTAAAGAAGATCCAAAATTATGTTGGAAAAAATTTGGTGAAGAGAGAATAAAAAATCAAATCAAATATTCTTCAAATCAATGTTGAAACTGTCCCATTGTTTTGAACATAACTTTTGCCTCAAGTATCATATTTTGGCCCAAGATATGACAATGGAAAGATATTTTTAAGATCTACAAATCTATATTTCATGAATATTTTACAATTCCACCATAGTAGGGGTCAAATATTCATCTATCAGATCTACAAATCAATGACGGGTGAAAGCTTTTACCTGTTAAATCTGTCAAAGATGCATATCAGGAAGGTTAATGGTCAATCTTGACCATTCAATTCATTGAAAATCAACGACTGAAATTCAAGGCTGAAGGCTATAAAAGGAACATATATAAAGCCAAGAAAGAGGAATCAAAAGAAGGGGGCAAAGGGACAACTGAAGGAGAAAGATTCAACAATTTTACTCTTTTTTTTCTTCATATTTTTGTATTTTATTAGATATGAATTTTTATATTAGTTTTTGTGTTTTTAGTTTCATAATTTTTTATAATATGGTTTATTTTATTTTTCTTTTATTTTGTTTGATCATGTCTAGCTAAATCTTCAACTATGATTGAAGATGAAACCATGCAATGCTAGTTTAGGATTTTATATTTAGATTTGAATTCTTTATATTGTTTGCTTTATTGAATATCAATCCCTCCTTCAATTCTCTTTTGAAACCTTTTATGTGAATTTCTTATTATCTTCTTCAAAAATCTCTTGTATTTGATTTGATAAAATTTACTTTGATTGAATTCTTTGATATTTTATGTTTTTCTTAACAAGTTGAATATTGAGTTGTAGATTTTATAAAGGGAAAGGAGATGGATCATTATATTGAGTTTTCATAAATCAAGGTTTTTAATAAAAAATTCATCTTCAAGGATCTCTCATTTAGGGTTTGATAGGGTATGCTTTGATTTAATCTTTTGATATCTTATTCTCTTCCTAATGTGTGAATATTGAGATGATTATTTTGATTTCGAATATGATTTTATGAAATAATATGATTTTAAACATTTATTTTCCGATTGATATTTGATTAACGTCAATATTGATTGAGTTATATGATGGATTTTAATATTTGAATATAATTCCTACATTGGTATTGCATGGTGGATTCTAAAACTTAGTTATCTTTTTATATTCATATTATCTTTTAAAATACATAATAATAATAAAAAAACTTCATCAACCTTTGATTCTAGTTCGATTAGTTAAATCAATAAATAATCTGATTTGAACAATTCTCTATGGGATCGACCCGTATTTGTTAGATCTATACTACTATAACGATATGTGCACTTGCGGTAATTAATAATAACTTAAAAATTCAATCAATCACCAATTCCTCACTTGACCATACTACTATTTCATTTGGACCACCCTCTTATAGATAATATTTATTGCTAACCACATAATATATCTAGTTGAACTCTTCTCTAGCTCATTTGGACGATCTGACGAAAGAAGAAAGGAAGAGATCCTGAACCAAACGATCGGATCAACGTCCGGCCATGATGTCCATCATCCCTCATGAATTTATAAAAAGGCCGGACTCCTTCGCTGCAAGAAACATCAATTAAGATGATTTTTTAGGTGCGGTACTCAACAACCTCCTGGTTCGGCTCATTAAGTCTTTTATACATGGAAATGACTTCCAAATATGTGGTTTTCAAAGATAACTTGAATAACATCACGAAAAGGTATGCAAAGAACTTTTGCTGCAAGTTCTTCCCAAGGTGAGAAGAAATCTATGAGGAAAGGTGGACAACCCAGGTTTTGGAATGGTTCAAATGGAAATCAAGCAGGCACATCACATGAGGTAAATTGAGTTCACAATTCACATTAGTCTATCAACGAATCATTCAAATCAAATCACTCCCTAACCCCCCGTTTGTGTAACGGAATAAGGTGGTATAAGGGTGGTATAAGGGTGGTATAAGAATGGATAGGAAAAACAGTTGTTTGTTTGAAGGGTATAACTTGGTATTACTATGCCAGTTTAAACGAGTATAAGAGAGTATAACAATTCTAAGCAACCCCTAGGATAAGCTATACTCACCTTATCTATTCCCATGGGCCCACATGTCAAATCAACTTTTTACACATCATCACATCAAATCACCTATCAACACCTCTTATACATCAATGGGCCCACATGTCAAATCAACTTTTTTACACTTTATTTATATTTTATTCTTTATCAAACAAACAACTCAACATTTATTCTTACGTTTTCCAATAAGAACAAAAAAAACACAACCAAACAGAAAATCATTTATTCTTGTAGATTTGTTATCTATACTGGCATAGTTATCTATCCAGAATAACTCAATTCCGCTATCCAAATGGGGGCTAAATGTATTAAAACTTTCTATGTTTGTGTGTTGTCATCCTCACCTGATTGAAGTAAAAAAAGAAGGGGTAGTCCACATTCTGCTTTTCAGAGAAGTAAGCAAGTCATTTCTTCTATACAAAAGCTTTAGTTGGTACTTCAATATATACTCCCGACATAACCTTTATTATGCAGACTTTAGTGGTTCACATTCATATGTTGTGAACTAATAAACTATAACCATACAGAAGAAGTTGATCACCAATTCCTCTTTCTTGACCATTTGGTTCAAAGGTAATTGAGACTAGTCATTGTCCATCGTGAGAGCTAGATATATATGGTACCATTATTAGGAAAACTTCGCGGGGTAAAGAGATATATTGGTTGTTCTCAAGGTCAATTTACTAAGGGGACGCACTCCAGCTTGGACTGGTTTTTCCTCCTTTAGCAAATGGTTTTGGAGTACAACCATTTTATTTTTTTTTATCAGTTGAACATTTTGTAAATGTTATGCCTCTTTTTGTAGATTCATTCTTGTTGTTAGGTCTGTGTCATTTAGAGTCCTAATTTCGATCGGAGTCGTTAAAATTTTGGTTTTTAACTACCTTCTGGGGTTTGAGGAATTTGATTGAAATATAACTACATATTATGGGTCCTGGTACTATTTGTATTGCCCATAAAATTTTCGTTGAATTCCAATAAAGTTTTTGGAATTATGCAGTTTAGATTTGGTATTCGGATTTGATTTTGTTAAAATCCAAGATGAAGAGGTAAAAATTCAATATTATTCTGAGATGTTCAGTTTTGTGCTAGCTTTCGCACAGAAGTAGAATTTGGTCAACTGGATTCGTATATCAAAAGTTATGGGTATTTTTCCGAGTATACCCCGAAGATGAGAAATCCAGGCAGCAGCCCTATAAGATATTTAACCTATATTTTGGAATAGCTGGAGAGGTTATTTGATCTAGGTATAAACATGAAAGTTGTAGATAATCTTCTTGGCTTTCTAATGGCGTTAGAATCATGCAATTCGGAGCTGTATTGAGGAAGTTATGGCCATTTAAGTGGAGGCTGTCCAGAGTTTTAAGTCTGAGGACAGTTTGGTCATTCACCCCACCTTTGCCTATTTAAATCCCCCAATGTGCACACCTGGGGCTCTCTTTTTTCCCTCTTTTGATCTGGTCCAGCCCCTTGTGCTTGATTTGGGTGGAGGAGGTGAAGGTGTTGGTGGATGGAGCACAAAAAGGTGAAAGAGTGTTGTTGTTGTGTTTTGTTTTCCTCCCTTCTTAATCCATTGTTCCTCAAGCTCCCCCTCATTGTTTTCCCCTCCCCTTTTGGACAGCAGCCCCCCAAGTGTTTGTTGAAATGCCCCAATGATGATGGTGATGGAGTGGAAGGAAGAGGAGGTGAAGGTGAGTTGTTGTGTGCATGAGTTGTGTTGGTGGTGTGTATTTCCTCCTCTCCTCCTTCTCTAATTCCTCTCGGCTTTCCCTCCTCTTCTCCTCTGATTTCAGCAAGAAGAAGAACTCCCAAGGCTGAAGGGTCGTAGTGGTGGTGGCGGTCGAGGTTGTGAAGGGCATGCTTACGAGCCCCTACACCTCCCCCTTCCCTCCCCCTCATATTTTGGTGAGTTTCCCTCTTCTTTTCTTTGGTTTTCATGCATGTATAGATGCTTGGGAGGGCATGCATGTGAGGTGTTTGGGTTTGGGTGCATGTAGGGGGCAAGGAAGGGAGTTTGGGGGCCTGGGCGCACGGGTTTGCAGGCACCCGGGTACGCGCGGAGCGCGCACTAGGGGTGCGTGGGAGCTTGCGCGGGGCTGCCCGGGTGTGCGCGCGCGTCTGCGTGCGTGTCTGCGCGCTGTCTGCGCATGGCGCGCGGGGCTGCCTGGGAGCACGCACGGGGCGCCCGGGGCTCCCCGGGGGTGCGTGCAGGGTTGCCCGGGGCCCGGTTTGGGTGTGCTATGGGCCGGCACGCTCGGGTGCGTGTTCGGAGGGCTCGGGCACGCGTGCATGCGTGCATACTTGCGTGCGTGCGAGCCCGTATGCGTGGATGTCTAAGCCTTAGGCATTCCTAATTGATTTTATGTGTTTGTATGTGATTTTACTCACCTCTTTTGGTACCCTTACTTTACAGACCTCGTTGGATGGGATGCGTGTCGATCCGGGTATTGGTGAGTGGTTTGATTCCAACCCTTCTGGGAGCGTTCGAGACACGCAGTCGTGCTTCGCGCTTCCATGGGGCTTTAATTGCACCCTGAATATGTTAGATATCATGCATGCTAGGTTGTATAGCTCATATATTGTGTAGAACCCCCTATTCTACCTTATACTTGCTTATACATTGTAAAGAATATGGCATGACTTATGTAGTTTTGTTTGAAATACTACCCCTATTGATTTGATATATCAAGCATGTTTAACTTGGGTTAACAACGGGGTACATGCATAATATTCCTTTTGGTTTAGGACTTGAGGGTGTGGTATAGTTGTTGCACCCATCTTGTTGAGGCAAAACTATGATCCGCTTCAGCAGAGGATGAGACATTCCCTCTCTCTCGCCCTCTCTCTTTTCGCGAACCGAGTGAGTAGATGTAGTTCCTACTTGACTCAGGTTTGCTTAGAATTATTGGTATGCACCTATTGTCGCGCAGATCGCGCTTAACCCTTCTCTTCTAGGTTGGTGTTATCCAACGTATGTTAGGTTGTAACTTGTGTGTTTGACTAGTTGATATCATGTATGCATGTTTAAGTAGGCCATCCTTGGGTAATTAATTGCATATTATGTATATGCCTATTTGGCCATGAGCCTTGCCTAATACATTTAGACAAGTGTATGACCTCTTATAGGGTCATACCATGGCATTGAGACTTAGAATAAAATGTTTTTCCCGTATCTGAGTTATGCGCCCTAGAGGGAATTCATGAGAATTCGTTGCGCTTATCGGTGTTTGATAACCGATGATGACGGATCCATAGGGATCGTATTCGCGTGTGTCGAGTGTTCTTCCCTTCGTCGGCTCCGAGTAGAGATTGCCCGGCGTAGTAAAGTCCAGCGGGGTGCTCCCAGATACTACTTATGACGCGTGTTGGTGTGCCCATACGACCGAGGTAGCGGTCATGGGAGGCTACCCAGTAGAGGTCAGAACCCTGTGAGGTGCTCCTAAGAACTATCCACGACGCTTGTTGGTGTGCCCATATAGTAGAGATAGGGACCTGAGAGGCTACCAGGTAGTAGAGGCCACACCGGGAGAGACTACCGGATGAAGAGCGGTGTAGAACAATCGACCTCTTCCCCAAGAGCCTATGTCACCCCGAGGAGGGGGAGGGGGTGAGGGTGAGGGTGTTGTGGGCCGGCGTTGGTTCGATCTGCCAGTTTATGCAATTTCCTAAAAGCCTAGGTCATCCTTAGGGAGGGTGAGGTGAGGGTATTGCTCCCAAAATCCTATGTCACCCGTCGGGGTGAGGGTATTGCTCCCAAAATCCTATGTCACCCGTCGGGGTGAGGGTGAGGGTGTTGGTGTGAGTGTGGTGGGCTCGAGTTGATACTCGACCCACCAGCTTGTTTAGTTAGTTTTCCCATGGGGTTCGCGTTGTGAACATGTAATGGTTCCTCCCAATATCGTCGTATACCGAGGCCCCGACGTTGAAGCTGCCCTGACAGAGGACTCCCACTTGTAGGTACTCCCGATGCATTCGGCGGATGTACTGATCATGGAAGTGTACCAGGTGAGGCTACATGACGGTGGACCACCAAACGATATTGCTAGCGTGAATCGTTCTCCCC
This sequence comes from Acorus calamus, assembly GCA_030737845.1. Taxonomy (NCBI): domain Eukaryota; kingdom Viridiplantae; phylum Streptophyta; class Magnoliopsida; order Acorales; family Acoraceae; genus Acorus; species Acorus calamus. The sequence goes on along the minus strand of CM060869.1, from coordinate 19,908,554 downwards.
TTCGCCGGATCCGTGTGGATGCTTCCTAGGTATGAGCCACCGTGGGTGGACCCCACCTGTAGGTACCATCGACGCGCTCGACAGTGCACTGACCGTGGCCAGCTCTAGGTAGAAGCTGCCCGGGAGAGTGCTATCGGATGACAAATTATTCTCCCCTTCGCCGGATCCGTGTGGATGCTTCCTAGGTACGAGCCACCCTGGGTGGACCCCCACCTGTAGGTACCATCGACGCGCTCGATAGTGTACTGACCGTGGCCGGCTCCAGATAGAGGCTGCCCGGGAGAGCGCTACCGGATGGCGGACGGTGTAGAACATCAAGTTTTGTCCTTCAAGTCCCTATACTCACCCCTGTGGGGGCTAGGGTGAGGGCGGGGTATAGTCGCACCGTCGGACGACCTTGTTACCTATTGGGTTTTTACCCATGTTTTTCCTTGAAAGAAAATTGCCTTAGTGGCAAATTGTTATGTTGATGTTTGGTTTCTGACCACTCACTGAGCTTGTAGCTCACCCTTCGCGTATTGTTTCTTTTACAGGGGCGTTGTTGGACGTGGAGCTGAATCTTCTTTGTGGCGTGGTCTTGCGTGCGTGGAAGCGTCCTGTCCGGCGGATTGGCGAGTGGGAGACTGTTAGCAGTCCTAGAGTCTTGTATATTTAAAAATCGTGCGTGTTGCGCCTGTTGTATTGTATTTGGCTAGACATGGCTCTCACAGGACAGTGATTGTGTATTCGGGTCTGTAATAATGTTTTTGATTTATAGACATATTGATATTTTTGTACTTCCGCATTTCAGTTAAGTTATCAGTTGTCATTGCTTCATTAGTCTTGTATATTATTTATTGGAGTCATTTGTTGACCTCTTATATGATAGTTGATGCTTATATATTTACCATGTCTCGGGGACGCCTGGGGCGTGACACTTGTACCTCTCTTTTGGTATAGCAATACAATTTTATCTCTTACCAAAAGAGAGCATCTGCATTACCTGTTGTAGTTTCTGTAGGGAGTCCATCTGCACTTTCTATTATACTTCCTATGTCACGTACTTGCATTTCATTTCTCTACCAAGACAGTTGTTTCTGTGCATCATGTCTATTCATATGATGTTGGAATGTATCAATTGATTTCATTATTTGTTTGGTTGCTGATTAATAAGAGTAATCCATTCTGAATTTGATGGCAAGCATGAATAAATAAATTTCTGAGGGTATGAAACACATATACTCTACAGAGAACTAAAATCTTTCAGTGAAACATGGTACACTTGAATAAAGAGAGAATTTATAAGGACTTTCTCAAATTTCTATGAGTGATTTGGAAGAACCAAAGAGTGAACCAAACAGATAAAAAGTAACAAGAGAAACAAATTGAAACAAATATAATTTGAGATCACTTTAAAGGAAATGGAAGAATAGATGTGTTTGGCACCCACTTCCAAAAGTTATTGAGCATGAACTGCTGTTAGCCTTGTAAAATTATTTGCTGCATCATGAAAAGAGATAAATGACAGTTCTACCAAGTCATGTTGTAGATTAGTTTCATAACTGAAAAGAAATAAATGACATGATCAATAAATAGTGATTTTAAGATATTATGCATGTAAAAAGTTGATGATGTTAAAAAAAATTTCCAACTCAAGTAGAGAACGAAAGAAAAACACAAAATCACATGAGACAAAGATTTATGTGGTTTGACAAAGATTACCTTAACTCACAACGCTAAATGAGTATATATAGTCTAATACATAACCACGTGTTGTACACAGTATATAGAATTACAGCATTTTCATTATCTACGAAAAATACTTGTGCACGCTGCCCACCCCACCAACGAGCTGATCACATAGTTTGACCTCTTTTTTCTTTCGTTGTGATAAATAATATTTTAACCATTAGAAATTCTGTTGTTGCAGTTCTACCTTGATTATCCACAAACTAGAATGCAAGACATAAACCTAACAAATAAGTCCTCGAATAGTTTGAGATTTCATTAATGCCTTGAAAAAGATACTGTCAACATAATTAACATCATGAAACATTCATGACATACTTACCCCTTAATATACTTGCCCATGGACGGTGGATCTAGAACTTTGAGATAGTGACTTGAACAGTTTGATCAATGACAAGAGCACAGCCAGTCGAAATGGTGATGAAAAAGTAGCTTGTCATAGAAATAGGGCAACACCTTGTGTCAGATGTTCTATTAGTAGTGGCATTGATGATCCATCAACATAATTGTGAGAGCGAATAACATTACCTTATATGTAGCAAACGAATATTGGTGAATGATCCGTCGAGCTGCGATGAATGTTGATTTGAACACCAGGCAAGGCTGGGTATTGACGAGTATTGTTTGATGGGACAATCAATCAGCCTGAATTTTTTTTTTCTCTTATGTGTGCCACAGTATTCAATCAATTGTCCATTGGTGAGTGATTTTACAAGAGCAGGCTTAAGCTTAAAATGCATAAGAAAGTAAGAACCTACATTCAAATCAAAAGGGGTGAGCTAATTCAATTTTTACACATTCATATTAAGTAATCTAACCCACAATGATTAGCTCTTCGCTCATTGACCAAGGTAGCATATGAAAATCCATTTGAATATGAGCATTTCACTTCAAACTACTTTTGAAATTAGATATCCTTAAAGATTCAGAAACTCTCTCAATTTACTTGCTGCTTTTTTTACAAGCTGTAGTAAATAAACAAATGAATGAATGAAGTACCATCTATTCATCTTCTGCATGATAGTGAGATCTTTGATGCCATAGTCATCAAATGATTTATCCTATTGTTGTCACAATCCATCTCCAGACAGTATTAGAAACAAGGAATCAATGAAATAAGTGATTACATTACATCAATCATGTTCAATACCCAAGTTTTTTTTATTGGCTTCAACCATGACCCCTAAAAAATCATATACTTTTTATAAAACTGCAAATAGAAAATCAAATCAGGTGCATAATCCTCAAATATAAACCAACTCAGAAAACAAAATTTATATATAGCTGAAAATTAAAACAAAAAATTAAAAATGCAAATTGAAGTTTTTTTCACCTAATGTTGGGCTTTACTATAATATAGGGATACTTAGTTCTCCTTACCAAAAAAAAAACATTTATTGTAATAGGTGGATGCAAAAAGTATTTCTTTTGGTCGATGTGTCAATATTTGTACAACATTGTGATGATAAAGAAACATTCACTAATTAGAATAACGATCATACACAACCTTTTTTTTTTTTTTTTTAATCCATCTTTCCTTTAGAGCTAACTGCCTCCTGCACAAAAACATTAAAAACATCACGATAGAGGATTAAATTACCTAATTACATTTTCTCACTATGCAAAATCCTGAAGTGTATCTTAGCTTACACAATGAAATATACTAATATAGCACCATATTAAACTATCTGTCTCACGCTTGGCCCGTTAAGGGGCTTGTTGGGCCCGGATAGCCAAGAGACTCAAAAAGCCCATTGATTGGGTGAGGTAAAGGTGAGGTGGGTTCCTACACCATGGGTTTTGTCCCACGTCACCTGATAGGAGAAGATACTTTGTATCTTTATGTAAGCACATCTCTTACACACCAAGATGCGTTTTAAAGTCGTGAGTCCACTCAGGGGCAAAACAGACAATATCTCATTGTGTAAGCTATACCTATATCTTATCTTGGAAGTGAACGATACCGTTTCTGAATGTATAGATTGTTGCACAAATCAAATCTATGTGAATAAGCTGTTAAAAATTTTTTCCTCTAAAAGTTGTATCCTTTGCTTCTTGATTAGATCTTCATTTTTCTTCCATCACATCTAATATGCTTTGTGTGGAACTGATACATTGGAAAATTAGGCATCTTTAAAGTCATTTTAAAGAGTATACTTATTTTTTCTTAAAAAACGTATCGAATGTAGTGGCCCCCAATCCCAAAGACATCTCTTGTATATTCATTGTTTGATGTCGTCGGCATTGAAAATAATGTGAATATTCTAGTAGATATGTTATTAGATAAGAACAAACCAAAAAATGCTATGTTTGCGATTACTGGTGTGGGCAGGACCGGAAAGACTACTCTTACTCAAGCGATCTATTACAATGAGAGAATTCAGATGATCCCAAAATGGAAATCAAGCAGGCACATCACTGTCGGAATGTAAAACTGGGGGTTCTGCGAACTTGGTCCTAGTCCGTCTCGCGACTGATCAGATCACCGCCTAGAGAGTTGTTTCTGAGCCGCTTGACTACTTCTCAGAAAAAACGGGTTTTGTTTGTGATCGTCATCTTCTTTCTCGAAAAGCAGGAAAAATTGGATCAGATTTGGTCACCTTCGTGGGGGAGTTTGTGGGGTCTCCACTTTGGGACACGGATATACCGTATGCAGAGGTGAAAAATAAGTATCATATACTACTACAGAAACTGACTAGAGGAGACTTGGTTCAAGTGAGGGTTGTCGGTGTGGGAAAAATTCGCGTCTGTGGGGGTTCTTCGGGGATTCGGATCCAGTGCATGCCTTGGCGGGCTCGACCAAATCATCTCTCATTAGGGTGGTAGGGTCTCGTTCGTGGTTGAGGCGCCCGACAACGGCTCAAGACTTTCTCGAAAAGCAGGAAAAATTGGGGGTAGATTTGATCGCCTTCGTGTGGGAGTTTGTGGGGTCTCCACTCTAAGATACGGATATACCGTACGCAGAGGTAGGATTCTCAATCGGAAGAACCGTTTCCCCAAATAAGGTGTCCCCAAGCGACTAAATCGCTCAAAAAGCTCCCTCGAGGAGATGTCGGATTTAGAAGACGCTGATGGGCCGCCGCTGCTATCACTATGAGAACACCAACACATAATGCACCGGTTGCTGCAGACTCTAAACAAAAGAATCCGCCGCTACAAAGAATACTTCACCACACTCCTCACCGATCTTGGGACTCTTCAAGTCCTAGACCTTCCTCCCCAAAGATGAAATACAACGGGGGATTTATTCCAGAAGAATGTCATGATATGCATCTTGATAAAAATCTCCTAGGACTAAGTTGTCTCCACTAGTCCTAAATTTTTCAAAAATCTCAAAAATACCAAAATCCTTAATTCAAATAATTATCTAAAAAATAACATATGTATCAATATATGCATTTTATTAATTCTTGAAACACGAATAGCATATTCATGCTATATTAATTATCACGGTGAAGAAATTAAATCATGCAACTTTATTCAACAAAAGTGCAATTTTATCAATATGAAGAAAATATCTAAATCATGCAAATTTATCAAAATATAAATGCATAGATGACACATAATATCACACAAATATGATTGGCATATGAAATTCAACATTATAGAGCAAAAGCTCATACGAAATAAATCGATAGGCCTACTTACCTCGAATGGACCATAGGTCTGGAGAATGAAGCCCACAACAAAAATTACAACCTAGATAAATCAAATAAATTATTAATCAAAACTTATAATTTAAGCCTACACTTAATTTCCCTAACCTTAATCGACAGGTATAAAATTTTTTATTCAATCAGCTAATCTTATCTCATATAAATCATACAAAAAAATATATAATAAAACCTAAGAAAAATATAATAGAACCTAAGAAGAGGATAAAATCCTATCAAATATATAATAGTCACTAAAAGACAAAATCAGAAAAGACAAAATACAGAAAAAGACAAAATCCAAAAAAAATTAAAATAATAATAAAATAACAAAAATTGATAAAATAATATGAAAACACACATTTTTCTCTATAATAATAAACTATTAATTAGTAAAAGTTGAAAACAAGTAAAACTTATCATCTTATGAATATGTATAAATCATAAACCTAGCTTTATTTAAAAAATTCAATTTTAATAATTGAACATAGATTTAATCTTTAAAATAAATAATAAAAAATACCTTATGTTTATCAAGAACTCAAAAATCCAAATATCTAACATAGATCTACTAATAATAACTAGTAGATCGAAACCCTAATTTTTTATAAAACATAAGAATCTAACAACATGATCAAAACCCAAAATCCCATAACATAAAAATATATTTAATTCTTAAAATAAATAATAAATCAAAACCCTATTTTTATTAAAAGCTCAAAGTCCAAATACCTAAGCGTGGATCTAATAAATAATAAGAAAATCAAAAGATAAAAAGAAAAGATATATTAAATACCCCTCTCTCTCTCTCTCTCTCTCCCGAACAGAAAATACGCCGCCTCACACCCCTATGTAAATATATATATTTGGATATCTAAACCTAACAAAAATTACAAAACGGCCCCCAGATTATTTCATATTTACAAATGGGTTCCTATCCGAATTACATATAGGTCCCTAGAGCATATTACAAGAAATTCACAATTCAAAACTGGATCCCTCAAAATCAATAACAATAAAATCTCAAATCTTAATCTTTTGAGCTCTAATATTTATGAGATTGCAACTATTTAAGATTTTGAAAACCTTCAAAAGAAAATGGAAAATGTTTTTAATATAAAAAATATATATTTAAAATTGAAAATTGATATTGGCCCATAAGGATAAACTAAATGGGCCGATAAAATTAAACATACAAAAGACACCAATTTTATTTAAATATCCTATTTATATATTTAAATCAAATATATAAATAAGAGAAAATGCACTAGTTTTACCCAAGCATAACTACACATAAATTTATAATATGGCTTGACTCCTTTACTATAGGAATCATCAATCGAGAAGATTTTTCAGGTGTTGTACTCAACAACCTCCTAGTTCGGCTCGTTAAGTCTTCTATACCTGGAAATGACTTTCAGATATGGGATTTTCAAAGATAACTTAAATAACATCACAAAAATGATTGCTAAGAACTTGGCTGCAAGTTCTCCCCAAGGCGAGAAGAACTCTCCGAGGAAAGGTGGACAACCCACGGTTTTGAATGGTTCAAAGTTAATTGAGACTAATCATTGTCCATCGAGAGAGCCAGATATAATGGTGCCATAATCAGGAAAACATAGCCAGATATAATGGTTGTTCTCAAGGTCAATTTACTAAAGGGATTGTTTATTGCAAGTAGGTTTTGAAACAATATGAATCAGAGGGGACTTAACGACCAGAGTATGAACATGGAGAGCTTGCATGGATGATGATTGATTGCATGTTTGTTAAAAATAGGAGTTACTGGTGTTAGAATAGTGATAGAGGGAGACATGGTTTAATTGTAAGATGGGTCTAGATTGAGTGATGATTGATTGCGTGTTTGTTAAACATTTATATTATATTATTAGATATTTATAATGGTTCTCCATACTAAATGAAATAGAAATTGAGACATGATAAAAAAAAATATGCCATATAAAATGAATTGATTCTGCATCTTTTCTGCCTTTGTCCCATAACAAAGGCAACTCTCATGCACATTGTTGTACAGCTTGAACTTCTATTAGCTTCTCTACTAGAACTGCAATTACTTGATCTAACTCTCTCGCAAGTTCTTGTCAAGCTTCAACCTTAGTTAGCCTCTCCTCTGTAGTTGGAATTCTTGGCAACAAGGGTGATTCCTCGATTGGAGCATATCGTTCTCTTCCAGAGCTACTGGTACTGTGCTTTTGCCATTCAAAATACTTACATCCGTTGATGTCATTCTTGGACTAGTTGGAAATACATAGTAATTAACAAATGAAATAAAAATATGGGCTACTGAAAATGGAATAATCAAAACCAATATATACCTTTCTAATCAGACAACCCCAAAACCATTCCCTGGATTAGATTCAGTTCATGATTGTTTTAAAATCACATTTTTCCACAATAACAGTTTTTTGGGATGTAGATCCATGAGAGGACGTTGTATTGGAATGTTCCATATACACAGTTGAAGATTGATGGAACATCATTTTCAAAAGCACAAAACATATAACTTAATCTAGCATGTATTCATAAGAGGTTATTTTCAGTTGTTTATAATCTAGCATCTACACGGTGAGTATTGCATTTGATGGACAACAAGGTTAATTATGATCAGCTTGCATTAGAAACTGATTTTGTTGGCAACTCTTCAGTTTCTAGGATATATGGTTTGAATTTATTTATTTTTTGTGAATTGGTCTAGGATGGGGGAGAAGCTTTAATTTTGATGCTACAAATAATTCCTTGTTTCAATTGAATTGGTTGTGTTTTACTTGATCATCTACAAACTTGTTTGAGAATTAGAAGTGATAGATTGTCTCAGACAATCATGGGGTCCTTCCAAGAAATAGAAGTGATTGGTTGTCTAGACAATCATGGACTCCTATGGGAAGCAATGAAGCCATTACAGGGGATCAATACCAAGTCAGAGAAAACTTCATAAAGAGTTTTCTATCCATACATTATGATTTTGTGTTCCAAATTACCATGTGGATTGGGTATATAGATCATCTAATCAATCTCAGAAAATTGAAACCAAAACCCTAGATTTCAAAATAAAGACATACAGAGACAACATTATTATTTTAAAACCCTAGAAACCAAAAATATCAAGAAAGCAGATTTCAAAACCCTAAATTTGAAACAAATTTTAAAACAAGAAAAAACAAACATGCAAAACCCAAGATTTTAAAACATAACTGTATAAATTTGAAGAAAAAAAATATTTTAACATCCAACATTTCAAAAACCCTTTTAACATCCAACATTTCAAAGACCCGAAGAACACATATATATAAAAAAAGGACATACATGGGCGGAGCCATGAGTAGGTCAAAATCAATTTTTATTTTATTTTAATTTATTTTAGAGAAGTTATAAAACTCATTTTACTGTGAGTGGACTATTAATCTCTTGCATATTAGATGATTCTCTATATTGAAAAGAGTTTGATAAAAGAAATATAGATCCAAATTTGATAACAAGTGATTTTTATTATTTGAAACATTGTAGGGCTCAATTTTAATAGGAAATATTAGGGTGTCATGTGGATAGTCTGTACAATTTTTAAAATTAGAAAACATCATTTAATGAAATATATATTTTAATAAAAAAATGTATATTACTTTATTTCTAATTTTTAACATATTTTTAACAAATGTAATTTTTTTATCGAGGTATATACTAGCCTAAGGAGGTACACACCCCTCTGAATAGCTAATGAGATATGCAGGATTGCATTTGGGGCCAACCACAGACTGCGTGTAACAATGCTCGATTTAATAGTGTCATTTTATTATATATATTTTGGGTGTATATATATATATTTTACTAGATGTATAATGTTTAGTATGAATATGAGCTTGTTTAATTTATATACATTTTAAATTTTGTAATTTTTTTTAACATGGATTAAAATTTTACTATATTTTAACTTAGCCCATCCTAAATAAAGTGCTGGCTCCACCCCTGATGACATACCAATGCCAATAGACATCGCGAATCCATCAAACAAAAAGATCCAAAGAACACAAGAACCTACATTCATTAAATAAAAACAAAAAATGCCAAGAAAGTTTTCAAAACCCTAGATTTTTTAGAGAGAGGGGGGAGTTCGTACCTCACGATCTGAAGGGGTGCTACAGGGGGGTCGTAGGTGGAGCCGGTGGAGGTGCTGCACGGGGGCAGAGGAGGTGCTGCAAAGGGTGTGTCGCAAGGGGTTCTTCAATTTTGGGGAGATAGATCGAAGAGATGAGAGAGGGAGATAGAGATTTAGGGATTTCAGGGATGTGTAGAAGAGGAGAGAAAGAAGCCCCTGTTTTTTTTTTTCGATTTTGACTTCCTTGGTCACCGGGTGCATCCGATAGATTTTTTTTAGTGAAACAATCCCCACCATTTGATGCGATAGACCCAGATCGAACGACCCCTATTTAATACCTGATCACTTCCCTATATATTGTAGCTTGTAATATGTTTTGAGGTCTTTGGGAATAGTTTCACATTGGAAGTAAGAAATGTTTTTTCACTTCATATATTAAGTCAATCATTGAGTGGTGTCTTAAAAAAGACAAAAATGACAATTGTCTATAGACGCGTAAGCATGTGGTGTGAGCACATTTTAATGAATTATTACCTGATTATTTTTTTATTGATTTTTCTTTTTGAATTTTGTAAATTTACTAATAGACACCTCACTCAGAATAACTGAAGTTTTGAAAAGTTGCAAAGACAACCCCTCAAGACTTATATAAGTCTATTCATTGAACAGATTTGATCAATTCAAAACAGTTTCACATAGTATAATGAAAAATCTTCAGAGTTACTATCTGCAGATTTTCAAAATTTTATCGTATCTTGAAATTGTTTTGTCTAAATCCTCTAGCAAACTTAGTATTGAGTGGGGATAAATAATACTTCAAGGAAAATGGTTATTTTTGCTTTCAAACTCTAGTTATATGTTCCCTAACTTCTTTTAGGCTCCATTCGGTGGAGGGTTACGCAGTGGTGGAGTCGGCGGACGCCCACAGGGTCACAAATGGGTATTTCTCGCATTAGCTGACTCCTTGAAACGATGCTTCCCCCCCCCACCGCCCCCCCCCCCCCCCCCCCGAGTTTTGCCCACCGCGGACACCCCCAATGTGCTCCCAAACAGAGCCTGTATATGGTCACGGTTCGATGTGAATGCATCATGTAATCATTCTTCTTCAACTTTTTCTAATTAGATAGAAGCTTCTAGGGTGTCTAGCATAGGTGCTCCTCTGGCATCTTTTTCAGTGGTGGACTCAAGATTTTCTAAAGGGGAAGCTTGGAAAAAGTTAAATATACAAAGTATTTTTTATATATAATTAAACAAAAATATTCATAAAAATCTATTATATCTTTTCAACCCTTTTCACTTTAATTTGATGAGAGAAACACTTCATATGGATATTAAAAATATTTAGTTATGAGAAAAGGAACCAGCTCTCTTTACATTTTTTTTCTATACAGGTTCCCTGTGTATACTTGAATAATTTGAGGTGTATTGTAATGATCGTTTTCCGGCCCGATAAACGTAGTCCATTTTCCATAACAACAAACTACTAATTAATTATTTTATTTTAGTATTATAGTGTTTGTTATTTTTAAACATTGACATCATGATATTCTAATAAGATTTTAATAAACCCATTTGCTTTATGTGCTAGATTTTTTTTCATTGAAATTATAGTCAAAAGCGCTGTTACACACATTCTCGACTCCCTACTGCAATCTCCACACTCTTCAGCGCGAGATTATGCCTTGAAGAGGACTCGAACCTCCACCTCCACACTCTGTAACACGAGATTTTTAGTCTCGCACTCTCGCATGTACTATTTCACCATCAAGGCATCTTGAAAATGATTCGTATTCCATGAATATGATATCTATCTAGTGGGATATATGGAATATATGACAAAGGCAGAGTGATAGTTTTTCAATGAAATATTTATCTTGTTAGATGATATTGACAAAGGCAGAGTGATAGTTTTTCAATGAAATATTTATCTCGTTAGATGATATTTATACATCGTCGGAAATTGTTCATATTTACTAAAAGTAGATTTGTATAATTAATTGATGTGTATTATTTGTGATTATAATTACTCATTGAATGAGGTATATAAATTATTTTTAAAAAAATCAAGGACTCAGGTGGGCTACATCTAAGGAAAAATCGATATAACTCTTTAGAAACTTATGAAAATTAAAAAAGATCCCCCTAAAATCAATAAATCCCCTTAGATCTCCATTTTTTTGTCTTGGGTAACGGTTTCACTCCCCAGTTAGCATTCTATAAGTGCAAGGAGCATATTCTAAGAATATTTCATTTAGTTAATGGAATCTTGGAAAATAGTTTTCAAATAAGTCATTGAGAAACTAATAAGATATAAATTAGTCATTATTTTATGACCGAAATACCTTTCAAATGTGACAATACAGAGAACGCATTTATCACCTAGCCTCCTATGGTATGAATATTATGTATTTTTATTATAAAAATATATATTTGAAATCTTATCTAAAAAATTATTTATATGTGCAATAAAAATTTAATTTAATGAGATTTAGTGAATATGTAATATAGATTCTTTTTTTAATTAATTTTAATTAACTTTTTAGAGCATCTGATTTTATATAAAAAAAATTATAATATATAATCTATGTAAATCTTAAGATTAAGAGAAGAGATAACTGCTTAGGATAATAAAATATTTTAATAAATTCATTATCTGATCTTCATAAGTTTCTAGTTCTATTTTTCTCAAGAAAGAAATAAGTTTTAAAAGGGTATTAAAGTAATTTATCATGTGTGGTTAAAGTGAATTATATATTATGAGATGGACTAAAATAGATATTGCTTAATAAGATAGTGACTTGAAAGAATTTATAGATTTTGTATGAACCCTTTTTTTATTTTTATAAGTTTTTAAAAAGCTACATCGATTTTTCCCATGCATCTAGCATTTTTCCATCATCAATCACAAACATCTTTACAAAATGTTTTAATGAATCTTCAATTATCATATTATTTTATTAAACTGCATTAAACATTAAATTTAATTGCATTCATCAAACAATTTTTTTTTTTTGTCTAATCAACAACAAATTAATACACCTATACACATACAAGGGTTTGGCCTCTTTATTATGTGGGTCCGCCCCTGATCTTTATCCTCTCCAGCGCTAAATGTCACGTTCACTCGAGCTCGAAGAATTTTTGTTTTTTTAAAGTTCAATTTAATTTTGCAGGAGACCTACCAATCGAATTGCGGCCCCATCGAGGAGAATGAAAAATAGAGGTACAACAAGACCAGCTAAACTGCTAAAGTGGCAAAAAGAGAGTCGTCGTTGAACGTTTATGTTACCAAAAAAACAGCCTTCACCATTCCCCATGTGACGCCGCCGTGCGTTCCAAAAATTTACAAAATCTGCCTTCTTCCAATTGCAAACCAATGTTATAATTTTCTTGCACTCGGCGTTTAAGCTTTGCTACACATTTGTTTATGGGTTAATTGTCCAAATACCTTTGCAGTCAACCCTCTATTATTCTTGTGTTTTTATTTTTATAAAAAAAAAATTATGTAGTCCTGCAGCAAACATCTAATTTTTTTTTCAATAATGATTTTTGGACCTTATCCCAAATCTCATGAGGTGGTAAGATTGAATTACTCATTTTACCATTCTTATTTAAATTTAAATCTCGAGGTGGTTACGATTTGGGATATTTACTCTCTTTTTAGAGCAATCAATTCAATTGGATAGAAAAAAAATTAAGATTTAATTCAGATTTCTGGAGGTAAAAATTGTGCTATGAGACGTGTTAAGATAAGACAGACATGGGCCGTCTGACTTAGGGCCCACGAGACCCGGTCCAAGGCAGGAGACCTCATGATGAACTTCTCTAGGTGGACGAACTTCCCTCGGTGCTATGGGCGTATCGTACTACGACAGGAAGAGCCACAGGAGAGACTCCATTCTCTCTGGCCTTTGGCATTGAGGCGGTGATTCCCAAAGAGCTCGGCATCCCAACCTTTTGGATCAAGAACTTTTGAGCCTCAGGCTAATGAAGAAGTTCTCGCATCTGAACTAGACCTGAGAAACGAGAGGAGGGTGGCGGCCTCCATCAGAATGGCAAATTACCGGAATCAGATTGCTCGAAGCTACAACAAAAGGGTTTCACGATGAAGCTTTCGTATCGGAGACTTGGTCCTTCAAGAGGCATTCCCCGAATCCCGAAAACGATCTGATGGTAAGCTCGGACCCAGTTGAGAGGGACCATACAAGGTCGTCAGACTGGGTCCCAAAGGAGCTTATTATCTGGAACGAATGAATGGAGAAGCACTCATAAGACCTCGCAATGTAATGCATTTGAAAAAGTACTACTTTTGAAATAAAAAAATTTCACTTCATTTCAATTCATTATCAATATGTTATGTTAATGAACGCCCGTTCGAGGTCACGCATGAACAAGTTTCAAATAAAACATTCTTAAGAGAGGTCGCGAGAACAACACTCTCAACAAGAAGGTTGCACTCCAAAGAGGTCGCGAGCATAACACTCTACAGAGGTTGCGCGTTGAACCAGTTCAGATCGATCGGATGACCACTCTTTGTAAGAGGTCGCGCGGGGGACTCCCCATCCATTGATAAGCACTCAAGTAAAAGGCTTGCAAAAGTGAGGCACATAGGTTACACTAACGAGGTGAGTAAATGGCGGAGCCTGGAAGGAGGTCTTGGTCCTTCGTTTTGTAGGAAGCGACAACCTTGACCTCTTCCTAGAAAGAGATTTGGCCTTGGAGGCGGCGGATTGCTCGGCCGCTTCTTTGGCAACTCTAGGAGATGAAGCAGAAGGAACATCGACTCCTGAGGACGAACCAGCAGCCTTTGAGAAGGAACCCGAAGCTCTAGGGGTAGGGAAGTTAAGGATTTTGCAGAAATCCTTTTCCTTCAGCTCTTGGGCCTTGACAATCTGATCAAGCTTCAGCACTGACAGAGCCGGGGCTAGTTTCTCCAACTCGTCTATGAACGGCGCAAAAAGATTGTCAGCCTAATACAAGAGAGAAAACAAAAATTCGTTCACTCTTATGCTTACCCTGCTTTGCAGGATGAAACTGGCATGGGATCACCACACTCCCATCCACTACGGGAGCAAGAAGCACCCAAGGGCCGATCAGTTGTACAAGATACTCATCCTGTCATTCACTTTCAGAAAAGAAAAGTTTCTCCACAAGAGGGATAGCGCCAGGTCTCGCTCGCTGATAGTATGCATGCTCTGTTTTTCTCAGATCATACAAGTGGTAGATGTCGTCTACCCTAAGTTCGAGCTGCAGCTCGCGATTGATCGTGATAACTCACATCAACACCCTCAACAAGTTAGGAGAACATTGTAATAGGTGAAGCTTGAATTATCACATGAAGTCCATGATCAATTCAGGGAGAGGGAAAGAGAGAGAGCTTCTAAGCATCTGAGAAGGATACATGAAAAGCCTATCAGGACCGACATCTTTCAGATTGTTTATGGACCAAAAGGGTGTCGGGGTGATAATGATGGGGTCTGGGATGGACAGGGAGGTCTACAGCCTCTAGACAATATCCATCGAAATGGTTGAAAACGAGAAAAAGAGCTTGAAATCGAAAAGGAGGTATATTCTTTTTAAGATTTTATGTCTATTACTTTTTAAGTGAAGGTCATTATATGGAAGGGGAACTTCTCCTCGAGAAACCCCCGTAATCATGACGAAGGAGCGTGAAAATCGAGACCGTGGAAAGATTTACTGTTGAAATTTTATGCGAAGGATGAGGTACAGCTGGCACAAAAGACGAGGCAACAGTTTCAAACACGTGGCAAGCTATTAATTATAACTTTCTTACGTGACATGGAGAAAAGATGGTTCGAAGGCTTTCACGAACAAACATTCACGATCGCGAGTTTTGTTCGTGACTTCTATTTACAAGTTCTGATCGCGAATTCTATTCATTATTTTTGTTCAAGAGTTCTATTTGAGGATTCTGTTCGCGAATCCTGTCCGTGGACATTTATAAAGACGACTAGGTGCCTCTACTCGATATACATATTTAGGGGTGCCCTAGCTCTTGAAGCTTCATACAATGTGGAGAAACAGATATACGAGCAGATAAAATACGAACAAGGTTCAGCAAAAAAATAATTTTTATTCATTTAATGGATAAAGGTTACACAAAAAAATATATATACAACATGTGTTCAATCCTCTGTTCTATCTTTTGCTCTATCTTTCCCTCGAAGTCTCCTCTCCCATACAGCATAAAGAAGCGTGGGTAGCATCTCGTTGCTCATCTGTCAAAAATCACATGAATGGTCAGAGTAGCCTAGGCGATAGCTGCTAATGAAGTCCCAAAGGTGCTCTGCTTCATCACCTTCAAAACTTCACGGAGTGACCAAACTAATGATCTATGGAGAGGGCAGCGGCACGAGCTAAGGCTTGCAAGTTGCTCAAGTGACCACCAGGAGGGAGGAGGACCCTGTGCAAGCGGTCCTCAGGTGTAGGAGCAGCATTTGCCCCAATATCTGAGTTCACTGGCAGCACTGTTGGTGAGGGGTCAACCTCCATACCACTAGGGAAAAGAGCAATACCCCTACTAGAAGCAGGTGCTGAAGAAGAAGAAGCTGATCAGAGAATCCCGAGGAGACAGGCGACCAGATCTTTGACTCCCGAAAGGGGAGGGATGCGACCTGATTTTTCATATCTCCTGCTCTCTCGACAAATCAAAAGAGCATGAGAGGGGGCATCTGTGGAGGTAAAAATCTGCGCTAGGACATCTAACTTAGGGCCTACGAGAACCGGTCCAAGACAGGTGACGTCATGATGACATCACCAAGTGCGTAGGCACGACTAGACTAAAGGATCTAGTCGGACGGTCGAACACTTCGTGAGAGAATGTCACCTCGAGTAGTCTAAGGCACGACCAGACTCCAGGTTTGGTCGGTCTACCTTACTTCTCTAGAACGAGTAGTCTAAGACATGACCAGATGCCAGGTCTGGTTGGTCGACCTGACTCCTTGCAGGCATACTCGAAAACGTAACGCACGGGCGAGTACACCAAGAGACCTCGAGCAGATGGAGAAATGGTCAGAAGATCACTAACGTCTGTAGCCACCACGTTGGCACTTAAGCCCACTACCAGCAGAACATGGGTAATCAAGGGCCAACGTGGGGTGTAATTACGAAGGATGTTTCCCTAAAAAAAAACACTAAGCATTTAGTGGCATGACGGTTACAAGGGCATTTCTAAAACTATGTTAGCCTTGATCCCCCAGGGGCACGTAGGCAGCCTATAAAGAGGTTACGAGCCAGCACTCTACATGCATATTCACTTTTACAATTAAGTTTAATCCAAGTTTAAGCTTCTTCCTTCCTCCAAAAAATCTTCACCCAATCTCCACAGAAAATCATTTGAAGTTTCAATCCCAAATTACAAATTTAATTGTAGGCGTAAAATATCCATCTAATATGCTTTGTGTGGAATTGATACAAATTTAACTATATGTCGTCATCCTCTGAAAGTTGTATCCTTTGCTTCTTAATTAGATCTTCATTTTTCTTCCATCACCTCTAATATGCTTTTTGTGGAACTAATACATTGGAATATTGGGCATCTTCAAAGTTATTTCAAAGAGTACGCTTTGTTTTTCTTAAAAAAGAGCATGGAATGAAGTGGCCCCAATCCTACTCCATTCTTTGCTTCACCAAAGATATTGGTATAGCCTAATTCACCCACAAATGAAGGTGAATTTGCTCTTTATAAAGCATTGAATGGAGGAGCTCCAAACCACAATACATTTCTCAACCCTTTCTAATAGTGTGTGTGTTTGTGAGAGAGAGAGAGAGAGAGAGAGAGAGAGATGATGATTTTGGACCCTCTCATGTCTCGAATCATCGATATTGTCATCAATATGGCAAAAGAAGAGGTGACGATGGTACTCGGCATCAACAAAGAAATCAAAAGGCTGGAGCAAAAGCTAAACATGATCAAACTGTTCCTCAATGATGCACAAAAGAAGGGGGCCAATGATAATGCTATTGGTATCTGGCTCAACAACCTGCGAGACATCATGTATGATGCCGATGACATCATCGACGAGTGTGAGACCAGAGCTGCCAAGCACATGGAGCTTCAACAAAAATATGCTTCAGCGTATTCTATGGTACGTTGTTGTTATCCTTCACATCTCTCTTGTTTCCAAAAAATTGCATTCCACCTTGAAATTGGGAACAAGATTAAGGGTGTCAATGCTAGGCTGGAACACATCCTTAAGGAGAAATCTTTACTATCACTAAATCGATTTATTAGCCATGAGGACAGTAGAAGTTCAAGGGAAAACAGAGTAATCCCAAAGACATCTCCTGTATATTCAGAGTTTGATGTCGTTGGCATTGAAAATAATGTGAATATTCTAGTAGATAAGTTACTAGATAAGAACAAAGAAAAAAATGCTGTGTTTGCAATCACTGGTATGGGCGGGATTGGAAAGACTACTCTTGCTCAAGCGATCTATAACAATGAGAGAATTCAGAAGGAATTCGATGAGAAAATATGGTTGTGCTTATCCCAAAACTTTTCTGATGTTGATCTCATGAAACAATTCATCAGATCAGCTCGGCGTGACCATGGGGAAGCACAAGAGTGTGCTGAACTTGCCCCATTAATTTTAGAAAGTGTCAAAGACAAGAATTTCTTACTTGTCTTGGATGATGTGTGGGATGCATGGTTCTGGGTAAATACCCTACAACCAACTCTTCAAAGGGGCACCATTGGTAGCAGAATCTTAATAACAACTAGGAATGAACTCATAGCAAGAGAGATGGGTGCAATCTACATTCATAGTGTGAATTTACTTAGCGATGATGATAGTTGGATAATGCTTTCCAAAACTGTGTTTGGGAAAGAAAGTATTGAAGAGACTGTGAAGGATACTGGGAAGAAAATTGTTCAAAAATGCAATGGTCTTCCTATAGCAATCAAAACCATAGCGGGGATTCTTAGGACAAAAGATGTGACTGCTAAGGAGTGGAAAAAGGTTCTTGATAATGAAGTTTGGTCTTCGAAGGACATTCCAAGTAGGATACTTCCGGCCTTATACTTGAGCTATCTGGACCTACCATCTCATCTCAAGCAATGTTTCACTTATTGCTCTTTGTTCCCAAAGGATTGGGTATTGTTACGTCGTTTTGTAGCACAATTTTGGATATCAGAGGGATTTGTATCAGGTAGAGGACATAGTTCTCTCGAGGAAATAGCAGAAGACTATTTTAGGGAACTAGTAAAAAGATGTCTTTTCAAAATAGATCCCAACTATTATGATGAGTATGGATGTACAATGCACGATCTCGTACGAGATATGGCCATATCATTGGCAAATGGCGAGTGCTATTGTGGAAAGCTTGAAGGACTTGTAAACACCTCCATCAAGCCCCGACGCATCTCTCTTGTGGATGATGCAATTAAGATGATCCCAGAAGCAATAAACGCGCATGGTATCTTGAGGACAATCATATGTCAAATTCCACAATTAGAAAACATTCCAGAAGATCTTTTCTACAAACTTAAGCGACTGCGGGCCTTATGTCTTTCAGATACAAAAATTAAGGCACTCCCAAATAGCATTGGAAATCTCACATTCTTGAGATATCTAGATATTTCTAGAACAAGAATTAAAGAGTTACCAAAATCTATAGCTTTCCTCGTCAACCTACAATTCTTGATCATCCAAAACTGTGAAAATTTGCACAACCTTCATAGTGGTATTGTAAAGTTGCACAAACTTAGATCCCTTGATCTCCTCAATACTCTGCTAAGAAACATGCCCTTAGACATAAGAAGATTGAAAGATCTTCGCGTTCTGAAAGGATTTGTTGCGGCAAATGAAGACAACAAAAGCAATTTGGAAGAGTTAAAATCTCTCTCTGAGCTCACAAGAATCATCTTGTATCACCTAGAGAGTGCGAAGTGGAAATGAAGCAAAAGAGGCAGCTCTTCGGGATATGCCCCACCTTACTCATGTAGAGCTACATTGTGATGATGGAGTCATGGATCCAGAGGAGGAAGGCAAAGAGAGAATCGAGCAAGTCTTTGAGGAGCTTTGTCCCCCATCCTGCATTGAGAAACTTGAAATAAATGGTTTCTTTGGCCAAGAATCACCGAGTTGGTTGATGCACCTTCCTAACCTGATAAGGTTGGATTTGATCCATTGCAAATCATTCCAACATCTCCCATCTCTTGGACAACTTCCCCAACTGAATTACCTTGGAATCAATGGTGCCACTTCTATTGTGAATGTTGGTCCTGAATTTTTTTGTGGTAGTACCAAGGGAGGGTTTCCGAAGTTGGAAAAGATGCATATTAGAAATATGCCAAGCTGGGAAAGCTGGCAGCTCACAGAATGGTTGGCTAATGAAGAGACACCATTATTGCCTTGTTTTAAGGAACTAACACTTGATGGTTGTCCAAAGCTGAAATCTATTCCAGGGTGTCTATTGCGGCATGCAACATCTTTGGAAGAACTATATATTTATAAAGCCAATTGCCTCAGCACACTGACGGACTTCTCTGCATCCATTAAGAAGGCAAGAATATGGGATTGTCCCCTTCTAGAAGCCATCTCAAATCTTCATAAACTAGAGGACCTTAACCTTAAAAATTGTCCCAAATTGAAAAGGATGGACAATCTGAGCTCCCTCAAACATCTATCATTGTTGGATGAAAAGATGGAAGAGTTGCCAGATTGGTTGCTAGGCATTACAACACAACTGCAAATTCTGGAACTAAGGATCAGCCCTGACTCTTGAGGCGGTGCGTCCACCGTGATGGTCCCGAGTGGACCAAGATCATCAAACACATATCCCATGTTGAAGGCTTCGCTCATGGATCATTCGAAGAATTTTCCTACATCAAGAGCTCCAACTACTTCCACAGTAACCTCAAAGATGAATAGTTGAGGTAAATCTTATGTTCACTTTTGCGAATATTTTTAATTTTTTATATTTTGGTATTGATTGCATGTTAGCCAACATGATATACAACATGTTTTTTTTTAGTTCAAATCTTTAATAGGAATCATCTAGAATTGTCATTTGAGAGAATTTTACTTTCAAGATCCTAATTGGGAAACTAGTGTTGTAGATTATGCTTAAATAGAAGTCAACCAAGTACTAGCACCAACACCCCCCGACACCCGTCCCCACAATAATCCATCCAAAGAATAATCCCTCCCACATCAATGACGTAAAATGAGCTCATAAATCACATTACTATGTCCATCAGTAATTGAATTGAAATCACCACCTCGAACGTATCTAAATTTTATTTGTTAAGTATGTCATCATCCTCACAAGATTTAGAATAAGAGTTTTTTTGTGTAGATAGTTAAGCATATTTTGCCTCCCATAAGAAAAACTTAGGTACCTAATATTAATGTTTCCGTACTAATATATGCTCTCCACACTGCCTTCATTTCAATTAAACATTATTTAGTCTTCAATGTGTACTTTAGTTCCCATGATTACTTAGTAAATCTTAATTTTCTCCACCTCAACATGTTGTATATTGTTTTTTATTGGTGATCAAAAGTAGTATTGTTGTAAAGTGAGAGAATTTGTACAAAATTCACAAAACAATACAAAGGAACCAAACAAAAAAGAGGGGAATAGAGCACAAAGAGAGCTTCAATCACAATATTGAAGTCTCATGTGTTTAACGAAGTCCATTGTTTCCATCATAGCAGAACCATAAGAACAGTTTGAATGTTTCAATTCAATCAATCACGTCACTCTCTTGAATCCTTCTGGTTGCCTATCCTCCTGAATAGCCACTACCAAATCCTGCTATAGCTGAGTTAGATGAATGATAGTTTCTACATGTTGTATGTTATATATTGTGAATTAATACATTGAACATGTTGTATATAGATTGATGGGAGGCACTATAGCGATGATAATATGCTTCTTCGACTCGACCCAAAGGCCATTTCTCTACATGTTCATGTTAAGAATGCACATCTGCAATAAAGATTTCGTTATTCGTTAGGAGGGTCTCCATCTGCACTTTCTTTTATAGTTTCTAAAATAAGGACTTATGGAATGTGTCCTTCTGCGGCGGCAGAGAAGCAGAGGGTGGTGGCCAAGTTCAATGGAGGGGAATGGAGAGTGAAGAGGTATCTTTCTGTGTTTTTTTAAAGGTTGTTAATTTGTTATACAGTTTTTTTGTCGGTCTCGATTTCAATCTTATATGCATCAGATAGATTATTCGCAAAGCATATACTCGTATTAATGACATCTATGTTTTGATGAAATTTTTCACATTTTATAAATTTATAGAGTGTAAAATTAAAATACAAAACACGTATAAACTGAAATCGGGATTGCAAAAAAGGCTATACTTCACATTCTAGGTTTATGCTTCACCTAAACAGACGGTAATGTCCTAGGTGGTTGGGTTAATGGGTTTGCACTTTGGTTACGTTGGGTATAATTGGCCGGCATTTGGGTTTGGGTTACAGTGGAAATTAGAAAAGTAAAATGTATTACGCTATAATCTTTTTTTCAGTCTCAATTTCAGTCTACATGTGTTTTGAATTTTTTTTAAACATATTATATCTCATCTAATGGGGTAAATATTTTTATAAAAAATGAATCATATACTTCAATAAATTATAGTAATGTATTTACAGAAAATGTGAAAAATTTCTATTGAAGTATATATCTCGTTAATGTGAGTATGTGCTTAATTGATTTTCTACATATGGGACTGAATTGGGGATTGAAAAAAAATTGTTTGCAACAACACTCTACACTCTATACATTTTACAGTTTAAAAAGTAATTCGTCTGTGCTTTTAGTTTTTTAATAATTATATACCACATCTAATGAGATATGCATTTTTATAAAAGTTAAATATATATTCCAACGAATTGAATGAATTTAGAGAAAATGTAAAAATTTTGTAACGCAATATATATTTTGTTACAGTGAGTGGAGTGGGCTGAAAAGAAGTAGAAGGTGTGGCGGCGGCGGCGGCGCAAGGACACCGGAGAGAGAAATATCGACGATGACGGCCGAGCAAAGTGTGAGAGGGGGTGTGGCCAGGTTCATTGCATATGCGCAGGTATAATAATTTATTTATTTATTTAGATTTTGGGTTTTAGATCTTCTCCATCTTAATTAAATTATATGTTGCTACAATACATCAGATGTCATGTAGGCTCCATTTGGAGAGAGTCAGACGTAGGTAAATAAAGACTAGATCGATTATCAAGGTGATCTCCCTTTTGATATTTGATTGGTTGTGTTTGATGTTGATTTTGTAGAGGAAGATTTGGAGATCTGTTATGAATTCAATATGGAGTCATACAACGATTGCAGAGGATAAGCAAATTTAGGCTTGGGAAATGGCGTTCTCTCTGCTTCTCCTTATCTTAAGTATCTAATGCTTATTGAGACATATTCGTATATATTTGATGGGTGTTGTGTCTTAACTGTTTACATGCTTTGGTGAATAGTTTTGTATCCTTGTTGCTTTTCACAAACATGATTGCTCATTGTAGGGCCAAAAATTGTACCTCCCTTTTAATGTTGTCATATGTAGTGATAATCCCAATTAAATTGGGGTGATACGATATATATTTAAATTCATATTCAAATCTCAATCGATGTACAATGACTGAGTCCCTGAATCTCGAGATTTGGAGTATTGCATGGATTCAGGTCCAATCCTCCAAAACAATAGAGAGACATAGATACAAAAAGAACATGTGCACAAACACAATTTTCTATTCTTCAATTACTCTTTTTTGTAAGTTCCTCCTCGCAACGCTAACCAGATCCTCTCTTCTTTTGTGGTGCACTGACCCAAAATAGGACCTCACAAATGGTGCCATCTGTGGGAAGCATGACGAAAAACCTTCTCATCCTTTCAAACATTGGATTTTAGGATCGGTTTACGAGGAGAATGATCAGGGGCATATCCACGTGAAAGATTTCTCATGCCTAAACCAATATTTGGCCGTTATTATATTCAATATCTATTTTTTATCTCGATATAATATCTATTGTTAACCTCATAATATATCTGATTGATCTCCTTGCTCATTTGGACAATCTGACGAACGAAGAGATCAGACGAAATTTGGCAGCACCTTGAAAGGAAGATTCCTAGACCAAACAATCAGATCAATACCCGGCCACGCAGTCCATTAGCCCTTCCTGAGCGAATCTAATGGGGATAGACCATGCCGATGCAGGTCCCTCCTAACAACGCTAATAAGATCCGCCCCTCTTTTGTGATGCACCAATCCATGAAAAATCAAACCCCTACACAATTTTTTGGAAACAACTGTTCAAAAATGTATTCTTGAAAAATCTCCTATTTATCATGTTTTAAAAAAATGAACTTTAAAATGCTTGTAAATATTTGTTTCCAGCTTTCAAATAACAAAAAAATCAAAATCCAAAAAAATAACACACAAACAAAAAAAAGATTTCTTTATTCACTTTCAAATTCCTGTACATATTTGTTTCCATGCTTTATCAAAACAAAAAAAAAGATTTGTTTATCATCTTTCGCTTTCAAATTCCTATACATATTTGTTTCCATGCTTTCTTAACACAAGGACAAAAAAAGATTTGACTATCAGCTTTCACTCTTTTCTAAAATTCCTGTGCGTATTTGCCTCTAGCTTTCAAAAGGGGAGGAGAAAAACCAAAAGAGTTTATCAACTCTTACACTTTAAAATTCTGGTACATATTTGTTTCCAACATTCAAGTAACAAAATAAACAAAAAAAACAACCAAAAATAAAAGAGTGGGAGATAAAAGAGATTAAGATCCGCGGACCATGCCCAGGCCTACCAAAGGAGGGTGGCAAGGGCATTTGAAAAAAAAGTAATAGAAAAAAAAATTAAGGTTGGGGAGATGGTACTTAAGCAAATTATGCCATCAAGACAGCCCCACCCAAAAGGCAAGCTGCAGCCCATATGGGAGGGACCTTATATGATCACCCATGCCTACTCCGGGAATGCCTACCGCTTGGTGGATGCCGAAGGAGTTGAAGTATTAGGTTCGTGGAATGCACTTTATCTAAAGAAATTTCATGCATAAAACTCTCAATACTTGAGAAATATTATTCTTCCTTCCTGCAAATTCCAGTGTTTACTTGAGCTCATATTCACCACTCATGCCACCTTCGTCATACCAGTATGACTTAGGAATCGGTTTACCTGATAAAAGGAAAAATTGCCTACCCTGTAGACTGGGACAATTTTTTAAACCCTAAAGCATCCCCCCTTTGCTCTCGCTCTTACCCATATCAATCCTAAGTCAATAAGGA
The DNA here is from genome assembly GCA_030737845.1 of Acorus calamus. Classification (NCBI taxonomy): domain Eukaryota; kingdom Viridiplantae; phylum Streptophyta; class Magnoliopsida; order Acorales; family Acoraceae; genus Acorus; species Acorus calamus. The sequence continues at coordinate 19,883,779 of CM060869.1, read as the reverse complement.
ATTGTCTGGACCTGGCATATGTTCCAAAAATGTCTCTGGTACCATACAAACATTTCTAGAGGGGAAGCAGAAAAGAACAGGGGTAAAAAACAGAAAAGCCCCCTCCCCCTCAAAACAAAAAAATTAGGCAATAAGAGACCAACAAAAGAAAATACACCCAAACAAATGGGTAAACTCTCTATTTAGTAGGTACAAACGTTTTTACGCACAGTATATGCATAGCAAAAGGGTATACTAGTACACATCCAAACAAACGGATTGTACTCTCCACCCAAAACACGGATACATGCTTGGCGGGCTATACTCTCCACCCAAATAAAGAAGTTGTAAAAAGAAGAAAGCCAAAGGGACCTAGAAAGTAGGACATATGCCAGACTGAGACAATTCTAAATATTTCCCCAAGGAAGATATTACTCTTACTCTATTCACACCCCTGCTTTTATTTTTGCAATGGAGTTGGAATTAGACTATGTCTACTTGGAAATGTGAAATTTCAACCAAAGGTAGACCTTTTCCCATGTTTACAACAGCACACACTCACATGAGTTCATTTAAAAACTTGTCTGCCTAAAAGAAGCTTATTTCACTTAATTCCTGGTACATTCATGGATTTTTCAGCATGTTTAGAATAATATGATCAAATATTTGAGAACCATGAACTTGAGAAATTGACACCTCGAGCCAATACCTTTCAAATACACTCCTGATTTGGACATAAGTAACCACAATGGCCCCTCTTCAGGACTTGAGGGTATCTTTTACTTTAGGAAGTTTGAAACATTGCCCCCCACATGAAAGATCGATTGAAGAATTAAAATGCTCCCTTATGTCACTCATACTTATGCATAAGTTTGTATTTTTCTTTTTCCAAGCATTTAGGCATCCAATTTCCTCAAAATATCACAATTGACTCCCCATACCAAAAGAAAATTTCCCCTATTACTTTCATTTCATACCCTTACACACACACACTTGAGAAGAGAAATTGCCTCACTCTCACACACACCTGAGATTTTTCCATTCTCACATATTCTCACACTTAGTCACTTAGACTCCCTCCTTTTTATGCTAGGCGTGACTTCTCGCACCTTTTTTCCTTGCTTTACTTTTAAATTACCTTAGAAAGGTTGTAGCCCTTGACAATTCAAGCAAGAGGGACTCGAAAGTCAGTGCAGCGGCACAATCCGAACAGATTTAACACTTGATTCATTAAAAGAATATTTTTACAGGTTTTAAAGGTGGACCAAGCACTCACGAAAACTTTCAGCAGCAGCTAATAGGCAGCAAAATGAGGAAACTCCCCCAGGCAGAGGGCTGCTACTAACAACAAGCCATCGGGTTTCAGGCGGCTAATCCCAACATGTCGACCCAACCCCTTTCCCAGTTTAAAACCCACATTCTAGGGGCAGCTAAAACGAACTAGCCGCCTGACCCTGGGCGGCTAGTTTGAACATACAGCCCCTTACCTACTGCCCAAACTGCTTTGTCAGTCCAGTTTTAATTAACTCTTCAACTCTTCAAAACCTATTAGGAGTATTTCTTTCCCAAAACTTGCACATACACATTTCATACACATATACACTCCCAAACCTGTACAAATATGAAACAAATATATGTTGTATTATTGCAGTATATGAATTCTATCTTAAAGAATTTTATTATTTTCCAAAGAAAAAAATACATTCTTTGCATGCACTGGCCCATTAACACAATCTTATCGACAAATTCTTTGGCCCATGCAATGGTCCTCGTCCCGCGTGCAAGCCGGTTTGGGGGGGGGGGGGGGGCTTAAGCCCCTGCTTAAATTTTTTAGTGTGATTGAATAAAGTTAGGAATAGTTTAGTACTTGGTTATTATATGAATAAAAGTTTTTTTTTAGTTTTTTTTCAGTCTCCTACATTCTCTATGTAATTCTGGTGTCCATAGTATTAAAATTCTCTCTCTTATCCTATAGAACTTAGCAGTCTCAAACAATTCACAATCAAACTAAAAAAAAAAAAAAAAACTAATTTGAATGACATTTTATAATAATTTTTCAAGTAATATATATTTAATTGATAAAAATTGATTTCATATTTTGGGATTTGGGGTGCAACTTGGGTGGTAGACGCGTAAAACGGGCCACGTCGTGTCAACCCGGCCCATTAAGGAAATGGACTTTGCGGGCCATGTCAGGCTGACTCGTTAACTTTGGCGGGCTATGCCTGGCCCACCGGGCCAGCGAGCCAGCCCATGATTTTTATAAAAAAAAATATTTTTGTATTTTAAACTTTATTTTTCTTAATATTATACACACAAAAAATATATAAATGTATTACATATACCTATATACATACAAAAATAATATATATACTTGATAAAATAATGAGATAAGACACTTATTCAACATATTATATGGTTATGCTTTGTCTATTGTAAATTATCGTGTTGTGCAGGAAACGGCCCACGTGTAAGGCTGGCCTGGCACGGTCCATATACCTCAATGTGTCATGTTATGCTGTGCCAATAATACGTCGTGCCGTGTGTGTTTCTTTACATGCCATGCCGTAACCTCTATCGGGTTGGTTGGGAGGTTGGAACTCAATTTGAACCCAACCTGAAGTTAAATGAATTTAGCCCAAACTCAACTCAAGCAATATTGGGTAATGCATATTTTATCTCACAAATTAAATAATTAAATTTAAACCTAAATATGAAGAAGTGAGGGATCGATCGCTAAATCTTATAGTTTACGGGGACTTAAAACTAAAAATCCCTTAAATTTAAGTTAGAACATTTAAATTTGTCACTCCCTATTTTGGGTCCGAGTTATCTAAATCATCAATCAAACTCAACCCAAATTAGGTTCGAGTTCAGATTAAACCCAAATACCAAAATTCCAACCCAAACCCGTCCAAATATCAATTGGGTAAGGTTCAATCCGTCCAAGTTGCACCCTATTTAAGATTTTATTTAAATTAATAAAGTGAAGCAATATTAAATAAAATAAGAAAAATAATGACAATAGTATATTTAAATCCCCCCCCCCCCCTATAACTACAATCCTGGCTCAGCCCCTGGTTGGTCTTGGTCCAACAATATGTCTCGACAAAGAAAGCATGTCAATATATGCAATAGATCGTGTTTTTAAAACATTTATGCCATTGTGGGATTAATGTTTAGATACATAATAAGATTTATTTTGGGATATACAGTTATATCAGCATAAGTGGGTACAGTAATGGAATAGATGATTTTGTGTTTGGTTATGTTTTGAATTATTCTAATTGAGAAATATAATAATAAAGTTTTTATTGTTTGGATAAAATGTGAATAGAGTGTGGATAAAGATTTATGAAAAGTAAAAAAATGGTGATAGTTGATTTAACAAGTGATTTATAAATGGTGATAATAGTCGATTTGACAGTGGGATCAAATATTCTTTGGGTGGAATAACCTGAAATAATTTTAATTTCAAGAGTTTGCTGGATTCCACATACCACTTTATATCAATTTATTATGGCACAGGTTATCCTTGAGTATTCAACTCTCCCAAACAATCAAAATGAGTTATTTCGCTTTATTCTATGATATTCTGACCATATTCCACATCCAAACGAGGGATTATTAAGTCCCCGTTTGGTTAGCGAAATTGAGTTATTCTGAATAGACAACTATGCCATATAGATAACAAATCTACAAGAATAAGAGATTTTATGTTTGGTTGTGTTTTTTTTTATTCTCATTAGAAAAACATAAGAATAAATATTGAGTTGTTTGGTTGATAAAGAATAAAATATAAATAAAGTGTAAAAAAATTGATTTGACATGTAGACCCTTTGATATATAAGAGGTGTTGATAGGTGATTTGATGTGATAAGGTGTAAAAAGTTGATTTGGCATGTGGGCCCATGGGAATATATAAAGTAGTATAGCTTATCCTATGGGTTACTTAGAATTGTTATACTCTCTTATACTCGTTTAAACTTGCTTAGTAATATCAAGTTATACCCTGCAAACAAACAATCATTTTCTCTATTCGTTCTTATACCACCCTTATACTATTCTTATACTCGTTTATTCCGTTTACCAAACGGGGGGTAAAGGTTGGAGAGTAAACAACAAGTAATGCAATTCAATGCATTTTGGTCAAATGGGCTTAGCCCACAATTTTTCGACTGACAGGAATGCATAAAATTATGAATGAAATAGTCCGCGGAAATGAACAAATTGATGTGGGTGTCTAATATAAGGGTGGGGCTATTTGCACTCCTCTATTTGCTTTTCACACCCCTTTTAAATGGGTTAGCATTTGAAGATCCATTTATAAATGGGTACTAAAGACACCCATTCTGTAAAATATTAGCCACCTGAAGTGTCTACGTATGTGTAATCTATAGCCACCTCTGATGTCTATGAGAATAGAAGTGAAACTCATATATTTTGGAATAGATTAGACACATAAGATGTCTAGGTATTTGTAATCCTTAGACATTGCAACAGTCTATGGGAGCATAAGTGAAATTTATAGATTCTGAAATAGGTAAGACACCTGAAATGTCTAGGTATTTGTATTACCTAGACACTGTTGCAGTCTATCAGATCAGAGATGAAACCCGTAGGTTTTAACTAATTAGGTAGACACCTGAGGTGTCTAAGTATATGTGATCTCTAGACACTTATACAGTCGATCAGAACAGAAGTGAAACAAGTATGTTTTGACTAAGTTTTTACTAATGGAGCAGTCTATGGGAAAACAAATATGCAGTTTTTACACGGTACGCTACATCAAAAAAAAATATTAATGTGTTAAAAAAGCTGCAACATGGTTTATCATGTAACGATAAAGGATTGAAAGAAACTCAACAATAACAACCAACTATGAAATAAAATAACAAACTACTCATTAACATTTTCAATTGCTTAAATCCTCCAATATAAGAAACGTTTCTTTGAAGCCAATGAAAGGAGGTGAAGGAGACAATCAATTTGTTAATTTTTGGTGGAGATTTGGAGGGACAAATGAAATGTTAATTTTTTTTTTTTGAAATGATCGACACATGAAGTGTCTACAAAATGTGAAACTGTCGACACTGGTAGTGTCTATGCGTGCAGAAGAAGGATAACTTGTTCACATCTTCGATTCCATCCCCTCCAACCTCGTCTCCTGGTCTACCTCGTCTCCACCTATGCCCATCACTCTCTCCACGAACATTACTTCCATGCATTCGCCGTGAAAAAAAACGCACCTTTCCGGCGTCGATTTTAACCAGACGACCCTCATCACCGCCTCTTCGTGGATATCAAGGACTGCCAACGTATCTTCTCGAAGGCGCTTTTCCCTACCGCCCCTCCGCCCCAACCCCACCCTCTTCCTCCTCCTCCTTCTTTTGCGTAAGTTTTTAGGGTTTGTAGTGGGGTGTGCAGTGGAAAGTAAAATGTTATATAAATACTGGGGTGTGTACAGAACCCAAGTTATTTGGGTGGGGTGTGCTCAGACACGGGGTGTGCTCAGCAAACAGAGGGGTGCAAATAGCCCCACCCCTAATATAATGTGATATAAATGCATTTGGATGTACGATCCAAATATCACATTTTAAATAATCCAGTTTGCTTTTCAACAACACTGTTTGTGCAGGTTTTGAAATGTTAAAAAAAAATAGATAGCAAAGAAAACGAGAAAATTACTAAAAATCATTTGAATCCAACGTTTAACGTTTAAATTTTAGAATCAATCAAAAATTGGATCCAAACAGTGCTTCAATAAAAGATAAACTAGGTAATGAACACATGTTTTGAAATGATATGTTGATTGAGTGATTATAATCATGTTTTATGGTACTGAGAGATTTTATTTTTGTGTCCATCGTTTGTTGGTTATAAATATCATGGGCAATTAGACAAAATTAAGAGGCCATGTGATATTCAAAGTTAAAATATTGGTGCCTGTCACTCTGTCAGTGAGATAATAACGTTGCAAGTGCATGAACAAGTTGGCTTGAGGGGATAAAAAAAAAGAACTCAGTGCTTTTAGGATGGAATTGATGAATTATATTCGCCGTAAGTAATAATTTATATATATATATATATATATATATATATATATATATATAGGGACGTGCTTACGTGCGGTCGGTGCGCCCACGATCACGGGCCGTTGATCACGGGTTCATCGCATCGGACGGTCGAGTGCGAATCATGTCGACCGTTGGATACAATGGACCCGCGATCGGACGGCTCGCGACCGCGGGCGCACGACCGCACGACCGCACGTAAGTATTTATATATATATATATATATATATATATAGTCGAGTGATATCGTGCGGCGCCCCGCACGGTGCGGGAACGACGTCGTTCGTCCGATCGCGGGTCCATCGCATCCAATGGTCGATGTGAATCGCACTCGACCATCCGATGCGGTGGACCCGTAGTCGTTCGCGCACGTTCCCGCATCGCGTACCGTATCATTCCTATATATATATATATATATATATATATATTTGATACAAAAATTTCGAGGGGCTACAAGATTTCACCATAATTTACTAGTATAAATTAAAGATCAACATGGACGACCCACAAACTAACAATGGACTGAAGCCTATGAGACAAGCCCAAAAGACTTTTTGTACGCTTTTTCCAGCGGCCAACCAAGCTCGAAGCTGGGTCCTCCATGGGGGAGTGGTGTCCTCTACCACTAAGGCAAAACTGGGGCGGACAACATGATAGTTTAGAAGTTGTTAACTCTATATATAGGGAAACAAAATACATGATTTTTATACTAGAGCTTCTCCGTTCCTAATCCTTTGTTTTTTCTTCTCAAAATAATGAAATAACCACACTCACATACTTTTCTTTCCTCAATTTTGAATAAGTTCTTCAACCATCCTCTTTAAATTTTTCTTTCTCAAAATAAAATGACAAAAATGCCCATTCAATAAACTAAATTTTTATAAATCATCATTATTTTTTTGTTCGTTATCTTTGTTTATTCTTCCGTTTATTTTAGTAACAATCAATTTTTAAAAAAAACACATTTTTAGATTGTGGTCCTCACTAGTCTATAAATAAAAAAAACTAATAAAATAAAATCACAAACGGTCATAAAATGGTAAAACAATTAAGGGAATAATGAAAAAAATTTCATATGTTCCGGATGAACCAATGGTGAAAAATAAACATTTTGAACTCATGTAGGCATTGAATGAGTCAAAATTTGGTAATTGAATTGCCATGTAGGCTTTGAATGAGTCAAAATTTTAAAAAAAGTGGGTGGATCCCACATTATAATTAATCAGTTCATTTTTTAGGTCTCTTAGTTTTTTAAACCATTATAATTAATCCGTCCAAGTTTTCAATAATGATTCTCATGCCCTAATTTCATAGACCCCAAATAGACCTCATGAAGTGGCATCAAGACATCACCCATTATACCCCTTTTTATTATTTCCTTATAAAGTGGTTTTTCGGTTATGATTTACCGATTGTTTTATGATTTATTCTTTATTAAATCTTTAAAAACTCTTCTCACTCAAATTTTATAATAAAAAATTCAGATTAAACAAATCAATAAATTTCCTTTAAGTCCTCATCGTCTTCACCTCACTCAAAACAAAAAAAACCTTCCTTTTTCGCGATTGCACCAGAACTCCGATTGATTAATACTGTTGGTGTTTGGTGTAACGATAGAAAGAAGATGAAATATCAACAGCCTCTCAATGACCTCCGTTTACTTATCCAATGACGCTTTCTTTTATACCGGTGACTGATTTCCTTTTTTTATTCTTATCTCTTTTTCTATACTAATAAAAGTTTGAATTCAGGGTTGCAGCGGTTATCTATAAGTCCCTATCCATTCTATGATGATTTACCAACCCATCAATGTCAACAGAAGCAAAGCCACCAGCTCTCTCATCCTTCAGTGTCAGGTACCTAGTTTTCCAATACGTGGTTTCTAAAATCAAATGAACTGGCCTTCCTTGTCCACAGTTTTGGTTCTTCCCAGAGTCCATAGTTACAAAAGACAAATAAATAGAATTTTATTATAGCAATTAATGAATATTGCGGTTTGATTCGAAAGAGACACATTTAAGCAATACACAATTTTTGTTATTTTGTTACATTTGAAATGTGACGGTCTTGGAACAATATAATGTTATTTATGCAACACTGTTACATTATGTTACATTCGTAAATGTATATTATTGTTGCATTCGTAAATGTAACATTCAATCGCATACACATAATGATTTATATTTGTTACATTTGTGTAACACTGTTACATTCTGTAACAGTTATCATCGGTATTTTTAGTTTTAAGTCCCCATAATCTATAGGATTTAGCTATCGATCTCTCACTTCTTCATATTTAGGCTTTAATCTCTACATTTAAATGATATGTTCATTTTTATTCCCTGGGAGGGACCTATTCCTTTTTTATTTAGTTTTCTTTTTAGTCCCAGGGTGGACCTATTCCTAAATTATCATTTAAATGTAGGAACTAAAACCTAAATATGAAGAAGTGAGGGATCGATCCCTAAATCCTATAGTTTATGGGGACATAAAACTAAAAATCCCTAAAAAAATAATTTAGGTAATTTTGGTGTAATTTAGATAAGTTTTGGTGTAATTTTGATGAAAAACAATTTAGGTAATTTTTGTGTAAGTTAGGTAAGTTTTGGTGTAAAATTCATAGGAATTTTAAAAACTCAAATTTTTAAATAGACAAATTTTAGAAAGATATATTTTTTAAAATAGGCAAATTTTAAATTAGGAAAATTCAAATTAATGTAAAATATTAATAAGAGAAAAAATATGGATTTGGGTTAATTGAATCTATTTTTAATGAAGGGCATATCTGTATTTTGTCATTTTATCCATTTTTAAAAGTTAATAAACTAACCAATAAGGTGATGACACCTTATGGGGCCTGTGAATGGGGTCTATGAATTGGGGCATGGGTATCACCACTCTTTATTATTTTTTCCGGTGCATTCCATCCAAATGTCGTCAATATATAACAATGCACAATGAATAATAATAATGAACGATATTTAACACTTAACAATGTACAGACATAACATTGTAGAGGTTGGCATAATAATATACGGGGGATGAATATCAATGTACGAGCTAATAGTGTACACGAAAATACATATCAATGTACAAATGGATATTTAAGGAGATGGAAAAACCTAAACAAATGTGACTGCTAACTTAGGGGTGTTTTTATATGCCAAAGTCCGGCCAGATGCCTAAAAATAAAGATTGAAAAAATACTTGGAATTTATATCCAATTATTATAGAGAAGCCAAGGTTTACATTCAATTAATGCATTCTGTAGAGGATAAAATGTGCCTTGGTTGAATAAGGAATAAGTATATCAGAATGAATTGAGAATAAAGAAAAAGTCACACAAAAAATGAACAGCTCCCACTTTTGCACATACAGTCACCTCAGACTAAGCCTGGCTCCTACCTCTGCACATACAATCACCTTGGACCAAGCCTGGCTCCCATCTCCGCACATTCAGTCACCTCGGACCAAGCCTGGCTCCCACCTAATTGACATGGTCAAAAAAGAGAGAAAATGCATGTGTCATTCAATTACTAGGTCAAATGGAAGATTCCTCCATGTCAATCAAGTGTACTCAACATGCAACCTACGTTTATAAATAGAGGGGTACCCCCCTCCAAAAAGGTATACTCATCTTTTCCCAAAAATCTGGCTCAAACTCATATTCTCTCTCTTTCTTTTCATTCTTGAAACCTCATACTAACTTGATCGTCTACACATTTTTAGCTGCGAAATTGAATTTTATAGCTAAAAGTGACTTTTGCCTGCGAAAACATTATTTGTAGCGAATAGTCTAAATTTCGTAGCAAATGGTGTAACCTTTAGCTGCGAAATTTCATTTTTGGCTGCAAAATTTCATTTTTTAGCAAAATATGTAACCTTTAGCTGCGAATATATACTTCGCAGCAAAAGGTTTGATTTTGTAGCTGCGATTTGAAATTTTGTAGCAATATTTATGATTTTTGGCTGCGAAATTTAACTCTGTAGCAAAACATTCACTCGCAGCTAAATATATACCTTTTGGCTACAATATATATTTTCATAGTAAAAGACTGACTTTTAAAAAGCTGCGAAAAATTGACTTTTGGCTGCAAAACAGAATTTCATTGCAAATTATTTAAGAATTTTTAAAAGCTTTAATTTGTTATGAAATCGAAATACACTGCATCACTATTGAACTGAGATCTTTGTGCTTGATGAACTCCTTTCTATAGGACATTATGTAATTGATTGAGGTATGTTGATGTCAAAGTTGAATATATTCATTTTGACATTACATATAATTCGTTTATTCTTGTATTTATTGAGCCCAATGTCACATTAGATATATTAATTATCATTATATATATAATGTTCTATTAGGAGCAAGACAAACAATATATAATAAAAATTCATATAAGGCCAAACCCAAAGCCCAAACCAAATTTTATTTATCTATTGGTAATTGTGATTTGTATTTTATTAATTGGGGAAATGATGCAGCGTACGAATACGCTCTTTTGCTTATTCGACTGAAGGTACGAATTCATAGGCTCCAGCGACGCTGTTGATACGTCAAACAGAATACCAGGGATGTTGGGCTACAAAAATCTGTTGATTTCTCCTGAAATACCAGATAATTGAAAATTCTATGTATTTGATAATCCTCATAGGATAACCAAACATAGTAGAGAAGATAAATAAATTCTATTAATCAATCATCTAAATAATCAAATGATTTTACATGCCTATTTATATAAGAGAATTAGGATCTCAACTGATTATTCCAATCTAATTAAACTAAAAATAACAATTACATCCTTATCTAATCCTTACTAATATTCAAATTCGAATTCAAATCATTATTGGAAATTCAAATCCAAATATAGTAAAATCTTAACAAATGCATAAAATCCTAACAAACACAAAACTGTCAAAAATAGTAAAAATAACTTTTGATTTGACCCCAAGACAATCTCAGAGCACTCCAAAAATTCGCGTAGTGGCATACAAACATGTGGACATATTATAATAACGATTTTAATCTACGGTCTAAAAGTTAAATAGGATATAACTATGCATAACATTTAAGTTTGAATATTCTCTTTATCTATAAGAGATTATATAGGATATAATAAAGCATATTAAAGGATTATGAAAATTTGCAAATAATACGTAAATAAAAATTAAATGATTAAGATTTATCCTATAGTAAAAATAAAAGTGATACAAAGATTAAGTGGATATGAACATATAAAACAACGACAATAGATTTTAAAATATTGAAAGTTTATTTATATGATTTAGATAAATTTGATTATTATATGCATAAATTTTAATACCTCTTATTTATGAAAAAACATATATATAATTGACATTTTCAATAACTTCTTTATATCATACACGTAGACTTTATGAAACAACATTGTGAGTTTTTTTGAATAATTTGTTTAGATTTAAAAGATATATAATGTAAATATTTTCCTGATAAACAAACAATGGAAATCATTTTTGGTAAAATAAATTTACTGTCACCAAACATGCAATTTAGTTTTTGTTTTCCTGGAAAATCTTATCTGTGTAAAATAAATTCTTAAGTGTTTGAAATTACTTCGAACCAAACGGACCCTATGTGGGGGTCTATTGATCGTAGAGCGATGGACATGTCGTATTATAGCATATGCTCATGTTAATAAAGTATATGTTACAATATAATTTTGTTACATTTTCTATAAATACATCTATAAAATTCATTTTTTTATAAATATATCTCATTACATTATGTATATTATTTTAAAAAATTTACAACACATATAAATTAGAATTGAGATTGAAAATAAAGTTCTAAAAAATAAAAATAAATGACAGACCCAATCTGACTCGTTCTGAAATAAAAAAAGCCCAAACAACTGATGTCATATTGGGTCCATTTGTTTTAAGGTAAAATCTTAATATGCACTAGTTTTCGGTAAATGTAGTTACAAAATAGATGTTTGGGAACATGAAAAAAGAGCAGTTAAAGGAAATTCATTTTCATAACCGCCCTTAAATCTAGAAAATGGAAATAGAAAAATGAGTAGGTAAGCCGTTTTCCAGGATCATCTCTTTTATCTTATCTGTTCTTTTTATCTTTATTTTTTTATGCCATTTATTTTTTATTTTAAATTTATCTCTTTTATCTTTTATACTTTAATTGAAATTTTATCTTCAATTTAAATTTATTTTAAATATCTTTAGAAAAAGAAAGAGCAATAGACATAGGGGATAAAAAATGACTTTTTATGTATTCATATCATGTTATTATCATATGTATATTTTAATAATATTTTTGGTATTAAACATTGATAAATATTGTAAATATTTTTAGAGAAAAAAATATTTTTAGTAAAATATTTTCAATGTCACCATACATGATATTTAGATTTCATTTTTAAGGAAAATCTAATCCATGTAAAATAAATCCCACATGTTTTTAAAGTATTTGAACCAAATGGACCCATTGGTTTTGAAATCCCTCAAATCCGAAATCCCTAAAATCCCCAAAAACCAAATAACCCTAGTAACGTTTCTGTATTTTTAGCCTTATATATTTATTTTAAATATATAATCAAAATTTTAATTGAAATTTAATTATTTCATTTTTCAGTTTTGGTGGTGGGTCCAATGGGTCCAATTTGATTTATAATTATGATAATTATAAATTTATGTTGAAATCATTATTTTGTATTTTTCTGTAGATTTTATTGTGTCAAGATACTTTGGTTGAAATTTGGTGAGATTCGATTTTGAAAAATCGGTTTTTGAGGCTTAAGTGTTAAGTAATTGGGCCTAGGGATCTAGTTGCGAATCTAGAATACCTTTTGATAGCCTTCTGGGACCTTTATGTAAATCGGATAGGGATCTATTTATAATTTGGATAGGGACCTCATTATAAACTAGGAACACTTCAAGGGTCGTTTTGTAATTTTGGTAAACCCTCGTTCAATAACATGTTGGGTTAAGGTTTTTTATCTAAATTTCAGAAGGTGTGAAGGGTGGTGTCTGGTGATGACCTAACCCTAGATGGAGATGGTGAGTGGTGTAACCGGATCTAAGGTGAGAAATCATGCTTCTATTGATTTTGTTATTTAGGGTTTCAATTTATTTATTTTGTTAGGATATGATTGTGTCGATCAATTGTTTGGGGAAAAAGTTTGATGGATCAGGGTTAGGGTTTGATCGATTTTAATTGGTTGATTATTTGATTATATTTCAATGGATCTCGAAGGATTTCTTAAGATCAAACTAGATTTATTTGTTTTGGGTATTTAAATGTTATTTTGGGTTGATTATATGTAAGGATGTTAAATCATGTTTTTGACGATGATAGAGTCGTTTTTGGGAAAACTGTATTTCACAAACAGAAATAGATTTTGAAAATATCTTTCCAACGAATCATGAATCATCCAATTCTGATTACGGGTAGAAAGTTATTATTTTTGAAAGATTTTTATGTAGTTTTTAGAATTCAATATTTAGCTTGATGACCAAGTTTGATGAATTTTAGAGATTAAAGAGATCCCAGATTGATGTTTGATGAAATATAAGTTGATTTGTGGGTTTTGATGATTTTATTGATCTTGGCAACTTAAATTGGATCTTAAATCGATAATTTGGTTTAGTGTGATCAATGAATATTAATTGGATATTATTGTTATTTGGATGTAAATTGATTGGATTGAGTTATTCGATCATTGGAATTATAGTTGAGCTTTTATTGTATTTTTCTAAATATTTATTCGATGATTGATCGATTACATGAGTATGATGGAATAAATAGATATTGATTATCGGATCATTGTAGGTATATGAAAATTTTAATATTTATTTAGAGTTGGGGATTTTCATTAGGCCTTTGAGATGAGTTACGGATTGTAGGTTTGTTAGGTTTGGGCATTTGAGATTATTAGGCTTAGTGTTGTTGTAAGTTGGTTATCAGGGGTTTGAGTCATAATTGAATTGTTTCTGATTTATTATTGTATAATTGTTATGCTAGGTTATCCATGTACGAGTGTGTAGTATTCATGCACATGTATCAATTTGTATTGCGTGGACTGGAGGTGAGTGGATGTCTCTATATTATTTAAAAATCATAATATATGTATACATTCGACATCATGTTATTTTATGATTATGAAATCTATCTTGTACCAAGCATATGAGCATGTCATCATCATATAGATTGATATTTTGGATATATCGTATGCATTGGAAATTATGGGATTTATGAAAAATTGTTGCATGCTGTATACTTGAAAGAATAAGTACTTTGATTGTGCATGCATTAAATTATCTAGGTGGTTGTGATCTAAATTTTGACCAAGTCTAGGTGGCTATGTCTACGTGGCCCGATTTCCAAAGTGAAATCTCTACGGCTAGGTGTCGTGGAAAGCGGGCATGCGTGTCTATTGCATTCATACACATTATATAGTTTTGAGAAGAATGTTTTATGACATCATGTATTCCTTATATGAGCAGTTTTAAACTTAGCATGTTTTGAATAATATTTTTATCATAAGATTTATGTATTATATAACTGTTTGGCGAGAGACTTTTATAAAGTCATTATTTTGAAGCATATTATATTATTGGGACATCAATGTCCATTCACTAAGCGTGTGGTAGCTCACCCCTCTTTTCCCCAACCTTTCAGATTTAAAGACTTGATTTTGGTGGATCTCTTGTAGCTGCGGTCGAGATAATGATTTTCAGAGCACTAGACTAATGTAAAAGGTGTTGATCATTTCTTTGGTATGTAGTTGGCCCATATCCCTAGTAATCATATTTGTATCAAGTTGTGTATTTTTGTATAAATTATATCCAAATCAAATTGGGAGTATTGTGGAATATTTAATGTTTTATTATTCTCGAGAATATAGTTTATTTTAGCATTATTTTATTTTATATCTGGATAAAGGAAAAGAAAAGAAAAAATAGAACTCGGAGTCGTGGATTCAGGGGCGTTACAACCCGCCACACCCAAATAACCTGCCACACAATCTCTCTCTGCGACGCTGCCTCTCCAAACAACATTCATCCGGAGAGCTCACAAAAAGTGCATCAAGTGGAGTCACGCCGATCACCATCGCCTCAGCCTCGCCACCTCCTCAATCTCTCCCCCTTGCCGCCTCCATTCCTCTGCCTCGCCACCTTCACCAAACAACCTCGCCGTGGGGACTATCAAAAAGAACGGTTACATTGAAAGGTCTCTCTCTCTCTCTCTCTCTCTCTCTCTCTCTCGATCTATATCTACTTCTGCTCTTCCTTGATTGTGTTTTTTATCTGAGGTTTTTTTTAGATCTGTTGTGTTTTTTTATCTAATTTTTTTTAGGGTTTGGTTATTGATCTGATTTTTCTTTTGGTGTTTATTGATCTAAGTTTTTAGGGTTTGATCTCTAATTTTAGAGGCTTTATAGCTAGAAGTTGGAACAAAATATTGTGCATCATTGTAAGCTCTGGACTTCCTCTATAGTCCTTGCATTATTTTCTTTTGATTTGATGTACATATGTATCATTTCCCTATTTTAATAAAGTCCTCAATTACCAAGCCAAAAAAAAAATGATTAAGTCATACCTGAACAACTCTTGCATATGGTGTGCCTGGAATATACAAGGGGAAGGAAATGAATCTCTTCATGAAAGTCAGAAAATCTTTAAGTATTTATGTGGACTGTGGTTCATCTGGTGTCAACCCCATGACTTGTTTCACTATCACATTGAATGCATGTGAACTATAGAGAGAAAAAAAATCACACATAAGTACTTATCATAACATCAAATATAATCCAAAGTTATCAAGCAAGGTTAAAAAATAAAAATAAAAACCTTTCTGACTTCCTCACAGAAGATGATCTATTCCTTCCCCTTCCAACACTCCATAACCTGAACAGCCATCCTCTCAGTGTCATTCAAATACCCAACCTTTGATTTAGTGGTATTGACAAGTGACAAAGCCTGACTCCTAAGCCTCTTGTGTCACCCACAACAACCAGCATTGATGATTTCCCAAGTGAATTTTTTTGTATTCATTAATCTATCTATATTTCCCACTTTATTCACTAATATGTTTCTCTTTTGCTATCAAGTGATTGTCTTTGAACGTGTGGTGTTCCTTTTGTTGTGTGGTTGTGGTAGTTTGAATTATGATTTTCATGTTAATATTTTTAGGCTTTGCAAGGTGGATGTCTCTCTTTCTGTTGTTTTTTTTATCCATTGTGTTAGGTTGGGTGATATATAAACAAATTACCATTTCACAAGCATTGATACTTCTCGATAATGGTATGAGAATGATCCGTACCTTCTTACAAGTCTAACACAACAAGTGTATTACATTGATGGTCTAGGATCAAACTGGAAAGTTGTACAGAGGGTGCAACACAGGCACCTATGGGATATTCCTGAAAAAGAAGTCATTGAAGAAGAGGATGCTCCAATTCAAGTTGAATACCAACAGAATGAGTCATCAGATCTTCAGTGGTCGGTTCATCATGATTTCCATACAGAAGAATTTCACTGGACAAATGTTGAATCAACTATAATTCATGATGATGAGTTAGCACAACATGATCAAACTGTTTGTTAGATGATTTCATATGTGATGAAGAGTAGGAGAATGAAATGCTTGTTGAATACTCTACCGAAGATGAGGAAGACTGACACTGATGGAGAGCCGTAGCATGAGCCTAGATTTTGTGTTGGCTGTTTTTATTAGAATCTATGATAGCACTATATGTATTTCAGAAAATAATATGTTCAATTAGATGTTTTGTGTAGTTCTGCTTTAACTCATTTGCGTATTATTAGCTCCTCTTTATGTTATGACTATATCACTTGGGTATATGTTTTCTACATTTCAGATGGCATCTAGTGGTAGGCGAGGTAGAGGACGATCTCGAGGTTCTCAAGCTCGAGGGGGTTCGACTAGTATCGACTGAAGAAATGTTAGTACCCCAACAAGGAGTATTACCCCGCAGGCTAGTGGTGTTCAAGAAAGCACTCCGCCACAAGTTCAGCCTACACAGGTAGAGGGTGAGCCTTCCCACGTTTGAGCAGCACTGGTAAGATTATTTGGAGAATGATTTGATATTAAATCAATCATTTACTTCAATAATGACAGTAATTACAATTTATTAATGTAATTTTAATTTTTGGCAAATACACATGCATCAAATATACATGCACGGTCCCATCGACTCCCACGTCCCCGTTGAGGAAGAAGACGTGGGGCCCATCGATGGGAATCACCTCTAATAAGCTAGTGAGGGAGCTGCATGGTCCCATTCAATTGACATTTGATCGTGAGATAGGGAGGGTCAATAACCTTGAGCATAACAAGATGTTCACCACTGAGTGCGGTGTGATCTGTCACAATCATGCTCCGCTCCGATTCTCTCGTTGGGGGGACATCAGCTCGACTAGCTATGCGGAGTTGATTAGGAGTCTTAGGTTCGTTAATTAGGCTTTGAATAAAAGTTTCTATTTAATTAATTTCTTTCAATTATAAAAATATGTATCATGATACTTAATTTTGATATGTTATTCGTAGCAAAAGAGCTCCTTTTGCTACGAATAAAAATTTCATAGCAAATTGTATTCTATCGTCGCAAATTGCAATTTTACAATGATAATTGTAACGAACAGATTTTGTCGAGAAAGGGTATTAGCTACGAAATATGGGGTTTTCGCTACGAAACATTTCGCAGCTAATGCTCGAATTTCTTGTAGTGTGATTGCGGGCCCTCATCGTCATCTCTTCACGAGATCAAGCATGAATACGGCCCAATAGAGAAGAAGAAAATTCATCCTCCCACACTTTCTAAATACAAAGATAAAATTATGGGGATTTTGCATGTATACCATCCAAAAACATAGTCATTTACCACTACAAACAATCTCTTTAATTCGAGCATTAGCTATATGAAAACACACACACACACACACACAAATATTTTGATTATGTTAATATAATATATAGAAGAAAATAATTACTAATCATATATCAAAGATAAAATAATAAAGTTATAGGAAAACCCGAATATTCATTTAATTTTAAACCAATAAGAAATGATGAAAAAAAATTCAATTAGATGATGAATGATCAATTATTTATATTATGACAAACACTAGGCTATTGCCTATTATTACAAATATTAGGCTAAGGTGATTTTTATCATTTCTTTCACTAGTTAGGGTTTCAGTTAGATTTTGATCACAATAAATTATCATTAATGACACATTTTATCAAATACGATTTTGATAGTATACAATCAAATATGAAGAGTTGTATAAAATAATTAGCAAGTATTTAAATGGTATATATACATGTGAATGTAAAAATCCGCACTAGAACATGTGTCATGAGAAGACAAGACATGGGTTATCTGGCGTAAGGCCCACTAGGCCCAATCCACGAGAAGTTACTTCATGTTGACGTCATCTGGTGTGTCGACACAACTAGACTAAAGGATCTAGTCGGACGGTCGAATACCCCGTGAGAGGACATCACCTCGAGTAGTCTAAGGCACGACCAGACGCCAGGTCTGGTCGGCGACCTTATTACCCAGGTACGAGTAGTCTAAGGCACAACCAGACGCTAGGATTGGTCGATCAACCTTACTCCTCCAGAAATACGCGGAGACATAACGCACGGGTAGGTACACCAAGAGACCCCGAGCAGATCAAGAAACGGTCAGAAGACCACAAACGTCCGTAACCGCCACGTTGACACTTAAAGCCCACTACTGGTAGAATGTGGGTAATCAAGGGTGGTGTGGAGAGTAATTACGGGGAACGTTTCCCTAGAAAAAGCCAACTAACACTTATTGACAAAACTACGTGAGACTTGATCCCTCCGGGGTACGTAGGCAGCTATAAAAGAGTCCGCGAGCCCGCACTCTTATGGAGAATAATCACAGTGATCAGTGACAGCATAGTCATTTGTGATAGCCAGGCACAGTCTTTTTTGTTACCTCTCAAAATCCATCTTGTTTAAGCCTATTCCTACCACCAAAAAATCCTAACCTAAATTCCTTCGAAGTTCCGAATCCCAAATTACAAATTCAACTGTAGGGGAAAAAATATCCACCTCAATACAGAAAACCCTAAAAGTATTTTGGCTAGCTGATCAATTTTGATTGTTGAAAAATCATTATCATTCAATTGGCTGTCTGACTATGGCCGGCAACAAATTTGTTTCTGGCCCAACTTGGAAACTCCTTTCTTGAAGTTCAAGTTCACTGTTTTTTTTTTTTTTTTGGAAAGTGGAGGTAGATATTTGATATCTGATTTCATTATTGAATATCAAATTACAAACTCCAAAATAGGATAGAGATAAGAAGACTGAAATGTAAAACACAAGAGAAGAAAAAAACCAAAAACCGTCTGCCTGACTGACCAAGCCTGGGTAGAAGAGTCATTAACCTAAGGGCTTCGCCAAACAACCCACCATTATATTATGAAACGCATGCGCCCTTTGTGGAAGACAAAATCCCCGGTCTTTAGAATAAGGCGACCCTCAGTCCCTCATGGACGTTTGGAACATGTCCCAAACTTCTTTCCTTGAGTTCAAGTTCACTGTTTTCAACAAAAAAAAATTATATCAGTATGCACTGATGAATTTCTGTTTACTCTCTGTATGGATTTACTTATAGTCATCCTATTATGTAAATCTCATCAATACTCTCTTATGGATGTGTATCATCTATTCATATATGTACTGATGGGATTCCCCGACATGAAAATTTTCTTTTGACTATAGCTGACCAACAGCAAGCACATCACAATAATAAAAAACCAAAGGCACCATGAAATCCCCACTCTCTTTGTTCATGCTAGCTGACAACCCTGAATTAAACCAGGGTCCAGTTCAAGATTGCATTTGCAACCACTGTCAAGGCTTCCCATACCCACCAATCCACATGTCAAAAACAAACTGCTACTATACATTCATGTAGCTGTTGAGCCTCCTGTTCTCCCTCTCAAAGAAAGCTACACCACCTTAAGAAAAGTTTGAGACACCGTCCATATATTTCTTTTTGTCGATTGCGTGATAAGTACATATACGTTGAATGGCCATTTTGTCTTCGATCCTCAAGTGGGTATGAATTCATATATAGCTTTCTTTCACTGCTCCTTTTGTTGCTTCTTTGTGGACGACAAAGGAAAAAGAAAAAAGAAAGTCTCTCCCACCTCAAGTTTCTTATCACATTCTTTTTTATTTTCTTTTCGTTTTAGCTCTGAAAGTTCAGTTTCCCATATGAGGTGATCAACAAGCCGCTTGATCTTAGTATTGTAACGCCGATAGAGAAGGATAAATATTTTTAGATTTTTTAGTTTTAAGTCCGGAATACATGCCTATTTATGAATCGATCAATCTCCTTTTCATATTTTTTTAAAGTCCCTAACTTTAATCATATATTTCGTTTTTAATCTCTCCTTCAAACGTCGCTTAGTTTGTAAAATGTAATTTTTATTTTAAGTCCTTGTTAATTTTTTTTAATAATCAATCTTCCTTCTATATATTTCATTTTAAATCTTCAACTTTAAATAACTTTTTCATTATTAGTCCATATATAAATCATATGTGTGTGTATCCTTAGAGATGATCATCACCGAGATTTAATCCAGTGGAAATGTTTTATGTAAGAAGATGAGGAAGTTAGCATACAACAAAGATAGAAATAGTTGCTTTATTTTATTTTTTCAACAACGAACAAGATAAATACATTTACGATTTATTTATTTATAGAATTAAAAAACCCTTAAGCCCAGTTTCATGAAAGTAAACTGAATACCATATGATAGATTTATTTATAATAATGAACAACAGAAATGTCATCCATGATTCACGACCTGAAATTTACGGAAAATTATCTTATTGATGATTAACAAATCCTAGTGGTGATGCACTCTCTATCTTAATCATGGGAGAAAATGAAACTTACAATGACTCACAATAACATTATTAGATTTTAATACTTAGCTCGTCATTTGAAGCTGGAGGTTGAACACCAGTCAGCTAGGTTGAATTCGCTCAATTTTTGTGGTTGAATCGAGAAAACGCAGGCAGTTTAGATCCAAGCGCAAGTTCCAAAGTAAATTTTCTCAGAAAAAAAACAGGCCGGTGAGATGAGATTCAGTAAGAAAAGGGTACCAAACCTCACCATGGTGGTAAAAAAGACAAGACCAAAGCGACTTGCTATAATAGTGAAAAGATTAGACACTTTGCTCGTGAATGCACTGAGCCAAAAAAAGGTACAAACTCTCTCATTTTCAAAATTTAAGATTCATGTTAGCACAGAAATGCTTATTATTCAATCTACTCCTGTGGATTCCAAGCAAGTGGACATATAGCCAAAGCTCGAGCAGGATTCATGGAGTTCAAGCGGATTCCAGTGGGGAGATAGGATTTTCATATATAGGGAACAATGCTAGCAAGGACGTGCTAGAGTTCATATCTATATGCTAAAACTACGCACCGAACAGACATTGATCTTCCATGATGTTTCTATATGCACTCTGGTTCAATCGTAGTTTGCTTCCTTAAGTTATTTAGTTAATTTTGGTTTTTCTATTGTTTTTAGCATGAATTGCATGTGTATGTATTTCTTTAACATTATCCTTGTTTAAATTCTGTCATGTATGTATTGGCAGGGAGGAGTTACAATGGTGGTGGCTGTTTGGAGTATTGGGTATTTGGATTGACATTGAGAATTTCAGTCTAGGTTAAAAAGTTGTTTGGATAAATTTTAATAGGAGGATTGAAATTGGAAGAATGGAATTGAGAATCTTTTATTAGGAGGATTGGAAATCTCACTCAAGAGGTGATATTTTTTACTTGGGCTTTTCAGGCTCAGCTTGAAAAAAGATGCTATTTTTCAAGATGGATTGAAAAAAAGACATTTTTTACTCAGGCTCTTCATTTCCCTTAACATATATATAAATAAATATGTGTAATATATATGTGGTGTATATATAAATGTAAATATAAATATAAATATATATAAATGTAAATATAAATTTATATATGTAAATATAAATATAAATTTATATAAATGTTATATTATATATATATAATATATGTCTGTATGTGTATAAATATAAATCTATATATAAATATATTTATGTATATATTCCTTCCTCATGATCTCATCGGTCCTGCCCTTTGTACTTGAATGGATTCGAACATTAAACCCAGCTTCCTTTGCATATTTATTGTAGAATTCATGAACATCGTTTAATATTTCAAATTCTTGATGTTTTCTTGATTTCAATTCCTCTTTTATTTGAGGAGTGTAAACAACATCATCTTCATCATTTGAATCAACTTGTTGAGTACTGCACTTCCTATTTCATTGTCCAAATTCTCCATGTTTGACATAGAAAAAAATTGAAATTGATGATGGGTCGATATCTCAAACAGAATAGGAAGATAGGGGACCAAACATGCAAATATGGCAACCAATGCAAATTTGTTTTTGTTAAATCTCGAAAAGTAAAATATGAATAGACTAATGCACTACAGACAGAATATATAAATATGAAGATGGGGGACAAAATATGCAAATATGAAGATGGCTCAATACCTCAAACAGAGAAAAAAATTGATGGGTGAATGGGTCAACTTGGACAGAATATGAATTTAAGAAGTGCAAAAAAAAAGGTTTGTAATCCAAGATTCACTGCCAGGATTTTGTGTGATGACATGGCATGTCATAGACTCCTAAAAAACCTTTACCAGGTAACATTCAATTGATGAAATGAATTACAGCCCATTTGAAAAAAAAAGGGTTCTCATGTCATATTAATAATGCATAAGCCCTGTTTAGGTCTTGTTATAGATTGTATACATTCTGACACAAACCCTAAAAAAAACCTAATTATTACAAACCCTAGATGATAAAACCCTAACAATCACAAACCCTAGACGATAAAACCCTAACAATGACAAACCTTAGATGACAAAACCCTAACAATCACAAACATTGGATAAAAACTCAAATCTTAGAGAGAGAGAGAGAGAGAAAAGGAACCTAAATCTGGGTCGCTGTTGATCACGGGCGATCACCGATGGTCGCGGTGGGACACAAGTGATTGCCGTTGGTTGAGGGTGGTCACGGTCGATGGGCGGTGACTGGTGATCAGCGGGGGTTGTAGAGGGGATTACAGAGAATGCTTTGTTACATAGAAGAGACGAGAGGAGAGAGAGTCGAGAGCCCAAAGTGAAGTAGGGTTTTGATTTTTCTTTTTTTTTGGTTTTTGACTGTGATCGAGCGCGATCGGACGGATGAGATCATATGTGTCCCAGTTAAGTGGTGGTCCTGTGAACCATCACAATTTTTTTTTGGGACCGTCTGATCATGCGCGTTCGGATGGTCTGGATGGACATCAGCAAATTCAAATTTGCATACGTCCGCTTATGAACCGCGCTGTATATATATGTGTGTGTGTGTGTGTGTGTGTGTATTTACATATACTTATATTTATGTATGTGTATATATTTATATATGTGTGTTTGTTATCTAATATATCTATTGAGTATTTTTTAGAAATATATATATTTTTTATATTGTAATACAAGCATTACTAAACACATGATTGAGATTGGGAATCCTAATCCTATTTTCTGAATCATGCTCCTTACCAAACAAATTGACATGATTCCTAATCCCAATCCATCTAGATTTGGATTTCCATGGTTCACATGATGGGACCCGCTGATTGAGAGGTTCGAAAGGCGTCTAGAGGGCTAGAAGGGAAATCTATTGAGCTCGAGGGGTCGCCGGGTTCTCCTTCAAGCGGTCCTTTCAAATATTTCGATATTCTTTCTGTCTCTAATTAAAATACCAATTGATATCCTTCGTAGGTTGGATTGTATCAGGAGGAGATTTCTTTGGGGAGGTCAGTCGCAAGAGCAGCGTAAGGTGCACTTAGTTAAATGGGAGGTGGTGTGTAGCTGCAAATGTTCGGGGGGCCTTGGTGTTCTCGATCGGGAGACAATGAATAGGGCCTTACTGTGCAAGTGGAAATGGCACTTTCTGTGTAGTGATTCTCTGTTGTGGATTAGAATGGCGGTGGGAAGGTTTGGATACTCGAAGCACAGTATTGATTCTTTCCCGAGGAGCACCCCCCGTCCCTCGTCGATCTGGAGAGGGATCTTATTAGCCATGAAACAGTTTCAAGAAGCCATCCATTAGATCTTGGGGAATGGGGAGTGGATCTTATTTTGGCATGATCTTTCATTGGGGGAGGTTATGCTAAAGGAAGCTTTTCCAACTCTGTTCGAGATGGCGCTAAACAAAGAGGGGCGTGTCAGCAGTTACTGGCAGGCGATACGGCAGGGGGGGGGAGTGGGAGGTGAGGTTCCACAATGCTCTGAGTTTGGAGATGGCTGCTCGGCGTGAAGAACTGCTTGGGGAGCTGCAGGTTGTGTCTCTGCGAGTAGGAAGTGAAGATGAGGTCTGTTGGAGACCTAAGCCTCGCTCGGAGTTCACGGTGAGAAGCTGCTACGCGTGGTGGAGCAGGAACAGGCCAAGAGTTGAGGAGGTGGTGCTAAAATATGAGGAGATTTGGCTCCCCAAGATCCCATTGAAGGCTTAGTTTTTTGTTTGGTTGGTTTATCATAACAAACTCCTCACGAAGGAGTACAGATCGAAGTGGGCACCCAGGGCAGATGCATCGTGCTCTATTTGTGGTTGGGTGGCAGTGGAATCTACGATGCATCTTAAGGCCGACTGCCCGATGGCACAAAGAATATGGCAGCTTCTGGCGGGGGCATCGGAATTATGGGTGCCTCTTCGCTTGAAGATCTATGGCAGGCCGATAAGACTCTTCGCGTAAAGGGGGACACGAGCCCGAAGGCGAAAGTTTCACAACTTTTAGTCCCGACGGCCTTGTGGTCCCTGTGGATTGCTAGGAATCATTTGCTCTTTCGGGGTGTAAAGGTTTACGAGGAAAATATTTGGGAAATGATAATGTATTTGATTCAAGGTCCGGGCGATAGATAGTTTTAGTTGACTATCTAGGTCCATTGTATTTTTCTTGGGAGCTGTCTTTTTTTAATAAAATTAAGGTAGACGCCTATCGTTTATCTAAAAAAAAACATGACGCAATATTTTATGAATATTTTAATTTAGAATTTTTGGACTCATAGATTTATTGGGATTTACTTATGTGATTAGACGAGATTATATGGAATTTAAAAAAAAGGGAATTATGTGGATATCATATAATTCGTAGAGGGTTATATGAATTTTCTTTTCTTTTTTATTTGATATAAACCCGAGTAAGTAATAGGAGAGATTTTTGAATGATAGACATTTTATATAGAGGTACATATTTAAACATATAATTTTGTTACACTCGATCATTTTTTCAACCTCAATTCTAGTCTTATACAATATACTCACACTAATGAAAAATGTGTCTTATACAATTTTTTTAATATTTTCAACTATGTGCACATACCATTAATTAAACTATATATTATATATTTTTATAATTGTAGGTAACATTTACCTCGGAAGGTTGGAGATATATAGCATGAGATTCTAGAATTTAAGTTCCTTATCTGTGATTGATAAAGTTCCTTATCTGTGATTGATATTCACACACGACAAACCACTCTAGATCACCCACTTGAAAATTTTGGTGGGCGGAGAGTATGAGACCGTTTGGAGTGAGGATATCACATGTTAGTTATACTGGTATGTCATTAATGAATCCAAAGCATCATTATCCATGTTTGAACTTGGTTTGCGAGACATAATTAATGGTTTTTTTAGATTCCACTTTTTTCCTGGGTAGTTGTACTTTATTATTTATTCGATTTAGCAAAAGTGGATGTGGAAGTGCCACGTAGCCCTCTCACTATTATAATGGAATAATCTACATCTCTATAGGAAAGTTAAACCGTATGTAAAATTATAAAATCATCACCGGTCATTGTGTTGTTTTGAAAAATATCATTTCAGTCTCTATCGTCATTCTAACTAATCAAATATATGATTCATTCTAACTACATATTAAAAATGATCAGAATATCTTCACTCTTTATTTTTAAAAAATTAATATAGCTCATTAAAAACTTGTGAAAATTGAAAAATGTCTCTATATCCATAAATCTCCTTAGGTCCCTATCTTATTATGCAATATTTATTTTAGTCTCTATCATAACTAAAACTAACCAGATCTATGATTGACTTTAATCATATATAAATTATTGTAATACCATTTTAAAATTTATTTTATAAATTACTGTAATACACTAACCAAATTTGTGGTCAACTTTAAAAGGATTTACTAATTTTATAGGAACTTATTCTGATTTTCATAAGTTTTCTGTGAGTTATATCATTTTTTTTTTTACCATTGGTGAGTATGGGATAGCAAAAGAATTTTTAAGAAAAGGAAGGGGCATTTATATCATAAAAGGAGTAAGTCAAATTTTTCATATATTGTAGGAACTAAACCATTAGTCATACATATTTTCTGGGGCTTGTGATGAAAATATTTAGGGACTAAAACCAATTTAACTCACTTTCCATAGAGTTATATGGACTTTTCCCTTGTTATAATTGGTGATTGTTATAATCGGTGACTGTTGAATTCAAGAAATTGATACGTCCAGCTCCATTACAACTCATTTGCACTCCACACCAATTTTCTTAATTTTTTTTAAATCATACACTTTTCAAATAAAACGCATACTGTTATAAGAAATGGAGTATATATTAGAGTATACACTCTCCAAATGATAATTTTTTTTACATCATATACTATGATAGAATCACATAGACTATAATAATGCATGATATATTATATTATCATAGTGTATGAGACTGTAAAATGAACTGAATGCATATATTATATATCTTTTGATTACAGTCTAATAATGAAAACTATTTTTTGGATAAAACAAAAAGAAGAAGGGAAGTTTCATCCTGTTTCAACTCCCAACAGTCTTAATTTTTTTTATATAAAAAAATAAGTATATTCTTACCACCAGCAAAACTTATATTTTAAAAACAAAAAATTAATATTACAAGTCAAGATTAAAAATAAGAGAGAGAAAACAATCCACAAACACAACCAGGTCCGACAATGGAATGGGTGCTTACGTAGGTGAGGGTCTTTACCTTTTTTTTATATATATATTTATTATAAAAATAGTATATCTTATAATATGATATATATATATGTTTTGTGTGGGTGACTGAATAAATATACATGATTGTAAATGAGATTATAAAAATGACTGATTATTATATTATTTTCATTTAAATACATATTTCATCTGCTTTAACAAAACGATGGATCCATAAACGATGGATCCATAAATAAAGGAATGGAAAACAGGAAAAGTCAATATCATTCTTTACGACATGTGCAGAACCATTTTATTGTGTGCAATCTATGTATCTAAAATGCATCCATTTGATATTGGGCTAACGCATGAAGTTGGAGTTTGACAAAAGATTAAGATTTTAAGCATATTTAAATTTAAGGGATAAAAGATTTATCAATTTTGTTCATATTTATATTTATTAAAATTAAGATAAAAAATTAGAATAAATGCTATCCCAGCTTTTATAGTCTGGTTGGGATAAGGGATTGAGATAAAGAAATAACTGAGTTATATCACATATTATCTCATATGGCATAAGAAAAAAAGGAATAAAGTATGAGCAATTGTCCATATTTTGAGAAAAAAAGTGATGATATTTTGTTTTAGGTAAAAAGTAAAATAGACTTCATCCCCATTTTAACCTCATTTTATAAAACATGGAGAACATTTATGACTGCCCTTCTCAAAATAAATAAAACTAAAAACTTCATAAAACCAAAACCAATAATAATAATGCTCATTCAATAGAAATGGTAGACTTGATATTTTTAGGTTTTTTTTAAATTATCTCATATTTTACATCATGTGATCAAAATGTAAAGTTAAAGATAAGAACACAAAAAAATATGGATAAGAAAATGTATTACCATTGAATGCCTACCACTTCCTTCAAAAAGAAAAAAAACAAAATGTATTAACAAATGTCAAAATGTCATTATTTTTATCCTTATAAATTAGGCTAACTTATCCTAAATATTTATCTCTTTACCAAACTAACCCTATGTAAAACAAAATATTCTCATTTTTATTTTAAAATTGGGACAATTATCTACAGTTTATCCTAATTATTTTTCATATCAAACGAGAATAAGTTATCATCTCTCTCAATTATCCTCATAATTACCCTTTATCCCAACACTTATCTCATTATCAAACCAACCCTGGTACAAAGGGTAATAGAGGATCAGATAACCTGGTATAAAGAGGAATAAGAGATTTTGGGTGTTTGGAAACACAGAATAGCTAGGGATAAAGTATGCTAGAAAAAACTAGTATAAAGTGATATATGGATTCCAACCTAGAATTAAAGTTATTCTAGGTTATTCCACCTAAAGAATATGTGGGTCCACTGTCAAATCAACTCTCATCACCTCTTATAAATCAACTATCATTATTTTTTCACCTTTTATAAATTTTTATCCATACTTTATTTATATTTTACTCAAACAACAAAAAAATTATTCTTACATTTACATGAGAATAATTCAAAACACAGCCAAACACAAAATCACTTTATCCTTATTTATACTCACTTATGCCAGAATAAATGTATATCGAAGAATAAGTCATATTCTGTATCTAAACGGGAGCAGGCTACTTTGGCAAATGGTTAATGTTTTGATGATAAATTATCATAATTTTAGGGGATAAAATGTCCATCAATTTTGTTCATATTTACATTTGTCAAAATTGAGATAAAAAGTGAGAATAAATGATATCATAAATTATGTTTGTTACGCCCCGAGGCATTACCAATCATACAATAATCAACAGGGATCAAATAAGATAATAATGCTACAGGAAAGTAGTAGCCAATAAAAAGAAAAGATGCGGAAGTATAATATACAAATTAGTCTGTAAATCAAAAACATTATTACAAACTCGAATACACGATAACTGTCCTGTGAGAGTCCAAGTCTAGTCTAAATAAAATCATATGTGCAACACGCACGATTACTAGTATATACACAAAGAAAATGGGATTGCTGATAGCCTTGCATCCGCCAACCGAAAGGGTGGGACACTCTACGCACGAACCACGTCAGATAGACGCTCTAGCTCCACGCCAACCCAGTCCCTGGTAAAAAAATAACACACGAGGGGTGAGCTACAAGCTCAGTGAGTGGCAAGAATCTAAGCTCTACAATGATAATATATATATATTCCCTTTTCTCTCGAAGTAAAAGAAATATGGGAGGAACCAAACAGATAAATGTCACGTGGAGATGTGACCTTACCTCACCCATACCCCGAAGGGGAGGGGGTGGAACATTTGGGAAACAGTATTCCATGCTCGCGATATCATCCGGTAGCCCTCTCCCAGGTAGCCCTCTCCCTGGCGGCCTCCCGATGCGGCAGCACCACCTAGGGAAGCTTCAACGCTGGGTAGCTTCGACGCACGATGATACGGAGAGGAAACACTCCGACCTCATCCTCCCCTTCACCCTTAGGGGTGACATGGAACTATTGATACTTTGGGCATTCCTAGTATAAATGTCACGTGACAACGTGACACCAACCTACCCTCACCCCCACCCCTAGGGGTGACATGGGACTATTGGAAATAGAAATCAACTCGTTAACTCCCTTAACCTTCCGGTAGCCCTCTCCCGGGTAGCCCTCTTCCTGATAGCCTTTTAAGATAGGTACAAAACCACAAAGGTATTGAAATACACATTGGGCCTCCTATGATGTAGCGGCAGAAACCAGGATAGCTCCAACGCCGGGTAGCTTCAACGCGGATACGAGGTAAGGGAGAAGCATTCCACGCTCACAATACGATCATCAAGGATCAACTATAGTCATCTAGCAATTAACAATGCTAATGAATTCTCCTGAATTCTAATGCGAGTGTATCACATGGATGTCGAACTATCAACTACTACGCTTGCACACTGAAAATAACATATAATCCTAACAATAGATCATATCAACACCTATCACATATAGGTCCTATTAATGAAACAAGCGCAATTATTATAGGAGAATATTCAGTTTCAAATGAGATGCATGGACCACATGTCCAAATAACCTAGCATGTAACAGTTGAACAAAACCAATGCTCATAGAATTATATGCATCAACCAATGATTAAACCCCGCTAAGCATCTACTAACACGGAAGACTACCAACATATAGGAGTGCAATTAATTGAATAAACAAGCAAAATATAGTACACTCTAGGCTTCCAAGCCTCTCACATAGAACCAGTGAGTAGAATGAAAGTTAAGAAATACAAGTCCTAGACTAGCAATCATTCCACAAGACAGTAATAAATGATACAACTATAAAACACGCATAGCCATAATATGAGCTCCTCTAGTGCGTTGATCAAACCACTAACCAAAGACCCGTTCATCACGAGTTCTACCATTGATAGTTTAGCTTGTACACACTATAAATAAGGCATGTATGCTCATTCACATTTGTATAAATACCACATAATGTGCTTAAACATTAACAAGCATAGACGATTTACCTCATTGATGGACCGCAAGTCTTTGAGCAGATTATATCATCCTTTAATCACTACATAAAGTCTATGTATCCAAACCAATTCCTGGTATTTAAATACATACATGCAAACCTTACATACAGACCAAACATCATATTATGCTAGTAGCTTATACATAAGGACTTAACTATATTTAAGATTCTTTGACTATCTAAGGCCACCACTATTATCTTACTTTTATCAATTATGACCTTAAAACTGATCATACACACATCCATCCTCAACAAACAGGATTATTAAGTTATTATTATGAACATGAGATAATTAAACGCCCACCAATCTTGTAAACATGGTGTAAAGGACAAGTAGATGCTAAATAAATTATCTAACATAAAAGAAATGCATTCACACATGAATATGATACATATGCAAATATATGGTAGAAAATGGGGTTCTATACAATATACTTAGTTATACAGTCCTAGCATGCAATATCTAACACAATAGGGGTGCAAAGAAGCCCCATGGATGCGCGATGCATGACTACGTGCATCGAGCGCATCCCGAGGGCTTGGATCGAACCACTCACTAGTACTTGGATCGCCGCGCGTCCGGTCTACGAGATCTGCAAGAACAACCAATGATGCTCCATTAAATATAAAGCATCTTGACACATATACAAGCCTTCTTCATGAAGACAACAACTCCTGATATTGCCCACACCATGCATAATAACTTTTTGACACATATTTATACAAGATTAGTCCATCTACTGCAACCAGCCCCAAACATTGGTCTCCACAGCACACAATACACATCCAAAAATTCTCAAATAAATTACACACATTCTATGATATGTTGGGATCATATTCCGTGAAGACATAATAACTTGATAAAATCTCTAAATGCACGAAATAAATTATTTTCCGAAACTGGTTAATTTCTGCGCGAATCTGGACAGACCATGAGAATCAGGCTATAACTTACAACACATATATCATAATGACACCAAATTTCATATATAACATCTAGACACATAGATGATCATATGAAATGAAGACACAAGGCTCAAAATATGTTTCCAAGTACTAGTTATACAAGGATCTTAAGAAGTCATAAATCTGTCCTACAACAACATAAAGCTCCCAACAACAAGAAAAGGGAAAAACACCTACAACAAGACTTGGACATCATTGCTGACCACCAAAAGCAATAGATAGCAAAACTTATACTTCTTTGAAGCATTAACACAAATACCTATATGGCACAAAAGGGGAAGTGAATATACCTTGGGAGGGTGGAGACACACAAACCTTGCTTGATCTACATGCACCCAATCCAAGCACACCTTCTCTTTGACATTTCATCAAACATGTGGGGGGGGGGGGGCTGCTGGTCCAAAGGGGAGGGAAAAACATAAGGGGGGGGGGGGATCAGCTATGGGGGGAGGAGGAGAAGGAAGAGAAACAACAACACAACCACACAACTAAAAGTATACACACCTTTCTTCTCCTTTTGTGCTCCTTCCCCACCATCACCACCACTTCCTCCACCCAAAGAGGGGCTGGACCAGAGCAAAAGAGGGGAAAAATATGCTAAGGTCGTGCATTTGGGGAGCTTAAATAGGCAAGGTCGGACTGAATGACCGAGCTGTCCTCGGACTTAAAAAACTCTGGACAGCCTTCACTTAAACGGCCATAACTTCCTCAATACAGCTCCGAATTGCACGATTCCAATGGCATTGGAAAGATAAGAAGATTATCTACAGCTTTCATGTTTACACCCAGATCAAATAACCTCTCTAGCTATTTCAAAATCTAGGCTAAACATCATACAGGGCTGCTGCCTGGATTTCATATCCCCAGGGTATAATTGGAAAAACACCCATAACTTTTGATACATGAATCCAGTTGATCTAATTTCACTTCTATATGGAAGCTATCTCAAAACTAAACATCTCGTGATAATATCGGATTTTTACCTCTTCATCTTGGGCATTAACAAAATTAAATCCAAATATCAATCCAAACTGCATAATTTCTAAAAAGACCTCGAAATGCTACAAAAATTTCCATGTAAACCCAAGTGAACACCAGAACCACAAATATGCAGTTTGATTTTGAAACTGAATGCTCGAACTATTAAAATAAATAAAACGCGATATTTGACCTTTAAAAGTGACACAGTCTTAACAATGTTAACTTATCTTAAATAATTATCCATTTACCAAACTAGGCCTAGATAAAACAAAATATCTCTATTTTCATTTCAAAATTGGGACAACTGTTCGCAGTTTATCCCAATTATTTTTTTATACCAAACATGGATAAGTTATCCTCCCATTCACTTATCCTCATAAATACCCCTTATCTCACCATTTATCCCCTCTATGAAACACAATATTCTTTCTACAATCTTAACAAACATATGTCTCTGACAAACATCTTTCATTAAAAAACATGTAATTTTTAACTTGATGGTATATGCTTCATTCTTCGTATAGATGGATTTGCAGGATTGATATGAAAAAGTGTATATTTTAACATATTTAGGATTTGTTTTTGAAAAAGATAATATCTACCAAGATTTTATTTCTAAAAGTCAGTACATTCTGTAAAAGATAATAATAGTTAAATGTTTTGTTAGCTAATCAAACAATCTATATTTACCACATGTCATAATTGTTTTTTTATTGACAAAGTCAGTACCACATGACAATACTCAAATATAAGTATCTTCATCTTTCTAAAATATCTTTCTAAATGACCAATAATTATTTCACCTGTACAAAATTGTGTATCACTATACCAATAAGTCGATCATTGATATATATTTCAATTTTAGTAGCATCATCAACTTTCAAAATAAATAGCTATTATAATATAGATAAATAATAAATCATATTTTAATGGATTGTATTTTAATAATTATTGTTTGAAAATATAATAATAATTTTTTGTTATTCAACGGACAACCGATAGGTTGTGGATAAAAGACTCAACTCCGAGGATATATAAGAATGCAGGAATGACAGTGTAGTGTGTACAATTGTATATATATATGTATAAAAAAGCAAGATATAAATGGTCTTTTTATTTAATGGACCCTTTCCATTGAACTCCTCCCCAACCCCTCCCTACAGATATAAAATAAGTTCCCAAAAACACCCTCATGTTGGAAATAGTAACCCAGCTAGGAGGACTTATAAATATACACAACATGCCAGGGACTTTAATGTTGAAAAAGAAAAATGTAGAGAGGGAGTAGAAACTGTTATGTTGTGCGTTTTGTGAGGACGAGAAATCTTGGAAGAGAAGAGGCCGAAAACAATTATAGGTGTTCAATTTTTAATTTTTTTTGTTTTTTTCGAGTGGCCAGGAACTCAGGTACATGAGATCCTTATCTCTCCTGTTGTGTCTCCCTTTTTTTCTTTTAATATATTATTCTCTCTACCTCTCTCTCTTTTGATCTTTCTCTCTCCAGTTTGTTGTGAAAGCCAGAGCCTTTTGGATGGTTCATGTTGGTTTCTGATGTGAATGTGGACTTCAATTCAAATGGGTTTCTGCGTTTAAATTCAAAAAAGATAACTTTTTTATGCTCAAAATGGAATTTTTTTTTCCGAATGGGTTCTCTTGGGTCGCACTGAAATGGGTGGTCCGATGTTGCCCACTTGAGTTTTTCCAATAAAAATCGGATTTTGATGCGTTTCAGTTTGAGTTCTCGATTGGGTTCTTCGATTGGGTCTTGTTTGATGTTGTTGGTGATAGATGGATAGAAGAGATGGACGGCTCCGAGGGGTCGGGTCGCGAGAGGTTTAGCACATCGAGGCCCCCCGACGCGAAGTCCATCGGATTCCGCCATTTCCGAGACAGGATCGCGGGCGCAGCCCCCTTTCCCCCGCCTCCGCCGCCCCCGACGAGCAATTTGGATTGCCAGATTGGGTCCTCGGGCGTCTGCGATGCCTCCGGACCACCGCCGCCGCCGGAGGCAGGGGAGATCAGCCTGAGAGAGTGGTTGGACAAGCCGGAGCGGTCCGTGGACCTCTTCGAGTGCTTGCACATATTCAGACAGATTGTCGACACTGTCAACCTGGCTCACTCGCAGGGCATTGTCATCAACAACGTCCGCCCATCGTGCTTCGTCATGTCGGCGTTCAATCGCGTCGCGTTCATCGAGTCTGCCTCGTGCTCAAGCTCGGGCTCTGATTCTTGCGGCGATGGGTCGGATGGGAAGGCAGGGGTGGAGCAGTGTTCGTCCTCTCCATCCACCGATGATTGCCTGCCGCATTCGGGGTTCACGCCTACGGTGGGAGCCTCGGAGAGGTCGAGTTCAGCTTATTTGACACGCTTGTCTTCTATTGAAGAGATTGAAGGGGGAGAATTGAAGGGTTGTGAGAAGGGAAGGGATGGAGGGGAGAGGAAGAAGAGTTTCCCATTGAAGCAAATATTGGTTATTGAGTTGAATTGGTATACGAGTCCTGAAGAGGCCGCCGGGGCGTCCCCTTCGTTTGCTTCGGATATCTATCGCTTGGGGGTTCTTCTCTTTGAGGTTTGCAGTTGAATTTATTTGAAATTGTTTTTGTTTGTCGTTGAGTTTTGTTGTGGTGTTTACTTGAATTGTTAATTGTGTGGGGCAGTTGTTTTGCACGTTTAGTTCTTTGGACGAGAAGCTTAGGACGATGTCCAACCTGAGACACCGAGTTCTTCCCCCTCAGCTGCTGCTGAAGTGGCCGAAGGAGGCTTCATTTTGCCTGTGGCTGTTGCATCCTCAGCCGAATACACGGCCAAAAATGAGGTGGAGTTGCTTCACTCTAAAACCTGAACTTCTTGATCTACAATGGGCACTATGAATTGTATTCTGTCACTTGAATATATAATGTAAAAAAGAGTGGGGTAGAAGGAATTATGTTATTATCATACTTTGCATGTGATTTAACTTTGGGGAGCTACGTGGGTGGGTGCTTTTGGCCACCATGAATTGGTTTCATGGACTTATCTAACTTAAGCCTTGGCTTTTGAAAAATGTTGGTTACTCATGTCTTTGGCCCAAAATGAATTCATGTAAGTGCATATGTAGAGTTTTTCATAACTTGCCAAAATAAGCTTAAGTTACCATAACACCACGAGCGTGATGCGGGAGATGGTGGCAAATTCAGTCCACATGAATCAATGTTGGTACAATGGTCTTAGATTAGTTTTTTTTCTTTCTTGGGCTTGTGTCTTATTGAGTTAGTTAATACCTAGATGCCTTAGGTTCAATCTCTATCTGTCAAAATAAAAAAAAAGTAATGCTATTAGAATTGGTGTGATGGTGTTTGAGTGATACTTATATGCCATGAATGGATGTGTAACACCCAAGGATTACATACAGATAATTAAATGGGCTCATGGCTTTAAACATGTCTTTGTGTGTAAGAATCAGTGGTTTTTTTTTCAAACCATATTAATTTTTCATAACCCTGGTTTAGATTAGGTGGTGGCTGGTATTTTTTGAGCAGTTCATAATTCCTTTTCTCTTATTTTTTTTTCTCTTATGCCTTTAATTTTTAGTATTTATATTTGACATAAGGTAGTCTTTAAGTCTCTTTTTTGCACCATGGACAAGATACGAAGTTTGACCTCTTATTGTCACTCAGTTTTTTTTCTCTTTTGGCTTAAAAAAAAGAGCTTTGGTATACCCAGCCCTTAAAATCGCCCAATTTTTAGCCTCCGGGTCATATGTATTTATTTGGAGGTCATATGCAATTGCGTTAAAGAAGGAATTTCTATATAAATGCATATGACCTTTAACAAAATGTGTGGGGCTAAAAATTGGGTGATTTTCAAGGCTAGATGTAACATTTTCCTTAAAAGATTGATTTTTTTGATCCATCACAAAGGCATCTAGAAATAGAAATGTTTCATAAAGCAATTTTTAAGAATCCTTTGAGCTTCTATTGATGACTTGATGTGAAATTTGCCATTTTAGTACTAGATTCTCGATTTTTCTATTGTGAAACTTCTTTATGGAATCACAAGCAATTTTGTCGAGAGTATTTGACATTACATATAAACCATCTTTATTTTTTGTAGTCTGACAACATGCCATATTGGTTTGGGCTAGGGACCGAAAGTATGACTTCCTGAAAGTACAACTTTGTAAATCTAAGATTATATGCTCTATTACAATTTCAATTCAAATGTTAATATTAAGGGCTCGTTGGGTGTTCATTCTCATTATTGTTCTGCTGGACAACTAGAAAAATTGTATATGGAATCCTCCATACCCGTGTTCATTCCTGAACATTCTATATCAATTTTTCCTTCCACAAAATCTACCAAAATTGGATTCCTAGGAAGGAAGCTTCTTCTGGATCAGAGTTACTAAACTGGCCCCAAGGCTATGCTATGTTTATCGATGGAGACATGGTACTCTGATATATAGGGGGTGCGATGTTTTTACGAGTAAAACACATTGTTTTAATAATCTGTTATGCCTAATAATGAAATGGACCCTTTTTCTCACTTATAATTGCTTTCTCTCTTTCTTAGATATACCAACTTCTCCATAGCTTACATGCTCTACTAAGCATGTTACTGGATGCCAGTTTTTTTCCCCAAACCAAAAATAAAAAGAAAAAAAAACTTGTGAGCAGTTGAGGCAAAGTTGATAACTGTGATGATAAGGTATCATACATTGGATGATTATACCTGCATAGTCCAACAGGTCCATAGCATATGCTTCTATAATTTGTTGTAACAGTTTTCTATGTATTGATAATTTGTTTAGTTCCATTGATACATTGTACATGTAATAATTAGTTTGAAATG
Source organism: Acorus calamus (assembly GCA_030737845.1). Classification (NCBI taxonomy): domain Eukaryota; kingdom Viridiplantae; phylum Streptophyta; class Magnoliopsida; order Acorales; family Acoraceae; genus Acorus; species Acorus calamus. The sequence continues at coordinate 19,846,318 of CM060869.1, read as the reverse complement.
CAACCAGTATTTGTGTCATTTATTAAAATGTATACATCCTCATTAGCTTTACTTGCATGGTATTTGACAGTGAGGTCTTACAAAGCCAGTTCCTCAATGAACCACGTGATAATTTGGAAGAACGTGAAGCTGCAATCAAATTGAAAGAGGAAATAGAAGAGGAAGAGCTGTTGCTGGAGTTTCTCTTGCAAATGCGGCAGAGAAAACAAGATACAGCTGATAAGTTACATGATGCCATCTGTTGCCTCTCCTCTGACATTGAAGAAGTTCTCGAGCAGCAGTCGATCCTCAAAAAGAAGGGGATCTTATATCCTGAAACAGACAAGGATGAGAACTTAGCATTGGAAAAGACGGATCAACTGTTGTCCTATCCTATTAGGATCGAAGATTCAACCACCTCAGGTTCAAGAAAACGTTCCCGTCCACGTTTTGAGATACACAATGAAGAGAAATCAGAGCCACATTTGGAGAAGGAAGGCTTCTCGTCCAAAAATACCCGGCTGATGAAGAACTTCAAGAAATTGGAGGCCGCATATTTCTCGACAAGGTTAAGGATGGTGAGGTCGGCAGGGAGAAGTGCAAGTAGAAGTTTTCCTGCGAGTAGTACTGGTAGAGGTTCAATTGAGAGGACTGAATTGAGCTCTGTCAATAATTTAGCCTCTAAGGGAGGCGAAAGCGGTGGAAAAAGATGTGGGTGGATAGACCCATTCCTCGAAGGTCTTTGCAGATATCTGTCTTTCAGTAAACTAAAAGTTCGAGCAGACCTAAAGCAAGGAGATTTGTTGAACTCGTCGAGCTTAGTTTGTTCTCTAAGTTTTGATAGGGACAAGAAGTTTTTTGCGACTGCGGGTGTGAGTAGGAAAATCAAGATTTTTGAGTGTGACATGATCTTAGATGAAGATCGTGACATCCATTATCCCGTTGTCGAGATGGCGAGTAAGTCAAAACTAAGCAGTGTCTGTTGGAATGGCTACATTAAGAGCCAGATTGCATCAAGTGATTTTGAAGGTGTTGTGCAGGTGGGTTTACATATTTTTTATGTTTTTGTTAGCATGTATTAATTTCATAGGCTTATATGTTCTAGTTTTAACATCTTAACTGAACTCCATTTAGGTATGGGATGTAACAAGAAATCAGGTATTTCTCGAAATGAGGGAGCATGAGAGGCGTGTTTGGTCCGTGGACTTCTCGCAAATGGATCCTACAAGGTTGGCTAGTGGTAGTGACGATGGGACTGTGAAGCTGTGGAATATTAATCAGGCAATTCTATTCTTGCACTTGGTGTATGTCGGCATTGAAACTAAATGTACTGCGGTCATCTAATTGCCAACACCTGTTTTGTATTCAAGATGTTTAATAAGTGATTGCTATTACTTGTTTTTATTGATACAGGGAGTAAGCATTGGTACCATCAGGACAAAGGCCAATGTGTGCTCTGTTCAGTTCCCGCCTGATTCTGCTCGCTCTCTTGCAATTGGCTCAGCAGATCATAAGATATACTGCTATGATCTTCGTAACACCAGAATTCCTTGGTGCACATTAGTTGGTCATACGAAAACTGTGAGCTATGTGAAATTTATTGATTCATCAACCCTTGTATCCGCCTCCACAGACAATACACTGAAGCTTTGGGATCTGTCCATGAACACTTCCAGGGTGCTTGACACCCCTGTTCAGACATTTACAGGGCACACAAATATTAAGGTGTGCTTCCCCTTTCTGTCTTCTAAAAGTTATGGAAAATTTGATAAAATAATTTCATCTATTGCTCTTACAATGCACCTCCAGTCTGTGTGCGCGCTTGTGATTTATCTTCCAAACTCCTTGTGAAAATTTTTCTTGTCAAGGAGAAGAGAAGGTTTTTCAAGCTTGTTATTATAATATTTTTTCTATGGAATGTTCTCACGTAACTGTTTGTTCCCTAGCTTCCCTTGCTGCCTTTCTTTTTATGACTGAAGTGTTTGCCAGTCTAATTTGAAGTGAACTATGTGTATTTAACAAACAGTGGATACTTATGTGTAAGCTTTTTTTCATGATGAATACATATAGCTCTACCCAACATAACCTGTTTCAACATAAAAAATGATATTCAAATTGAATTTTAGGTTTTTTGAAGGCCTATTCATTTGTCTAAATGTAATTTTCTTATATATGTTTGATGACATGGATAGAATAATTTAAACACGTCAGTTGCCGGTGTGATAATATATTCTCTGTTTAAACCATAAAATTTTCACATAAAAGTGAAACAATGTTGTTGCAGTGGATCTTAATGATGTTCTAAATCCATTTCTATCAGATTCTTGTATTGTTTGAGTTTCTGTTCTTTCCTAGATCATGTTTTAGAAATTATATTGAGTTTTGATATTTATAGAAAAAATATGAACTTTCATGATGAGGCTACACTTGCATTCCACGGAACAGGAGAAGTTGTAAATCTTTGAATAAATCATCAACAGTGTCTATTAAAGCATGCAATTTATTGTGAAACCTCCTCCAAACATATAGACTTTAAAAAAATTCTGTAGACTGGAGATATAAAATTTGTTTGTTATGCTAATTTTTTTTAATTTCCTATACGCATTTCTTCTATGAAGTTTTACTGTCAGTTGATTGTTGTCTAATGCAATTTTTTATTTGATTTCAGAATTTTGTTGGTCTATCCATATCAGATGGTTACATTGCTACAGGATCAGAAACAAATGAGGTATGGTTTTTTCCCTTATTTTCTTGAACTTAACTAATGTGCAACTTCAACTCTATTCCACTTTGTTAGTATAACTAAGTCATTGTTTAGACATATATAGTCTGAGAGATTCATATTGTCATATGTAAATTGAATGTAAATCATTGACACAATTTTTGGCATTTCATTAGATGTTAACTAGTCTTTCCCAACGCACGATGTGCATGTAAATAAAAAAAATATGCCACAACCAATACCTTGAATTTTTTCAATTCATTTATGTTCGATATAATATATCATGTTATATATACATAAATGATATAATAAATTTTTTAATAATGATTAAATAAATCATTTGTATAATTTATTATGAAATTACACATAAAAGAGATGGGTTTTTTTAATTTTTCAGTCCTATAAGCTATATGATTTAGTGATCGATCCCTCTCTTTTTCATATTACAGTTTAAGTCCCCAGGTTTAAACGATATGTTCATAAATTGTTTGATTTTCTTATTAGTCATTGGGAGGGACTAAAAATGAAAATATCATTTAAATTGGGGACTTAATCTGTAAAATGAAGAATGAGGGGTATTTCACTAAATTGTATAGTTTACGGGGACTTAAAAATGACAAACCCAAAAGAGATGTTACAATTGAAAATGAGTTTTTTGTACATATACTCCTCAACCAATCCTATATTGTAAAAATATTTCATTTGAAACTCTAAAACCAATGATATTGCTCCAATAAAAAAAAATGACGTCCATGTACAATTTAAACCCTTTTGAATTGTATTATTGGAAATAACAAATCATTAGGTATATATTTTGCTAAAATGTGATTTTTAGGGGTATATATACAAAAAAAATCATTAATATTTGGTGAATTTGGGTGTTATTATCCAATGTATATATAGGTACAAAAAAAACCAAGAATTAAACTATTAATGAATTCTTTAAAAATTCATAAATTTTCAAGTATAACTTTGATTTGGGTGATTAATATCTCGTTGGAAAGAGTTTTTCGATATATACTTATGATTGTGAAATATGTATTTTCCAAAAATGATTATTTCGCGATGAAAAGTAAAATCAAACATTGAAACTCATATATTATCATCTATATTCCATGATTATCTGAATCTAAATCTATTAAAAAATAATAACGAAAAAATAAGTATGATGATGTGGTACGATCACCATTATTCAATATTTCTTAAAAAAATCATTAATATATCAAGGTTAATTTGGTGGATACGAATATGATATTGTCCAATTTATATATATACACACATATAAATAGATAGATTTTTTTTATCGTTATCCCAATCTAAAACTAAAAAAACATTCTTAACCTTAATATAAAATCAAAGATAATTAATAATTAAGGATAAATTCAGAAAATGAAAATGTTACAAAGAAATGGACTTGAAAACTTGAATACTTTCATTTAGTATAGATAGATAGAAGTACCAGCTTAGGTTTTTCGACCTCGACATTAGTTGGTAAATCCTCATATGCACAGAATCACCCACAAACTCTATACATCATGTAAGCCTGAGGGGATTTAAACTTGAGTTATACGGGGAGCAAACCCTTGACAATCAACCCCATGTGGGTTACTTCTAGCCTTTTAATATCAGGAAAAAAAAGAAGATTTATCTCGGGAAGATATTTATATTGGCGTCACATTCATAATTGGAAACAACTCCTGGTCCATCACAGACATGATTTCCATCATTGAACAAGATTGCCATGTGCAGAAATGAAGTTTCTGAATCTCCATGTCCCATTTTACATATGTAGCAAAAAAGAATCTTGGATGCCAAGAAGTAAAGCCAGAAAAGGGAACTAGAAAGCATGCCGAAGGAGTTGGCCTTTGGCGGACTTATGCATTTTTGGCATGGATATTTAAGCAATGAGCAATATCATTGGTTAGTAAGGATAGTGGATGATTGTTTAGCTAAATGATGAAGAAAAAACAATGTCATCAGTGTCCTGGTTTTTATGTTCTCTTGGTTAAGTTCAATTTAGGCACAGCTTTGAAGTTTGCAGCATGTGGAGACAAAAAAATTGGTCCAATAAGGACAGATTGGGACTTTACATGGAATCACAATGGATTAGCAACAAAAAATCATGATGGACTAAGTGCTGATGAATTACCATGTAAGACTGTGTTAGAGATTATATTGTTTGGATGGTCCAGAAAGTATTCTTCCAAGGTTGGATTACATATGCTTATGAGAATTAAGTTATTTATCAGCTTTAGTCACCAAATGATTTTCCACCATGACTAACCTTCACTTGTGTATAGTCATTTTTGTAAGTTTCAGAAGGTTTTTGGTAATCAGTTTAATTGACAAATGTGATTCTTTTACTATCTGTCTATGTGGAAAATTCAGTCACCGGCTAGGTTCTCACGTTGGAATGATCTGACAGACCCCTCAACTACCTTGGAAAAATTATTTCAGAATTGGTTCTTGTACCAATTCTAGTTGCAAATAAATATAGATGAATAGAATGAGGGAAGAACAACAGTTCCAAGTCCAGGAACACAGTTCATGCTTTTTTGTTGACAGGTAGCTAAAATATGAGTGTACTACCATATCGCTATATTGTGAATAATTAGGACCCAAATGATTAAGCTGTAAGCACTTCTTAGCGTGTAGATTAACATTGACAATTGTGCGGGAGCGTGTATGGTAAAATGCTCAGGCTAACAGGAAAAAGTCTCAAATTCGAATCCCAAGAGGGGAAACTTTGGAGACAGCAACCGAATCTAGTCTTTCCCCTCTTATATGCAGGTTTGTTCTGGGAGATAGAAATTTTTTGATAGTGTGGAGAGCATATGTGACAGAGCAAAAGAATCATGTGACTTGAGCAAATAAGACAGATCAATGGAGAACACCTTCAGGACAAAGGAAAAGAAAGATGCCTAAATGTTCTTAGCATGTTCATGATTAATATTGCGATTTGCGAATCAAGTCAATTTGAATCCCTGATTCCCCTGTCGTCTTCATTGATTTCTGGAAGATATTTCATTGCATAATTTTTTTTTCCGTCAACCCATTTATTGGTAAATGAAATCAAATTGGGTGAACATAGACCTGAAGATGATGCACAATAATATAGTGTAAATCCATACCAAACTAAACCAATTTTACTTTGAGCAAACCACATTAGTTGCATTAACATGCATCATTACCACTATCCATTTCATCATGTATAGTTCTACAAAAGCACGCGCATGTGTTCATATGTTACTAACCTGACAGGAATCATTAATTTCTCACCTCGTCATGTGATCCAGGTTTTTGTTTACCACAAGGCATTCCCGATGCCGGTCCTATCGTTCAAATTCGAAGGCCCGGACCCTCTATCGGGCCAAGATGCAGATGAAGCCTCACAGTTTGTCTCGAGCGTGTGTTGGCGAGGTCAATCCAACACTCTACTTGCGGCCAATTCCACCGGAAACATCAAACTTCTCGATATGGTCTGATTCAAGTCCCTGCTAAAAAAATTTCAAAAGCCAAAAAAAAGAAGGAAAATGAAGCTCGAGTAGTTTCTCCTGAAGAGAAGTATATTGTATGATTGTATCAAAGCAGGTTCTCTGAGGCTGTTGAGTTGGGCTTATCTAAAATCCCATTTAGCCCAACAAAATCATCGATGCACGCATAAAAGGACGTACAGCTAACCAGATTTTTATTGTAGGTGTGGTGGGGAGGGGTTGATTTGGTGGGTATATGATTTTCTATATGAATGAAATTAATTTTTTTTCTTAAGATTTCACCTTGTTTTGGTTGGTGTTTACATGGCTCTTTGCACATATTTCTTTGATTCTTGCCGTACCACCTTTAGCAATTGATGAGCTTAAACAATGTTGGAAATGTGAAACATTGCAATATTTCATGCATTGTTCGAGTAATATTTTATGTGCCATGGGACAGGGAGGCATTATTTAATGGACTGCAATTTAGTTCATCATGGTACTCATTCTGCTGAATTCAAACTATTTTATAGTGACACGTGTTATGGTTTCTACTTTCTAGCTTTCTCTGCAGCAAATTCAGGTGCTGATGCTCTTAAAAAATTATCTATGAGCAGTCTGGATTCGTCTTGCCTGTAAGCTAAGCTCAGAAAATTATTTAATGTACTAAAAAAATAAAAGAATTCTTTTTAATGCTGGGAGAGAACCAAAAACCAAAAACTTTGTTATATGACTGTGGGGTCCACCTTGAGTCTATGGCTAAACCTAAATCCCGAGAATAACAGGAACATTTTCGACGTGTAGTCTACACATATTTTAATATTTTTTTAAAATAAATCTAATTAAATGCTTTTATAAAACTTTTCCTAAATTGCTTGGACCAAATTGAAAGAAAATTATGAAAATTACTAATGAGATACTTGCTTAAGTAGGCATATATCTCATTGAATAGCTATTAAAATATATGAATTGATCGGGATCTATCTCTATGGACTGTGCGTGTAACAGGCCTCTAATTTTAACAAAACGTTAACCCAACCATAGTCCATTTTTTTCTATCCTACTCGATAACTCAAGATATTAAAAATAGACATCAAAATTAAATTCATAAACACATCTATCAATGATGTGATATAACTAATACATCAATAGATAAAATAAAGCTAAACATAATGGAATCTATCATAATTATGGGTCCAACTAGATGCCAAGGAAATATGCAACACCTTCTAAGCAAAATCTGGGGCTCCAT